>JAJSOF020000001.1:195573095-196173095 GCA_025594305.2 Periplaneta americana
TTTTAAATTACAATAATTGCCGATTGCTACTCAATTTAAACACAAACGTTCATTCAGTGTTGATTGTTGATTTTTAAATGACAATAATTTCCAGTTGCTAATGAATTTAAACACCTTCATTCAGTGTTGATTACTTATTTTTAAACTACAATAATTGCCGATTGCTACTCAATTTAAACACGAACGTTCATTCAGTGGTGATTGTTGATTTTCAGATTTAATTGCAGATTGCTATTCAATTTAAACACGAACGTTCATTTAGTGTTGATTGTTGATTTTTAGATTACAATAATTGCCGATTGCTACTCAATTTAAACTCGAACGCTTCATTCTCAATTCATTCAAATTTTTAGATTACAATAATTGCCAAACGTTCATTCAGTGTTGATTACTGATTTTTAAATTACAATAATTGCCGATTGCTACTCAATTTAAACACGAATGTTCATTAAGTATTGATTGTTGATTTTTAAATTACAATAATTGCCGATTGCTACTCAATTTAAACACGAATGTTCATTAAGTATTGATTGTTGATTTTTAAATTACAATAATTGCCGGTTGCTAATGAATTTAAACACGTTTATTCAGTGTTGATTGCTGATTTTTAAATTACAATAATTGCCAATTGCTACTCAATTTAAACACGAATGTTCATTAAGTATTGATTGTTGATTTTTAAATTACAAAAATTACCGGATGCTAATGAATTTAAACACCTTCATTCAGTGTTGATTGCTGATTTTTAAATTAGAATATTTGCCGATTGCTACTCAACTTAAACGCGTACGTTCACTCAGTGTTGATTGTTGATTTTTAGATTACAATAATTGTCGATTGCTACTCAATTTAAACAGGAACGTTCGTTCAGTGTTGATTGTTGATTTTTAGGTTACAATAATTGCCGATTGCTAATGAATTTAAACACGTTCATTCAGTGTTGATTGTTGATTTTTAAATTACAATAATTGCCGGTTGCTAATGAATTTAAACACGTTCATTCAGTGTTGATTGTTGATTTTTAAATTACAATAATTGCCGATTGGCATTCAATTTAAACACGAACGTTCATTCAATGTTGATTGTTGATTTTTAAATTACAATAATTGCCGATTGGCACTCAATTTAAACACGAACGTTCATTCAGTGTTGATTCTTAAATTACAATAATTGCCGATTGGCACTCAATTTAAACACGAACGTTCATTCAGTGTTGATTGTTGATTTTTAAATTACAATAACTGCCGATTGCCACTCAATTTAAACACGAACGTTCATTCAGTGTTGATTGTTGATTTTTAAATTACAACAATTGTCGATTGCCACTCAATTCATACAGGAATGTTCATTCAGTGTTGATTGTTGATTTTTAAATTACAATAATTGCCGGTTGCTACTCAATTCAAACACGAACGTTCATTCAGTGTTGATTGCTGATTTTTAAATTACAATAATTGCCGATTGCTACACAATTTAAACACGAATGTTCATTAAGTATTGATTGTTGATTTTTAAATTACAAAAATTGCCGGATGCTAATGAATTTAAACACCTTCATTCAGTGTTGATTGTTGATTTTTAAATTAGAATAATTGCCGATTGCTACTCTATTTAAACGCGTACGTTCACTCAGTGTTGATTGTTGATTTTTAGATTACAATAATTGTCGATTGCTACTCAATTTAAACAGAAACGTTCGTTCAGTGTTGATTGTTGATTTTTAAATTACAATAATTGCCTGTTGCTAATGAATTTAAACACCTTCATTCAGTGTTGATTGTTGATTTTAAATTACAATAATTGCCGATTGGCACTCAATTTAAACACGAACGTTCATTCATTGTTGATTGTTGATTTTTAAATTACAATAACTGCCGATTGCCACTCAATTTAAACACGAACGTTCATTCAGTGTTGATTGTTGATTTTTAAATTACAATAACTGCCGATTGCCACTCAATTTAAACACGAACGTTCATTCAGTGTTGATTGTTGATTTTTAAATTACAATAATTGTCGATTGCTACTCAATTCAAACACGAATGTTCATTCAGTATTGATTGTTGATTTTTTAATTACAATAATTGTCGATTGCTACTCAATTCAAACACGAATGTTCATTTAGTATTGATTGTTGATTTTTAAATTACAATAATTGCCGATTGCTACTCAATTCAAACACGAACGTTCATTCAGTGTTGATTGTTGATTTTTAAATTACAATAACTGCCGATTGCCACTCAATTTAAACACGAACGTTCATTCAGTGTTGATTGTTGATTTTTAAATTACAATAATTGTCGATTGCTACTCAATTCAAACACGAATGTTCATTCAGTATTGATTGTTGATTGTTTAATTACAATAATTGTCGATTGCTACTCAATTCATACAGGAATGTTCATTCAGTATTGATTGTTGATTTTAAATTACAATAATTGCCGGTTGCTACTCAATTCAAACACGAACGTTCATTCAGTGTTGATTGTTGATTTTTAAATTACAATAATTGTCGATTGCTACTCAATTTAAACACGAACGTTCATTTAGTGTTGATTGTTGATTTTTAAATTACAATAATTGCCAGTTGCTAATGAATTTAAACACCTTCATTCAGTGTTGATTGCTGATTTTTAAATTACAATAATTGCCGATTGCCACTCAATTTAAACACGAACGTTCATTCAGTGTTGATTGTTGATTTTTAAATTACAATAATTGCTGATTGCCACTCAATTTAAACACGAACGTTCACCTGGAGAAGAAAAGTCCATTTGCACAAAAAATGACAACCCCGTTTACCCGAACACCAACGAATGTTTCATCCCAGGTGTCACATGGACTCAAACTCTGGACCGACTGCTTCGCAGAATAAATACCTAGAAGAGATAGTGCAGGAACGATATGCTATTAATTTTTGTCGTCTTTGAATCCTAATATAAACCCCACAGATCACAACTTTATTAATATCAGTACCATACATGGACGAAATGAAAACAAAATATAGGTTGGTGAGAATGGTTAACAAGCTAAACCACTAAACCAAATTTTGTGATTCGCTTCAATTTACGACTCGGAATGTTTACTCTAATTTGACATCCACCTAAAACATTTTTTTCTCCCGTCCCCACTCTACACGAACCATGTGTATACATCGGTTTTGTTATGATTGGTTTTTTTGAATTTCCATTTTCAATTTCCTGTCGACCGGGGGAGGAGGTACAGTGACGCAAATGCAGGGCCGGCTGAATGAGGAGGCAGCGATCTGATAGAGCAGACCGCCTCACCAATGTTATATCGAATTACCGGCTTTGCATACCGGCACAGCCTGGCACAGAGATCTGATTCATTATTCCGTGAAAGGGACGCGTTTGCAGTCACGTCCGTTCTATTAACTAATGAGGCCTTTTGGACGACCTGCGCCGAATCTCGTTCACAAAGACATCGACATGGATTCTGCTTTTGTTGTGCTAAGCTATGCTGTTCTGTTCGTGGACATCCTAGCGTCATTTGCTTCTATTTTGAGAGAAACAGTGGAGAATAGTCGAATTGTGGTAGGAGATGGTAGTTTTTAATGTGTTCCTTATCGATAATGTACAGAAAGAATCATTAAGCGCGGTGTTTGTGCTATCGTCGAGCGCTGAACTCTGTTTTGTACGGGTATCTTATACAACCCTAAATACAGGGTGTAACAAAACGTTAGATCAAAACTTTAGGGAAACATTCCTCACGTAGAGGACTAAACATACAAACTGCAACGTAAGTAATGTCAATAATTATTTCAGGGAGTTATTCTTTGAGATATTTCAAACAAAAAAAGTTTAATACAATTTTGCCCGTTTCTGCTTCCATTTCGATCAGTCCTAGTGAAATGGAGGAATACACGGGAGCGGAATAAGCAGACCTGATTTTCGAATACGGATGAGCCAATGGGAACAGTAGACAAGCTCACAGATTGTATCGAACAAGTACCCACGTAAGAGACATCTGGCCCATACCATTTTTCCATGACTGTTCCAAAAGTTAAGGGAAGGAGCGCACGTGGTGCCAAATTACAATTCCATTTCCACACAACTATTTTTGCTTATAACTTTCGACTCGGTCATTTCCGGGCCATGGTTCCTGATCTCAAATTGATACATGTACCCTTCGCCATCATCCCTGAAAGTTTGTAACACCAATTCGGAAACACTCTGTATATTATAAAACAACTAATGGTGAATAAACCTCATATTTAGCAACTAATATCACTTGTTAAATATATTTTGACAATAAAAATAAAAGTAATGAAACTAAACAGTTTTTATTGATTTCCTAAAAGTTTTCATTTTGTCACTTGTGGGGTTTTAGAAATAAACGAATCAGTTACTCGTCAACTGCAACACAAAACAAGTAAACAGCAAACAACTTAGGAACGCCGTCTTAGGAACAACTGAGGCACAGTAGTTCAACGAGGCAAGCCGCCTTCTATTGTACACAGTAGAGGAACTCTAGAACACAGTTAACCTGAAACCACTATCTTCTCTCCCATCAGGCACTAAGTTTCGCTGCCTGGATATAAGTACAGTAGAACTTGGTTATAGCGACCTCGTTTTGTGCGACACCTCGTCTATAACGTCAAATATTCTGTGGTCCAACTAATTCCCCACAAGACATATGCTTTCCTACCTTGCTTAATACGACAAACGTATATGCGTCTACCTCGCATATAACGCCATTTTCAACCTCAGTTTGGAATAAGATTTCCTAAGAACCAAAGTATTTTAAGAAATATTTTGTAGAAATCTGACCCTGACAAATTCTTTACAGTCTCCTTCTGTCATAGACCTCTGGTATGCAGGCGGATTCCCCACCCCATTGTAACCTGCCCGAATTCATGCGGTATTAGATCAGTTTCGACAGGAAGTTTTCACCAAGTGCACGCATTTTAATGCAGTATGGCCACTAAAAGAAGTGAGTGACGCTTTAGAAGTCATTAGAATTATGAACGTGTTCTATGAAGCTAGGGAAGGGAGCAGTGAAATTGCAACTGAAATTATGAACATAGAACGTAATTTAGCCCTAGAAAGTGTGTATTGGGCAAGTAGAAGACAACAGAGTAAAATGACTGATTACTTCACTTCTAAGTAAAGTAGTTTGGTGAGTACTGAAGAAATTGTTTTAATACAGAATACTGTATTTATAATAGGCCTACGTGTATTTTATTATGTTCATTGTAGGCTTAAAAGTCAATACATAAATCTAAAATAAGTCTAATTAAATTTGTTATTTTTCATTTTCCACCAAACTAGATTGATAATGTGGATCTCGGTTACTACGACACTCGTTTATAACAACATAATGTTTAAGGCTCCTTGGATGTCGTTATAACCAAGTTCTACTGTAATGAATTATGTTTATTTCTGATATTCATACGGCAACATAATCAGAACTTGCATCACGGAGAATCTACACCATATATGGGCACAATTTTCGGTTACGTGAGGCACTCGATTTGAAATAGTTTGTTTACTAGGAGAGGAGACTGCAGAGTAGGATGGGAAATATAAACTGCTGTGACCTGCGTCACCTTATCGTAATCGGTAAGGCGGTCAGTGGCGAATTATTAGGACAGCGCTTGGTTAACGTGAGACTCTCGAAAACTTTTATTAAATTTGCCAAATTAATTCGGCAGCTTTAATCATAAACCTCTTTACTGTTTCTCCGTCGCTGAATTGATTTCAATCACAAGCGAGAAATTGCGTAACTAGCCAATAATAAGCCATCACGTTGTCTACGTTTATTTTCTTGAACATTCTGTCGTTTCTCAAGATTACTTAATAGATTTGCACGTTCTCGACCTAAATAATTTCAGAAAATCATATTTCGTTTTCTACGCACATTTGATATATTTTTTTATAAATTTCTTTTGGAAATAATACGTACAAACAATATTTAATTCCTGGTACCTTTTAATGCAGCGTGTTTAAGGTATAATGTCGTATTTAGTATACTATGCGAATGTTAAGATCATAAATTTTCTTCGGAATAGTACGAATAATAAAATTTAATTTGTCTTACTTTCTAATTCAGCATGTTCTTTATGACCAGACATCGAGATTTTGGACCCGGTAGAATATGTTTACTACGTCCGTACTATAGGCAGCTTTTTCATTGTGTTGGAGTCGGCAGAAGAAGAGACATGTGTACATGAAACCAAGTTCAGTCCAGTCTGCTGGTACTGTACAGTGACGTTCCAAAAAAGGCAACTCATTAAAATAAAATGATTGTTAGAGGAGAAAAATTCTATAGGATCAAAAATTAATCTTTACATAGATTAAAATAAAAACCTATCGTGCGAAATTTTCAAAATTAATTAATATGCATTTCCTTTCGGCTTCTGTCATAAGCACAAGTGCAATACTTACTCAACATACAGAATAATTCTGCACGGCATACACAACTTATGAAGTACAATACATGGTACTGTTACAATGTAACCTACTACAACACACATTCTGAAGGTCTCAAAACTAAACTTTCTTCGGTAGTTGGCAACACAAAGTTTATATTGGGAGAAGCTCCGCTCTACATCACATGATGTAATGGATTTATTTTAGTAGGTTATTTTACGACGCTTTATCAACATCTTACGTGATTTAGCGTGTGAATGAGATGAAGATGATAATGCCAGTGAAATGAGTCCGGGGTCCAGCACCGAAAGTTATCCAGCATTTGTTCATATTGGATTGAGGGGAAAAGCCCGGAAAAAACCTCAACCAGGTAACTTGCCCCGACCGGGAATCGAACCCGGGCCACCTGGTTTCGCGGCCAGATGCGGTAACCGTTATTCCACAGGTGTGGATGATGTAATAAATACAAAACGAAAAAAACACTAAGTCATTGAAATCTATCTTCGCTACCCCAGTAGTGTCCGTAGACTTCACATATATTCTTAGACTAATCACATAGATAACCACATGCACAGATCAAAACTAGACTACTAGCTATCTCCTGTCGTCTCTTCTGATAAAGTGAACTAGGTGCACGGGACTGTTTTTATTGTCAGAACAGTACCTCCTCTCCCTGCCTTACGAGTATGACTGAATAAATAAAGCACATGGGACGACAGGTAGGTCGCTACCATCACTGCCCCCACCCACTACAGTCCAGCTATCCAACTTGAAATCGCACTGTTTTCGTCTATCGGGTCTAAAGTCTCTAAGCCTGTTTATGACATAAGAAGTAATGTCGTTTTATATTAAATTTATTAATGCCTAACATACATCGTCTGTTCTCCCTTGTAAACAGCAAAAAAACTCTTCCTCCCATTTCTCATGAAATAATCGTTTTCTAACGCGTACACACTGCTTTGATAATGTAATTATGCCACCACTGATATTGCTTATGAAACTGATATAGAACCTGCCCCCGCCTAGGAGCTACGTGAGGGAGGAACGGGGACTGTGAAGATGATGTCACTCAGAGCGATAAGCTCTGTGAATAGAGATGGCCGATATTTCACAAACCGATATTTTGTCACAGGTATTTTTTGTCACAGATAAACCTGTCTGCGAAATATCTGTGACAAAATATCGCTATCGAAATCTGCTCCGTATTCAGTACTCTGTGACTGATATTTTTTTCCTCTACGTCGTAGGTTTGCGCGTGCGCATGATACAATAACAGCAATCTGGCGGTAGTTTCTCCATCTTATTATAAATGATGTGGTTATTACACGATTTAAATAATAACACCATTGGTTACTAGTACTTAATCTTGTGTAAAATCCTGTCTGAACAACTGTTGTGTTTTGTAATTATTTGCCAGTGCTTTTCCGAATACTTATGTTTCATTAATTTTTATTCTATGACTCAATATTATACAGACGTGGACAAATTATTAGCAAAATTGAAGATTTTTATTATAATTTTTACAAAATATGATTCTTCAATTCAGACTACAGTTGACATTTTTGCGTATTTCCAAATTATTAGCAAAATTGAAGATTTGTATTGTATATTTTTAGAAAATTTGACTCTTCAATTTGGACTACATTGGATATTTTTGCATATTTACAAATTATTAGCAAAACTGAAGATTTTTATTATATATTTTTACCAACTCTTCAATTTAGACTACACTTCACATTTTGGATATTTCCAAATTATTAGCAAAACTTAAGATTTTCATTTTATATTTTTACAAAATTTGACTCTTCCATTTTGACTGCAGTTGACATTTTGCATATTTATAAAGTTTTAGCAAAATTAAAGATTTTTATTGTGTATTTTTACAAAATGTGACTCTTCAATTTAAACTACAGTTACATTTTTGCATATTTCTGTCTACTATAATGATGGAAATATGAAAATTGTCAACTGTAGTCTAAATTGAAAAGTCAAATTTTGTAAACAGAATTATCATAAAAATCGTCAATTTTGATAATAATTTGTCCACGTCTGTAATGTTAATGCACGATTTAAAATAATTTATCCATTATATTATATACAATAAGAAGGATCAATTTTTAAAACGATTAGGATAACCATATAACCTCAATTTCTCCATACCCAACTACATTTTAAAATGATCAACTGGTTCAATATCTACAATATAACCTCTTGGTACATGAGGTTAACTTTTGACATGTTACTGTTCAGTTAGGTAAGTATTTATTTGTTAATGGTACATGTACATAATTTCTTTGTTGGATTTTCCCATATAAATCACTGATGAGTGGTGTGTATAGAGAAATCGTATTCATATTTCATTGCTCTTCAATATCTCCTGCTAATTTTTATCGGTGTGACAAAATATCGGTGTAATTCATGCTACGTTTCGATATAAAATATCGATGTGACAAAATCACTCGATAAAAGTCACAGATATTTATTTGTCACAGTCACAGTTGTCACAGATACTTGAAAATATCGTTTAAGCTCATCTCTATCTGTGAAAGTCAGTGAGGCACAAATTCTCAAGTGAGGCACGATGCCCATCTCTGATCTACACACTCAACAGCAGACTACCAGACATGTAGGACAACCTGTAGCGGACAGCTCTGTATGCATGTCACTGCGGTGTAGAGTTCCCTACTGCACGGTGGACGGATTCTGCGTCATCACACAATCGAAACCAGATACACAACCGCCGTGCATATTCCATCGCCATGGAACCACGGTCACGCGTCTAGCAAATCCGCAAGGCTTTCAGGCCGTGGTTCACTTTAGGAAACGTACAGTGGAGTGTTCGTTCTTAAGTTAAATATGTCTGTGGACCAGCAGAATAAGATTTTGCTAAATATGAAATTGATTTGGAGTAAGTTCACATCATTAGCAGCTACTGTATTTTGAAAATAAGCCTTTAGAGATGTTCAGTAATTAAAGCGTCAAATTTTGGGCACTTTTAACCAAAAATCGCATATTCCCCCCCTCCCTCTCTCCCTAAATATAAATATGCAATCTCTTATTTATATGCTGAACAAGTTGAGCTCTGCAGCACTTGGACGCATATACATTACGTCATATTTTAATAATAATATTTACTACTTATGGTTTTCAAGTTACCCGGAGGTTCATTGCTGCCCTCACATAAGCCCGCCATTGGTCCCTATCCTGAGCAAGATTAATCCAGTCTCTATCATCATATCCCACCTCCCTCAAATCCATTTAATATTATCCTCCCATCTACGTCTCGGCCTCCCAAAAGGTCTTATTCCCTCCGGCCTCCCATGCCCTGCCCATCTCAAACGTCTGGAATTAATGTTCCTAATTATGTCAGGGGAAGAATACAATGCGTGCAGTTCTGTGTTATGTAACTTTCTCCTGTAACTTCATCCCTCTTAGCCCCAAATATTTTCCTAAGAACCTTATTCTCAAACACCCATAACCTCTGTTCCTCTCTCAAAGTGAGAGTCCAAGTTTCACAACCATAAAGAACAACCGGTAATATAACTGTTTTATAAATTCTAACTTTCAGGTTTTTTGACAACAGACTGGATGATAAAAGCTTCTCAACCGAATAATAACAGGCATTTCCCATATTTATTCTGTGTTTAATTTCCTCCCGAGTATCATTTATATTTGTTACTGTTGCTCCAAGATATTTGAACTTCTCCACCTTTTCAAAGGATAAATTTCCAATTTTTATATTTCCATTTCGTACAATATTGTCGTCACGAGACATAATGATATACTTTGTCTTTTCGGGGTTTACTTCAAAACTTATTTCTTTACTTGCTCCAAGTAAAATTCCCGTATTTTCCCTAATCGTTTGTGGATTTTCTCCTAACATATTCACGTCACACCTAGACTGGTGTTATAGAATACGCGCTGGTTCAAGTCCACATGGGAAAGGAATTTTCTCTTGATATTCCAGTCCAGTGCATGGAACCGATGCCCACCCAGCATCGTGATAAATTTGTGGAGCTAAGATAGGTTGCAAAATTCGGTATCGAAAACCAACTATAATAGCGGTGGGGATCATCTTGCTGGCTACACGATACCTCGTAATCGTTTGATGATCGTTCACCTCTGCTGAGACATGAGGTTAGCAGTCTGTTGATTGGCTTTGGCCCTTCATGGGCTGTAACTTTTGTGTCACTTCTGAAGAATTAAACATCATCCCGTTTCATAAGAAAGAAAACTTAGAACATGAACGAAATGTCTTATACCAGGAGACACTGCTACACAGAAGGAATAGTCTATTACGTAAGTCAGACACAAAATGAGAAGCTGTGATATCCAGCATTGCAAAGACATGCGCAGTGCAACAGCTATTAAACGTACGTAATTGGGCTGTTAATGCATTTCTCCGAACGCACATCATATCCTGGGCTGTTTTTGTTATATAGCCACAAGGACAGGCCTTCAGAGAATTCTATTCTTCTAGAGGCAGTACCAGCTTGCCAGTCTAAAACAAGTCCTGCTTAACAATTTTCCAATGAAAAACAATCGACGTATGCTGAGCGATTGACATAGAAACCTATTACGACCTATCAATCCTATTAATACAATTTTATTCTGCGCAAACGCAAACCAGTTACCAACATCACAATGTTACTGTTGATCACATAACAAATTTTGTGCCAAACAGGTTACAGGCAGATGAGAAAATAAGTTTGTACACAATAATGCTGTCCGAACTAAGCAGCTGTAAGATTGATGGTGATAACGGTACAGGTGAAGCTGTAATGGCCAAAGCTCGGAACTTGGGGACTTGTGTCATGTGCATGAGTAAGGTTACAGGTACAACGTACACAAAGCTCACGCTGCAAGTGCTCAGGGACAGTCGTGTGTACTAAGAAAGTGGTCACAACTAATGACAGGAAGACGGACGAAGAAACTGTTATGTCGAAGCCAATGACATTCAGAGAATTAAAGGTAAACGGTCTGTTTGAGAAAATAGAAAGTACGTGTTATTTCGAATGGGTATTATAGAGGTTTGAAAATACACTTTGTTTTAAATTTAAGATACAGAATTTCGTGGATAATTCGGAGGAGATACATTATTTTTTCGAATGGAGAGTTTATATTTTGTAAGTTGTGCCACACACTAACTAGAGGCTGGAAACGAAATTCACTGAAAGGCATTGCAGTCCCTCAAATTGCAGAAAAGCCTGTCCATAGCCATGGATCGAAACGTAGAGGGGCTTGCCCTAGTAGTGACACACTAATTGAAAACTATTTTCGAGAAAAATTTAGGATATACTTATCTTTCTCAGATACGAGATCAGCTTGCAACTGCTGAAAATCGAACAGAAAACAGTAACAGTGAAAACATTCAGTATTTTAAGTCTGCTACCGAAAAATCTTCGAATGTAGGTAGTCATACACTGTAATAAAATGTACACAGCAGAACAGTAAATTTGATATATTTCTCATGTTTATTTTTATTATATATATGCTATGAAATTACGTGTTTCAACCTACCATAATATTATCAATATGTTGTTGCAGCCAGAAACCACTTTTGTAGCAGACCAAACAGTACCTCCGTGCTGAAAGCGGGAGTTTGTTGACATTGAAGTCCGGTCGCTTAGTCACGTGCAAAGACACAAGTCCCCAAGTTCCGAGCTTTGGTAATGACCACAGTGGCGATGATACAAATAATAGTGCTCTGAATGTTGCTACAACAACAGTTGCGGTGATAATGCTATTTCAGCCATATGCACTAACAGGGTGCGAATTAAGATTTCTGATGAGAAGGGGATAGAATCCTAGATCGAGAATCCATACAAAAAATATATTATCTTCGTTCTATACGGCTCAACGGTTGGTCGCACTGAGTTGCTTGTCTTGCATCTTGACCATAATAATAATTATTATATTCATGAGCAGGCTTAAGATAAGATGTGTAATTCCTAAGTTATTGATTTTTGTCAGCTTGCCGGTGTTGATAATACACCAATATTATTTTCTTTGCTTACTTTATAACTTTATAAAATATACTCATATTAAAATAATAAAATTAGATTTTGTGAGAGGGATAGAAGTTATCCCTGGCAGGGATGTTAATATGAATTTATGAGAGGGGGATAACTTTCCAACAGGAGGGGAAACCCTCCCGCATCCCCTCCCCGTTAATTCGCACAATGTGCACTGACGTTATAAGATATCTGATCCTACTAATCGATAGTGATCGATTTGTTGGTGTAAGTGTGGATTCCTTAGTTATTATTTCTATGAATAGATGCCGAAGATAATAGTCGCTGTTGCCAATCGTAGATAAATATACCCGCATTATAGAATTCAATTTTTCATGCCACTCTACTGATTGTAAAACAACACTGGGTTTAGCAGGAAACTGATGATATTGTCAATTCTGAAAATAATTTATGCTTATCTACATAACCATTTTCCTGACACTTTTTCAACGGCCCAATAATGGCCCACCTATTGAGAACTAGCGGAACTCTTTCAAAGTTTGTCAATTTTTTTGTATTTTTGGTTCTGACTTATCGCGTGGTTGTAAAGTGCGCTTACACGATCATAAAATCGTAAGCGGGATATTTTTTAACGTCAGTGTACCAATGCACCAATGGAGGGTAAGAATCTATTGAGTTTTAACCAAACAAAGCCAACTATCAATTGCAATTTTGCCGCACCTGATGCTCATTTATTTAATATTTTGTCGCATCTGATGTTCTGACAGGGTTGCCAGATTGGGCGATATTTCGTCGTTTGGCTAAATAAACAGGGATTTTTCTACTTATTTTTTTAAATAGTTGCGACTATCGCCATTTGGGAGACTTTTGCTACGGATTTTGCGAAATTTGGGGTACACAGAAAAAATTGTCTGTCTATGAACCAATGAACGCATATGACACACCGCCACTGCGTATCGCTCTTTCACAGACTTCCTGTATAAATATGGTAACGTATGTTCACATGAAAGCCGTGCTATTTTCAAAGGAAGCTACATACGACTTGCCAAGCATGCGCGGGACAAAATTCTCTGTAGCTGGCAGCTTATGACTCGTCAAGAGCACAAGGCGTTAAGTGAACACTGAATCTATCCTGTAGATGTCAGGTGCGTCGATGCGATTTCGAGGTAGGAAATAGTCTATATTTTAGTCTATAGGGAAATAGTCTATATTTTAGTCTATAGGGGTCAGCATTTCTCGCTGTTGGGGCTTTTATTTTGTATGTGTGTGTGTCCAGTGCCGCTATCGGAGTGTAGTTTGTAAATTACTATACTTCAAAGTACTTTAGCTATATGTGCCATGCTATAATGACAAATCCAACAAGACAAATGTGGTGAGCAAACTGAAATAAAATAATTGAGGTTTCATTAATATAATTATTGTTACTGTTGTTAATATATATATATATATATATATATATATATATATATATATATATATATATATATTTTGGATATATACACATCTTTTTTAATAATGAAACGTTAGAATCATGATGTTTATATTAAACCTATTAATTTTGACTAGAGATTACAAGTTCTCTTCGGTTTTGGAACACAAAATTGGGGGTGTTTAGCAAAAACGTCAGTTGTCCAAAATCTGGTAATTTTAGTTAGAGCGGCCATTTGATACTCCTCTGGGACAACCATGAACACATGTATTCAGTTCTTTGAAAAAGGCAATACTACAGTGTCGAATGGCTTCTAAAAAAATTCTGTCTCTGTTAAAACGTCAGTAGTCCACAATAATTCTTGTAAGAATGTCAGTTGTCCAGGTTTCATTGATCTACACAGTGGTGGCAGCACCATCGCATAAGAGTAACAGCTGCAGGCGCTATTGTGTTTTGTTGCATTTTACATTCTGCATTGCGAATGTGGAACTTTACAAGTAAAAATGTCATTTGTCCAAAGAATTTTTTGCTCCAATTATCCAAATATTATGCGTTAGGGTAAAGACGCCAATTCCGTGATAACCCTAATCCCGTGATACGGTTTTTTCACTCAATGTCACGGGATTGGGAATCTTGCTAGGAAGTTCACCGATGTCTCAAATGTAGGCGAAAGATGCACTCATTCAAGAAAGATATCTGGTGATACATTTGAAGGGCAAAGCTTTGACTGATATTCAATTTTTAAAAAGTATCACGGAATTAGGCAACTTTATCCTATATGTAAACAATATACATAATACAATAACTAAGAAGTGTGTTCATACAAATTACCAAATTACCAACGTGAAATACCAATAATTTTATTATTGATGCTATGAAGTTTTTTCTCAAGATTCCCTATGATTTTGGACAACTGACGTTTTTGCTAAACACTCCTCAATTTGTGAACACACGCAATATTTTATCACGAGCCGCCACTGAAAATGACAGAAGAAAAAGCACTCCAGAGTACACAAGTCACACAAGCGTTGAGATGACCTCGAAGGTTTTACAGGAGATCGAGCTTCGGTTCCTTTGGTACGACGCTATCAATTGAGGAAGGCATAAATGTCTTCTCTTTAACCAATCGTGAAAAAGATAGACGACTCCTAAGTTTCACATACACTATATTATTATCACTATCATTACAAAACAAATGAAATAACGTGCATACAAAACCGGAAGAAGAGACATGATGCAGCGCTCCGAAACTGAAACAAGTGAGTTTACATTCTTTCAGGTCATGCAGCGATTCTTTACCATGCATTCTCAAGCGAGATGGCAGGTAACAATAATGAAGAGGGGAGTTGGAACAAATGAGAGAGTGGCCACCAGGAATTCACTCCCTCCCTCTCTACAGCGCACTCTTGCGCTGACCTTCTGAAGCCGAGCTGCTTCCAGCACCCAACAGACAGCATCCCAACGGAGCACAAAAGTACAGCAACGCAACGAGTCTCACAACAATGGAATGCAGCTCAAAAGTGTATCACTTCAGTGTTGATGCAACTGCGGCATACTGTTCGACAAAACTTGAGTGAATTTTATACAGATACACAAATCGGATTTCGTGGTCACTTAAAACCTTTCAAAACGAAATAAATACAAAGGGAATCCCATTACACCTGTTCATTTTTTCTGCAAAGCAAATCTGTGCCTGAAAAATTTGTCGGTGATACTAGTACCACATCTGGCGGACGTATTTCAAGGTATCAGTATGGCGGGAAACATCTGGCAGACCTCAGAGAAATCATAACACACGGAAATTCCCAGCATTCCAAGTGTATAAGATGGCAAGGCGAATACGAGAGTTTTCAATATGGAGGAGAGACTTGTGGCTTCACTCGGTTCCAGTGTTACAAACTCATCAATTTTACGGTCTTACTAATAAAAACTATATAGACAGACGTTTAACTGTCTTATACTTATACAGGGACATCATTTTATTTTTACTTCAATTTTTATTGTAACTGAGTTTTTGAATGTACTTCACTCCCACCCCTTTTACTAACGAAGTTCCAACTCCACACAGAACCAAGACCGCAGATAGTAAGCAGTACTGAGTTAATGGGTATAGTACGTTCCAGAAATATGTTCGCGTTTTCCAGTGACGAAAGAGCTTTCAATATTGAATCATATTTTCGCACAGGTACTGTCCGTTTGCCTACGTCGCATCCCGATTTCCCCCACCTGCTTCTGCTCGCCCCTCTGTAAAAGCTGGGCTGTCTTAGCTCTTTTCTGAAAACATTAATTTCTGTTAGGAATTGGATGTTTACGTAATATTATACAGCTGTTTAATTTAACTTAAATAAAAGGGCCTCGTTAAGTAATTAACTGTCACGTGATTTCCCTTTCTACAATCCTGCGGCATAACCACTTGGACGGACAGTAGATAGCATGTCTGAGTAATTTTATATTTTCGGGTCGGGCAGAAGTGAAGATTGAATTCACAGTACGTAGAGTAGGTACAGAATTATTTCAACATGAGTTACTAGTACGAAGGACGAAACTGGCAATTGGAATTAGATGCAAGAGTCTATAGTGTTATAATATGCACAAAAGAACTGAAGCCTGTATCGAAATGAACGGCCACCATTTTCAAAATTGTGTTTAAATATTCATATTATGATTATTTTTCAATTTAACTTCATTCTCTATATTGTACGCTAATGTGCTGTAGACAGTATAATATACACTGCATAATGAATACGTTCGCATGGATAACTCACTTCGTGAGTAAAACAACTTATTCTTAATACAGTACTGTACTTTGATTAAAGAAAAACCTAATGAAAATTATCAAACTCAAAATCGCGATATTTTCTAGTTTACGTAAATGGATGAACTACTTTTCTTCCATCCTATACCTACTAGAGTGATTTGTGTTTTACGCCAGTATCATCGAACTCCAGTCTTGGAGGGGGAGCAAGCGGTGTTTCCGTTTCTCTAAAGGTATAGACAGGTTAATAATAAAAATGTTAGTAAAAATAAAATGATGTCCCTGTACAATGAGTAGCTCGTTTGTAAGTCGTGTGTAAATTCCTTACTAATAATCACTACATACGTCGTGTATAACATTATAACTGTTACACAGCTACGTCATAGTTTCGTCATTACTTCGTTACGAAAGGTAATAGAATATCTGAGGTTCTCTACTGGATCCGGTAGAGCGCTCTAGTGTGGCATGTTAAATATCGATGGTACAAGTGGCTCTAATCGATTACCACACTACATTTTGGTCAAAGAGTACAAGCTACAGCAATATTATTCTAATAATTCTATGATCTTTGGTTTGTTCTTCTATGGTTACAAGGTAAACATCATAAAACATCATAATAAAATGACAGTCGATACGAACAGCTGTTAAGGGGCGGCCATTTTTCTCTATATACAACACTTAAACAAGGGGTTTCGTGTATATAACTACTGCAAAGCAATTCCCATTGTATAGTTACAGCCTGTTTATACGTCCATAGCTTATTCACGGTTTATTAGTAACGTTTTCTGTCTCAACTCTGCATAAGTCTCGTATAAAAACTATACACGGTTTATTAGTAAGACTAATAGTATAGAGTAATACTTGACCACAGAAACTCAAGAAATGCTTAGTCTGAAATTATAGCATACTAATACAACACTGTCTGAGACATCATACCAAAACCAAAACTTATTAGAAACCACTTAATGTAAAATTTCATATAATGGTTATGCTTTGTACTGCACTATTTTTATTATTATTATTATTATTATTATTATTATTATTATCATTATTATTACCTTTTCTAGAAAAACTTCTTCACTGAAATTTAATTATTATCTAAATAATGTACTAATTAACAGAACGGATTGCGTAAAAGATTTGGGAATATTCTTTGACAGTAAATTGTATTTTCATAGTCACGTTGATTACATTTAAAATCACGCAATCAGAATGCTAGGAATAATACGGTCAATAACTTATTCTTTTCCCACGCCCGATTCTCTTTTAATGCTATACTATACATTGGTGCGATCGAAACTCGAATATGCATCTGTAGTTTGGAACTCGATTACAACTACGGACTCGGCTAAATTAGAAAATATACAAAGTAAATTTATATCCTTATGTTCATTCAGATTTCTGCCCATTAATTCCGGGTATAGTTATGAGAGAAAATGTGAATATTTTAATTGTCAAAATCTATATGCTAGACGCCATGAGCTAGATTATCTGTTCTTTTGTAAAGTCCTCAAAGGTGATATATCCTGTGACTCTTTCTTAAACAATATTACCTTACGTATTCCAACAAAAGATATGAGAGCCCACAAACTTTTCTATATTAGAAATTCAAAATTTCTTTCACCAGTCTCCAGATGCATTAAAAATGCCAACATGCATGGCTGCGAATTCGATCCCTTCAATGTATAGACTTAGTTTGCTCTTGGCAACGATTTATCATTTATGTATTATTTTAGGCATTATACTCAATTAACATTGTCTCATAGTATTCTTAGTTATCCATTCATCGTCATTATTGTAATTAATTGTGATTATATTTATGTGTAATAATTATTTTTGTTTTATGTTTTTGTTATATTTGTGCTGAACTGTAATTGGCCACTGGCTGTTGTACAGCACATTAAATAAATAAATAAAATTATTATTACTCTTATTATTTATCATTATTATTATTACTACTGTTATTATTATTTATTATTATTATTATTATCACTAATTGTCTTTTTATACTTTGTATGTCTCATTTATTTTTACCTTTTGTTCATATTTTATTATCCTTTTTCTTTCTTTCTGTATGTTATATATTATGTCTGATTTTTACTTACTTGTTGTTTACATTGTATTATTATTATCTTATTCAGTTTTGTGTGTAAAATTGTAGTGTACTTTTTAAATTTGTAGTGTTTCTGTAACGCAGTTTTACTCCTGGTTGAGTGTTAGAGAAGGCCGTATGGCGTTAACTCTGGCAGGTTAAATAAAATATTATTATTATTATTATTATTATTATTGTTATTAAATATTGAATATCATATTATTATTTGATTTGCACACAAAACGGATGTTCTCCGACTGCCATGCGATCCTAATCACTAACCACAGATCATATATACCAATTCAGACGCAACAATCAATCGCCGTCTTTATCTTTCTGTAGTATACTTTGCCTGTCTTACTGTGTTGTTACTTGTACAGAAACACAACATTGCATTCTTCCAGCTAAGTTTATTTATATAAATGTTGCTGATATTATAAAGAAATAATTCAAGCAGTTCAATCCTGTGCATGTATCGTTTGAGAATTGTGTGTTAAAATGTCAATTGGGTAATAATTTAATATGTCCGTCTTTTCAATGTTGCTAACTATAACCATATATCACCAAAGCAGGTAAAATTACAGTACTATATAAACAATAACACTATTTATTTATGTATTTATCTATCTATTTACCCATTTATCTGTTTATTTATTTATTCATTTATTACGAATTAATTACACATTAAAATGTATTTTTTATGGCTACATGAAATTCATTAGTTTGACTAAACAGTTTACGATTCATGAGACCTAACAAAAAATTATTTTATTTAACCATAATATGAAAAAAAAATCACTATAATTCACTAGCATAAGTAGTAACTGGGGAAAAATGATTCGATTTCACCCTTAGGGTATAAAATAAGAAGACGCAGAGTATACATGAATTCCACTTCACAAGTATCAAAATACCAATGATATCTGCAGGACTCGAACCGAGGATTATAGCTTCTAACTAGCGCTTTGGCCGCTGCATGTATTACGACCAACTGAAATACCATTAAACATTCATAAAATGTGGTCAGCTATCGTACGAGAGGCGTAAAGAACGGTTAACAGTAATTATTTTTAATAATGGGAAGTGCATAGAGGGGTCAACATATTTTATGCACAGACGGTCACAGACCGTCACAGGTGTTACCGGTGACCGCACAGAACAGGCGGACTAGGACGAGAGAGAGAGAGAGAGCACGGGATACATTATTGAGTGTATCTCCTCTGAGAGTAACAAACCGTAAGCTAAACCAAGCTGATTCCCACTGTGGTCTGGCTGTTGCATTGATTCCGACGGCCATCATCGGGATCAAGTCCGACGTCACATGGCCTCCATCAATTTTCTGAGCTGGCAGGAGACATTGTTGCTGCAAGCCAGCACGTCATACATTAAAACATTGCAAAACTGATTTACTACGTTACATCAATTACCAGAACATGGACGCAAATGCAAATGCTGAAATACGAATGCAAATATTCACAAAGTTTTTACTAAAATATACACTAAAATTGTAGAATTATGATTAATATTACAAAGACATGTTCTAAATAAATTCCAATTCATTAAAATTTATTGCAGTTTGTATTTTTAGTTCCGAAATTTTTTCTCTACGAAAATTCTGCATATGAAAAATGTTTAAAGTAGAAAGTTTAACAGATTCATATTCGAGAAAATTGATCAAATTTTTTATTAAAATTGTCATGTCATTAATTTTATTACAGTAGATCATGGATTACTTAAATTATGTGTTTAAAATAAAGTATTATCGAATCCAAGTATAACTGACAAAACATAAAAAGGAAAACAAATGAACTTACTTACTTACTGGCTTTTAAGGAACCCGGAGGTTCATTGCCGCCCTCACACAAGCCCGCCATTGGTCCCTATCCTGAGCAAGATTAATCCATTCTCTATCATATCCCACCTCCCTCAAATCCATTTTAATATTATCTTCCCATCTACGTCTCGGCCTCCCTAGAGGTCTTTTTTAAACGTCTGGATTTAATGTTCCTAATTATGTCAGGTGAAGAATACAAAGCGTGTAGTTCTGTGTTGTGTAACTTTCTCCATTCTCCTGTAACTTCATCCCTCTTAGCCCCAAATATTTTCCTAAGAACCTTATTCTCAAACACCCTTAACCTATGTTCCTCTCTCAAAGTGAGAGTCCAAGTTTTACAACCATAAAGAACAACCGGTAATATAACTGTTCTACAAATGCTAACTTTCAGATTTTTTGACAGCAGACTGGATGATAAAAGCTTATCAACCGAATAATAACAGGCATTTCCCATATTTATCCTGTGTTTAATTTCCTTCCGAGTATAATTTGTATTTGTTACTGTTCCTCCAATATATTTGAACTTCTCCACCTCTTCGAAAGATAAATTTCCAATTTTTATATTTCCATTTCGTACAATATTCTCGTCACGAGACATAATCATATACTTTGTCTTTTCAGGATTTACTTCCAAACCTATATCTTTACTTGCTTCTAGTAAAATCCCGGTGAAAACAAATGAACATAACATCAAAATGAATTCATTATTATTCGTACACAAATGAGGGTGTTTAATAAATGCGGGTAGTATAAAGACAGAAATAGTTAATTTAACCTAATCTAAATCTAAATTACTTAACTGCGGTATTAATTTCCAAATAAACCTAAATTCTCTGTAATGACATATTCACTATAATTTCAAACAATTCATTTGCGTCATATTGATGTGTGAATTGTTTCGACTATCGATTTAAATACAGGGAGTATGACTACAGAAATGAAAAGACGTATCAAATTTTTATTTATAATCCCTAACATTTTTACAAACCCCAATCATACATAGAATAACAATCACAAACAGAATAACGGTTTTCACTAATTATAGGGACCCGATGAAATCCACTTTATTTATACGTCGCAAATAGGGTCATTCAAAAGTGACGAAAGAGTTTCAAGTTCTGTAACTTTATTAAAATTTATATAAGAATACTAACATAGACTTGTTAATAAAAAACAGGTTTCATTTTTATAGTAACTTCTGTTTCAATTTTTTTCACTGTTGCTCCTATGGCAATCTATAATAATGTAATTACAGAGAATTGGATAGGCCTACATTTGGATATTTATGCCACAATTAAGCACTTTAGAGTTAGACTGTATTAAATTACTTATTTCTGTATTTATTCTCCCCGCTTTTATTAATCACCTCCATTTGTGTACAAATAGTAAGATTTAATTAAATTAAAAGTAAGTTTAATATTTCACGTGTATCTTTACCAAGTCCATCAGATATCGAACTCACAGATCTACAGCAAATATAGCCCTTTGTATAAAGATATACTACTAGGTTCAAAAAGTTCCCGGAATTTTACTACCATTTTTCGTATTAATATATAACAAGGGATATTATACATTTGTTTTGTTGGTAACATTCATGATGTCATTTTCTTTAAGTGTGTTGATAATGGCGATTGTTGGTTTTGAGTTGTAGGCAATTGTTTATCATAGTGCTTTGTTTGTTCGTCGCATTTTGTAATTATGTCCACAGAGCAACGTACAAACATCAAGTTCTGTGTTTTGATACACAAAACTCCTGCAGAGACATTAAGATTGTTGGAAGAAGCATATGGCGAAGCAGCTCAAGTGTATGCCTGGCATAAACGCTTTTCTGGTGGCCGCGATAGCATCAAAGATGACGTACGCAGCGGCCGACCAACAACTGCAACAAATGAAGCAATCGCTCAGCGTGTGCGTAATGTTGTGAGGACGACCGACGTAAAACCATAAAAGAGATAGCAGCAAAGGTCGGAATATCAGTCGGAAGTGTACACAATGTTCTTCACAAGCATCTCAACATGCATTACGTGTCTCAGAAGTTAGTTCCGAAAATGTTGTCGGCAGAACAGAAAGAAACAAGAATGACTCTTGCTGGGGACATGATCAGTATGGCTGATGAAGATGGTGATTTCTTAAAAAAAATTATTGCTGGTGATGAAACTTGGTACTACTTGTACGACCCAGTCCCTAAACGACAGTCATCTGAGTGGAAATCGAAAACATCTCCTCGAAAGCAAAAATTTCCTAGGGACACTTCCAAAAGCAAAGTTATGTTGGAAGTTTCCTTCGACTCTCAGGGTCTCATCCACCATGAGTTCATTCCAGAAGGTCGTACTGTAACGAAAGAATTGTACGTAGAAATCTTCCGTCGCCTCCTGGACGCAGTGAGAAGGAAACGTCCAGAAAAGTGGGTAGAAAACAACTGGTTCCTTATGCATGACAATGCACCTGCTCGTCGCGCAATTATTGTAAAGAATTTCTTGCCAGGCACAACATAACTGCTTTGGATCACCCACCATACTCTCCTGATCTCTCACCACCTGATTACTTTCTGTTTCCCCGTCTGAAAAGTCATCTGAAAGGACGGAGATTCAATGCTGAAGAGGTTATCGCAAACGCGACGAGAGCACTAAGACGGGTTTCACAAAATGGCTTCCAGGCCTGCTTCCAGGAACTCTACACGCGTTGGCAAAAGTGTGTTGTTGCGGAAGGCAACTATTTTGAAGGGAATACTGTGGAATAGTGTTTAAGGTACGTTGTTTCTATGATAATAGCAAATTCCGGGAACTTTTTGAACCTAGTATATAGATCACCGAAATAAAGAAGCATCAAAATACATAATTCATTTATTAATAATACGCCATCGTTATTTTTTAAACTTCCTATATAAAGAGACGGCGATTCACATAACTTCTTAAAATACAAAAACAAATGAGAATAGATCACCTAACAATGCTATAATACATATTTGTTCCGCATTCCATTTGATTAATGTTAGAGTAGAAGCATAATCTGGTTCATCAATGTACAAAGGGAGCTCTTTAAGTAATGAATGTATTGCAGATAGTATCGACGTTACTTCCGTAAAGGGCAAGCTATAATTGTTGCCACAATTTTTCTAGATTGGTACGTAGAAATACGTTCTATGTAACAAAATATTGGAAAATCATTGCAATATAATATTTGCTTACCTACTTTATGGAAAGTTTTCGACAATTAAATTAAATTCGTGCA
Organism: Periplaneta americana; assembly: GCA_025594305.2. Lineage (NCBI taxonomy): Eukaryota > Metazoa > Arthropoda > Insecta > Blattodea > Blattidae > Periplaneta > Periplaneta americana. The sequence continues at coordinate 195,596,804 of JAJSOF020000001.1, forward strand.
TTAAAGCCGTATAGAGTACAGATCATAAATGAAAAAAATCTTAATTTTAACATTTTACTCGTAAAGAATGACTTTGTTCCGTTTAGATAAAAAGTAATCTTCCATTTAGATGCGTTATATCTTTTGTGTAATACGAACAGTTCAGGAAAATACTTACTTACTTACTGGCTTTTAAGAAACCCGGAGGTTCATTGCCGCCCTATCCTGAGCAAGATTAATCCATTCTCTATCATCATATCCCACCTCCCTCAAATCCATTTTAATATTATCTTCCCGTCTTCGTCTCGGCCTCCCTAAAGGTCTTTTCCCTCCGATCTCCCAACCAACACTCTATATACATTTCTGGATTCGCCCATACGTGCTACATGCCCTGCCCATCTCTAACGTCTGGATTTAATGTTCCTAATTATGTCAGGTGAAGAATACAATGCGTGCAGTTCTGTGTTGTGTAACTTTCTCCATTCTCCTGTAACTTCATCCCTCTTAGCCCCAAATATTTTCCTAAGCACTTGATTCTCAAACACCCTTAATCTCTGTTCCTCTCTCAAAGTGAGAATCCAAGTTTCACAACCATACAGAACAAACGGTAATATAACTGTTTTATAAATTTTAACTTTCAGATTTTTCGACAACAGACTGGATGATAAAAGTTTCTCAACCGAATAATAACAGGCATTTCCTATATTTATTCTGTGTTTAATTTCCTCCCGAGTGTCATTTATATTTGTTACTGTTGCTCCAAGATATTTGAACTTCGCCACCTCTTCGAAAGTTAAATTTCCAATTTTTATATTTCCCTTTCGTACAATATTCTCGTCACGAGACAAAGAAAATACACTATGAACAATAATATCATTCAAAAACATGACAATGGAAGTGAACGTTTGGGAAACGTGTCATTTTCATTAGTCATTTTGTATTTGAAGCGACTATCTTTACGTAATGAACCACTTGACAATGTAATCTCTTGCTACTGTCAGTTTAAATGGAAAGAGAATAGTTTTAAAACAATTAAATGGAATACCATGACAACTGGGTAGAAGCGTTTTAATAATAGACCAGCAGACAGGTTCCTAATTTGCCCACCAGACTGTGCTGAACGATAAGAGTACTGTAGCTGCAGAGACAAAGTGGCCGATTATTAACAGGCTGAAAACGTCATTAAAGAATTTGCCCTCGCTTCCATTAATACAGGCGAGGAATGTTACAGACAAGGGTCGTGTATTTAACAAAACCTAGTTTAAAATTAGAATACTGTGAGGCATTTTCTCCAACTTTGAAGGGGGGAAAAAAAGAAGGAAGAAAGAAAAATGACTTGGCTATTTTAGGGTTTACCTCTTTTTAATACTCAGGAAGTTTGCCAGGATTGTCTGAAGAAGAGATTTCTGACATCTTGCACAATATAACTGTAGAATGAAAAGTAGTAGCTAACAGTATTTTATTTAACCCTTAAATTCGCAAAGTATCCTATAGGATACAACAGGTTAATAGGCTATATATATATATATATATATATATATATATATATATATATATATATATATATAATTTGAACTGGTAATGGAAATTACGGGAAAACGGCTCAACGGATTTTAATAAATGACCCCTCATTTTGAAGCTTAGAACCCGACGTTTTCCAGAAAAATAGTAACTTTCAGTGAAGCGTTAGTTTTCCTACATAATTTTCATATTTTCCAAAATCCATCTTTCGTCAGTTTTGAGAACTAATTGCATCATTTCAGAATAAAACAAAACACACACTAGCCTACAATAAACAATAGGCTATTACACGAAGGCCATGACCTACAGGACTGCTGATATTTGGGGCTCAAATTCAATTCGTTATTAAAAACTTCAAGACTTACTAAAATTAATTTACAGGTCTGATTCTGCGGTGTGTAATTTTCTGGGTACAGCTGTGTATTGGATATTAAAAACTACAAACTTGAGTGGTTTGATGACATTATTACCATTAGAAATGAAATATCATTGTAGTTAATGTCATGATGTGACTATTTTCCATTAATTATACATATTAATGCTATATTGATGATATGAAAGTGAAACGTTTTGGGGTTATATAAGTAGTTGTAGAGAATAACTTAAATTAGATTTTGATTTCTATATTTTACTGAGTGGCGGCTATTTAGTATATATAGTATATGTTACTGAAAGCTATAAAACTTACGTAAGATAATAATATTCTTAAAAATCAAATATTTTTATAATTATTAATCAAGTGGGGTTGGGTCTTTTTCATATATTTAATGGCGGCGTGGTGTAGATATTTATATGCGTGGTTCTCTTCCGTATTGGCTCGAGAGAGAGTATCTTTCATTGTTATGGAAGCAAATAACTTTTCGAATGTCTGGTATTCTTCATTGAAAATAAGTCTGAAAAATGTTTATTTGAACGTCTAATGAACTTAGTTTGCAGCATTTGCTGCATAAGCCACTAGTTTTAATAGAATAGAAAAAAATTGGTAGCAAAATTAAAATTTAACAATAGTATAACATTGTACGACATATAAAATATGGACATTGCGATAGTTGTTTTCTTTACGGTCCGACACAGTTTAATAAACTAGTGTGAGAAATGAAGTTTTGCCAAGTTAAGGGTTAACGACGCTCAACAAGTAACTAATGCATACTTGGGGAGACAGGAGAGGAAAAGAAATAGGGAGAGGACCCGAAATAGGGAGAGGAGTACGTCAAGGATGTCCTTTATCACCAACAATGTTCAACATCTACTTGTATTTAGTGAAGAACAATCTATACTAGTAATAAATCTGTAGCCGAAATTTTTCCGGTAATTTTCGATTTTCCAAAAATAATTGGTCCTAACATATATAATTAACCACCCTGAAACCGAAAATCGCTTTTTTTGAAATTTTTCTATGTATGCCTGTCTGTATGTTTGTTACCTTTTCACGCGATAATGACTGAACCGATTTATATGAAAATTGGAATATAAATTAAGTTCGTTGTAACTTAGATTTTAGGCTATATGGCATTCAAAATACTTTACTTAAAAGGGGGTTATAAGGGGACCTGAATTAAATAAATCGTAATATCTCGCTTATTATTGATTTTTGTGAAACATATTACATAACAAAAGTTTCTTTAAAAATGATTTCCGATAAGTTTTATTCTTTACAAAAGTTTGATTCCTCATGGGGGGGGGGAGAATTTTCTCATGAAATTTCGGTCAGTGTATGGGACCGGTGCCCACCCAGCATCGCGATGCATTTGGAGAGCTACGATAGGTAGCGAAATCCGGTTGCGAAAGCTAGCTATAACGGCTGGAGGGATCATTGTGCTAACCACACGATACCTCCATTTTGGTTGGATGATCGTCCACCTCTGCTTCGGCATATGGATGTGAGACCAGCAGCCGGCTGGTCGGTCTGGGCCCTTCACGAGCTGTAGCGCCACGGATTATTATTATTATTATTATTATTATTATTATTATTATTATTATTATTATTATTATTATTATTATTATTATTATTATTATGTAACATGAGCTGCTGCCAGGAAGTCAAAAGGAAGATAGCAATGGCCAAAGAAGCTCTTAATAGAAAAGGAACATCTTCTGCGGTTCTCTGGAAAAAAAAAAAAACTGGGGAAGAGACTAGTGAAATGCTTTGAGTGGAGTGTGGCATTGTATGGTGGCAGAAACATGGACATTACGACGAAGTGAAGAGAAGCGACTAGAAGCATTTGAAATGTGGATATGGAGAAGAATGGAGCGTGTGAAATGGACAGACAGAAAAGTGGGTGAAGTAAGAATAATGCTGAAACTGATCAGGAAGAGAAAAAGAAATTGGTTGGGTCACTGACTGAGAAGAAACTGCCTACTGAAGGATGCACTGGAAGGAATGGTGAACGGGAGAAGAGTTCGGGGCAGAAGAAGGTATCAAATAATAGACGACATCCATAGGGCATATCAAAAGTCAGGTAACACTTTTGATATTTTATTACACAAAAACTACTAATGAAAGCACTTTCAAACACACGTCAGTTTAAAGTCAAACTCTCAAAGTTATTCAGTCGCTTAATTTTGAGCGACGAAGCGACATTCCACACGAGTGGGAAAATTAACAAGCACAAGTGTCGTGTTTGTGGTACACAGAAACCTCACAGAATCATTGAACATGAGCGTGATTCACCAAAGGTGAATGTTTTCTGCGCGTTGTCACAACGAAAACTGTACGGACCTTTCTTCTTCATTGAGGCTACTGTGACTGGACATTCATATCTGGACATGTTGGAGCAATGGTTGGTGCCTCAACTTAGACAAGATCTCGATGACGATTTCATCTTTCAGCAAGATGGGGCTCCGCCACATTTCCACAATGCAGTTCGTGCTTACCTGAATACGGAGATGTCTGATCGTTGCATAGGACGTGCTGGAGTAAGGGACAGATGTTTCATGATATGGCCACCAAGGTCACCCGATATGACTGCGTGTGAGTTTTTTCTATGGGGGTAACTAAAGGACCGTGTGTTTGTACCGCCTTTGCCACGTGATTTAGGGGAACTAAAAACCAGAATTCGAGAAGCTGCCGCCACGGTCACAGAGGATATGTTGCAAAGGGTATGGGAAGAGTTTGATTATCGTTTGGACATCTGCCGAGTCACTCGTGGTTCACACATTGAATCTCTGTAAGGTGTAAAACGAACTTTGAGAGTTTGAGTTTAAACTGACGTGTCTTTGAAGGTGCTATCATTAGTAGTTTTTGTGTAATAAAATATTGAAAGTGTTACCGGACTTTTGATATGCCCTGTATATACAGGGACATCATTTTATTTTTACTTCAATTTTTTTTTGTACCTGAGTTTTTTAATGTACTTCACTCCCACCCCTTCTACTAATGAAGTTCAACCGTCTTCCACACAGATCCAAGACCGCATATACAGTCATAGTAGCCTTACCGTCACAGTACGATCTAAAAATATGTTCGTGTTTTCCAATGACGAAAGAGCTTCCAATATTGCACCATTTTCGCATAGGTACTGTCGTCCATTTGCCTACGTCCGGTTTTCCCCACCAGCTTCTATTCGCCTCTCTGTAAAGGCTAGTGGCTGGGCTGTCTTAGCTCTTTTCTGAGAACATTAATTTCTGTTAGGAATTGGACATCTACGCAATATTATACCCATACAACTGTTTAAAATAACTTAAATAAAAGGGCCTCGTTAAGTAATTAACTGTCACGTGATTTCCCTCCTTTCTACGATCCTGCGACATAACCACTTGGACGGACAGTAGATAGCATGTCTGAGTAATTTTATCTTTTCGGATCGAGCAGAAGTGAAGATTGAATTTACAGTACGTAAGGTACTCTTTTACAGATTAGGTACAGAATTATTTCAACATGAGTTACTAGTACGAAGGACGAAACTGGTAATTGGAATGACATACATTAGAACTGAAGCCTGTATCGAAATGAACGGCCACCATTTTGAAAAATGTGTTTAAATATCCATATTATGATTATTTTTCAATTTAACTTCATTCTCTATAGTGTAAGCTAATGTGCTATAGACAGTATAATATACACTGCATAACGAATACGTCCGTATGGACAGCTCAGTTCGTGAGTAAAAACACTCATTGTTAATACTGTACTGTATTCTGATTAAACAAAAACCTAAAGAAAATTATCGAACTCAAAAGCGTGATATTTCATAGTTTACGTAAATGGATGAATTACTTTTCTTCCCTCCTATACCTAGTAAAGTGATTTGTTTGTATATTACGCCATCGAACTCCAGTCGTGGAAGGGGATAGCAACCGTTGATTCAAAGGTATAGCCAGGTTAATATCAGAAATGTTAGTAAAAATAAAATGATGTCCCTGTATATGAATCATATGCGGAGACTAAAAGGTAGAAAATGGGAAAGAGTGGAGAACGCTGGATTTGCAGTGAAGGATATGCCCTTGGGCAGAACACTGTGATTGAATGACTTGGGGAGAACCACAAAATTCATCCCGTGGATCACAAATGACCGACAACAGTACCGAGGTACAGTTCCATTAGTTCTACGTTAACAACGAATAAAAGAGAATACCTATGTCTTTTCTCGGGCATACAATTTAACAAGATTTTTGCTTGTCACATTCCGGAGAATGAACTTCTGTCAACATTATGAGAACGTCAATTTCTCTACAATGTCCCTTCTGACGCTGAAGGAGTCGTCGACTCGTCGCCTTATGGTCGGGCCTGTACAGCTGGATTCACCTGTTATTCCACGGCCGGGCGGGATGGAGGTGGGGGATAAGGTACGTAATGTGCCCGAGCCACTCCGGTATTTTCAAGGTCTCTTGGAAAAGACTGGACCAAACCAGAAGCTCAAGAGTACGTACCGTGGAGAAAACATCGCAACCGATAACATGGCCTGCACGTAGGTCGGGGAACTTACCTGCAACAAACAGAAAAACATTGTACATCAGAAGACGGGTTCGATATGACTCATGTGTCATCAATATACAGTGTAAATGTCCGATTATTAAAGAGTCCTCTGAAGTTAAGTATTTAGGCATAATTTTCGATAATCATTTAAAATGGAAGCAACACATTAATTACCTTTGTAATAAATTGCGTAAAATAATATATTATTTTGTTTTATTGAGGAATTACTTGTCAATAAGTTTATTACGTAAAATATAATTCACTTTACGATGAAAGAGTAATGGAACGGAGAAAAATTCTCTCCGGCGCCGGGATTTGAACCCGGGTTTTCAGCTCTACGTGCTGATGCTTTATCCACTAAGCCACACCGGATACCACCCCGGCGTCAGACAGAATTGTCTCTGATTAAGTTCCAACTCTTGGGTTCCCTCTAGTGGCCTAGGGTTCAAATCCCGGCGCCGGAGAGAATTTTTCTCCGTTCCATTACTGTTTCATCGTATGATGAAATATCATATGTACTTCGGTACATTAAAATAAAATAATATATATTTAACTTTATTTCAATCGGTAATTATATATGGAATTATAGGATGGGGTAGCTCATTTAAATCCAAGTTTAATCCACTTTATTTATTACAGAACAAAATAATTAAAATATGTCTTCATAAACCTATTGATTTTCCATCTCAAAATTTGTTTCTAGACTTTAATGTACTTAACGTAAGACAAATTTATTATATTGTATTAATAAAATTCATACATAAAAATCGAAATAATTTTGAATTGTATTCTCATAGTTATGAAACAAAAGGTATGAATTCTTTAAGACTGTTTGAACCAAAATGCAACACTGTTACAGTATTTAATCATAGTAGTAATTTAGGCCCAAGAATAGGCTATATAACAAATTTATATTTAAATATCCTAATCTTGTCAATTCTAATAGTTCTAGTATTAAATTTAAAAAGTTATGTATGGATTTTTATAAAAAATTGAAAAATTGTAAATTTAAATTTATATACTATAATTGCAAATTGTATTCTATAATTATTAATTATAATTGTATTGTATAATTATTAATTTCAATTCAGGAATCCGCTCCTAAGCACGAGTTCTACTCTTTCAGGGGCGAACTAAAGTTTCTCTGTATATTTTATATTTTATGTTACGACTATTAGCAAAATAATAAATAAATAATAACATAAATATCTGCGTATCATACACGAAAATATTTCATTTTGCAACAAAGTTATTATGTATAAGAAACCTTAAGTGATAAAGTACAGGCTTTTTCGAAAGTAAGTGGTAATTTCGGTGTCGTTTGAGTGAAGAGAGGTAAGTCATAAAAATGAGTTTTGATATAAATGAGAACTAAACTACGGACAAGTGACGTACGCAGAATTTCGTCGGGAGGGGGCGGAGTTATTATTAAAATTCTTTACAATTTACATTATCGGTATTTTAAATTATTATTAATATTATTATTATTATGTTACGGTATATTTATTAATAGCAAGGAGATGCACTATACCTTTACTTTTTAATTTCGCTCTAGAATATGCCATTAGGAAAGTTCAGGATAACAGAGAGGGTTTGGAATTGAACGGGTTACATCAGCTGCTTGTTTATGCTGATGACGTGAATATGTTAGGAGAATATCCACAAACGATTAGGGAAAACACGGAAATTTTATTTCAAGCAAGTAAAGAGATTGGCTTGGAAATAAATCCCGAAAAGACAAAGTATATTATTATGTCTCGTGACCAGAATATTGTACGAAATGGAAACATAAAAATTGGAGATTTATCCTTTCAAGAGGTGGAAAAATTCAAATATCTTGGAGCAACAGTAACAAATATAAATGACACTCGGGAGGAAATTAAACGCAGAATAAATATGGGAAATGCGTGTTATTATTCGGTTGAGAAGCTTTTGTCATCTAGTCTGCTGTCAAAAAATCTGAAAGATAGAATTTATATAACAGTTATATTACCGGTTGCTCTGTATGGTTGTGAAACTTGGACTCTCACTTTGAGAGAGAAACAGAGATTAAGGGTGCTTGAGAATAAGGTTCTTAGAAAAATATTTGGAGCTAAGAGGGATGGAGTTACAGGAGAATGAAGAAAGTTACACAACACAGAACTGCACGCATTGTATTCTTCACCTGACATAATTAGGAACATTAAATCCAGACGTTTGAGATGGGCAGGGCATGTAGCACGTATGGGCGAATCCAGAAATGCATATAGAGTGTTAGTTCGGAGACTGGATGGAAAAAGAGCTTTGGGGAGGCCGAGACGTAGATGGGAGGATAATATTAAAATGGATTTGAGGGAGGTGGGATATGATGATAGAGACTGCACATGATAGGGATCGATGGCGGGCTTATGTGAAGGCGGCAATGAACCTGCGGGTTCCTTAAAAGCCATTTGTAAGTAAGTTGTAAGTATATTTATTAATATCTTTTCAAAATCTTTGAGACGTAATTTTTTCACAGCTATCAAATTTTTAAGAAACAAGTTAAATTTAATTTTATTACAAACCCGATACTAGGTGGTAGGTCTCTATATACGTAATAAAGATAACATTGTTGTAATTCGAACGTGCCACAGCACCAAGCACAGGAATTATATTAAAGAAGGGGTAGGAGGACTATGCCTTTATCGATGTAGATTTTGTTACTCTGACAGTAAAAAAATTAGAGATGGGAAAACGATTGTAAATAAAAAAAAAATACTCAAATCTAAATACAGTTATTTTTAGTTCAAATGGGGGTCCAAACCCTGTAACCCCTCCTTGAGTACGTCCCTGCTTCGGATCTTTATTGCAAATAATTTTCTACACAAATAAAACACATCAAATGCTAGTATTCATTTTTTTGTACACCCACTTGTAGAAATTAACTTGTGTATTCACCTGGGAAACATAGACTCCATTTGCACAATGATTTAACTCCCTTTACTGGAACACCATCGACTTCATACTTTCTTCAATTTCTGGACAATCTTAAAAATTCTGTTACTGACAGTTACACAAGGAATGGAAATTTTTACATCACCATGACAACGAGTTTCCATCCGATTATTCCGGTAGTCGTGTTATCAGTAGGCACTTTTCTGCTGTATAAATATTTTAATGAATTATAGTTTCTAGAAAAACTTGGTCCTAATTTTTTTCCGTTGTGGACAGGTTTCCGTATTATTCAGGTGTTACAATAAAATGGAATATTTTGTCATTAATATACATAAAAAAACAAAATGGCATGCCGCAAAATTGCAAGAAGTATAAAATATTCCTTTTAACACTCATCGCATTAAATCAGCTTTCTGTCGCTCATTACGTTGGTGAATCATCTTGAATAAAATCTCATTTTCTGTATAAACATTATCGTAACTCACTCATTAGTCATTAAACATTACTAAAGTTTACTAATCTTATACTATTTAATATCTAACACTATACTCTAATACTGTACTGCATATCAATGCACATTATTAATTAATTGGACTAGGAGCCATCTATTAGAAGCCTTGAATTCTGGGTTATCTAATTTCTTTCCCAGTTCAATAGCTTGCTTTGCAGAACAGATCCAGAAATTGGCTTGTTCTTTGAAAGGTCATGAAGAACCCACTCCCACAACAGTTCATTTATTTGCCCAAAAAAACAGTTGCTTTCTGCCGCAGAACTTCCTTTTGTGTCACCAATATTGGCCACAAGCCACTCACTCATTATGATCCTTATTTTTTAAAGTATCACACCTGAGTTTTCCACAACTGTACTTCAATATTATTTCACATAGACTTTATTTCTAATTTTCCTTTATCTCGATAACTTTTACTTCATCACTTAATGTTAATGCCACATTTTATGCAGCTTTTTTACCTGGAAATCACTACATATTTAGCTACGACAGTATACGGGTGTGAAGCATTGAAAATCTTTGAAGGGACTCGTCTGCCTAGTCAACAGGGTAATAAAATTTATGACCGACAGGCCAACACACCCTCGTACCCTCTAGAATTTTGCAAAGAAAACTTGTTTTTATCTTAGTGACCTACATATTTCGTATATTCCTTGAAATTACACGCTGTTTCAAAATATAGTTACAAAATATAGTGTGTCCAAAATAATGTTTCTATTTTGAACAGTAGCAGACAATTTCCGTTTCCGCGTTGGACAGTTTCCGTTTTATTCAGGAAAAATTACACATAATACATACAAATTTCGCCAGGACCAATAAATTGTTCCGAAATAGAGAGGATTCCGGATTATTCAGATTCCGATTTGAACAGGTTTCACTGTAATAGATTCCGCACGTAAACTTGACTGGGTCACTGGCTGAGAAGAAACTGCTGACTATAGGATGCACTGGAAGGAGTAGTGAACGGGAGAAGAGTTCGGGGTAGAAGATATCAGATTATAGACGATATTAATTTATATACAGTTCATATGCAGAGGCAAGGAAGGCAGGAAATAGCAAAGAGTGGAGAATGCTGGGTTTGCAGTGGAAGACCTGTACTTCGGCAGAACACTGAATGAATTATATTGCTAATTAATGGATTTCTATTATTATTCAAATGTGTACATCAGCAAATCCGCAACAATTGATGAATTGAAGGACACCATCGCACTGAAGCAGATATTCCGGAACATGAACTCAAGAGCTGTCATTCAAGAGAGGCTGTTACTTGTACAAGAACAAAATGACAGACACGTACAACATCTACTATGAAGTTTTCGTAATGGATGGTAATGCAAAAAATCCAATTTCTTGTGTAATATGCCAGTACCAGAATTCGATATAAAACGAATACAACACAGAAATGACCATATTCGAAACGATCTGTAGTTTTTTTTTTGTCTCCATGGACGTTTGTTAGGAGTTCGGATCTTCGTTTTTAGTTACTTTAACCCTCAAACTCACGAAGTATCCTATAGGATACAACAGATTAATATATGTTATAATTTTAATAGAACAATAAAAAAATGGTAGGAAAATTATATTTAACCAAAATTTCATAATACCGTCATTTCTCATAACTGTGGTCCTGGAACACAACTATGGTCCACGATACTACTATACAAAGAACATTGTACAGGGACATCATTTTATTTTTACTTGCATTTTTATTGTACCTGCATTTCTGAATGTACTTCACTCTCACCCCTTCACTAATGTCCTTGCTCCCGTCAGACACACAAACTTACGGCCGCTGTTGCATTCGAAGTCTTCAAGCAGTGAAGTAAACACTGCAGTGTATAGTGTGTTTCATAAAAATGATTGCGTTTTCTATAGAAGATAGAATCTATATTAATAATATCGTACTAAAAAATTATATTCAAGAAACGATAAATTCAATTTCAGAGAATATGCTTCAAAATGTTTTTAATAATATGCGTACTGAATTGAAGCCTGCATTGTAATGAACGGCAACCATTTTCAGCAACTTGCTTAAAAATTCAGATTAGCTTTTTTTGAATTAAGCTGGCTAGAAGCAAAGGAATGCAAGTGACATTTGTAATAACATGAGTTAAGTGCATCCAGTGTAAGCAAAAGTATCTAAAATTTTAGTGGCAAAGGGATATTTTAATCGCATCACACATTAAAATTTAAATACAAAATTTCTCCGATTTTACGAAAGCTTAAATATTTAAACTTCATTTTCTCAAAAGTAACTTAAGTGCACTTACAGCCCTTTACTTATGACCCCCTCAATTTAAATGCACTCTCTATATTGTATGATAACATCAATAATTAATATGCTAAATAAAGTAGACATTACATAACGAACATAGCCGCCTGAAAAGTTGAGTTTTTGAAAAAAAAAATGTTACTACTCTACTGTATTTTGATAAATTCCGTAAAAGTGATGATCGAACTGAAAATCGTAATATCGTATTTCCCTACAACATAAATGGATACACTACTTCTCTCTCCTCCTATACCTAGTAAATGATTTGTTTACATATTGCACTAGTAACATCAAACTCCTGTAATGGAAGGGGGCAAAAGTGTTTCCGAGTATAGCCAGGTTAATGTTAAAAATGTTGGTAAAAATAAAGTGATGTCCCTGTAGAAGTAACATAGACCGTTCGTAGATAGCTGCAGAGACTTCACTTCAAACTACAGCACAGCAAAAATATAGATAAACGAGCTACAACGTTATCGAGTACAAAATTTGAATATATAATATTGTACAACATATAAAATACGGACATTGAGATAGTTGTTTTCTTTACAGTCCGACACGGTTTAATAAACTAGTCTGAGAAATTAAGTTTTGCCAATTTAAGGGTTAGTTTGTTTTTCAGATTTTTTTGCCTTGTTTTCGCTAGTTAGGTCCTATCACAGTCCAGTATATACAGTCACGAAGCTCCATAAGTAGTAAATATGCATCCATAGATAGCTGCTAACCACTAGGATCGCTACTATCGCCTCATTACAGTCAATGCGAAATAGTACCGGTACAGTCTATTGTTCCTAGTACCCTCAACAACTCAAGCTTCGTGACTGTATATACTACACCAGTCATGTCAATTGATGCCCATAGAAGAAAGCGCGCGCTTTAGAGCTCAGGAGAGCCTGAGCGCTTTACAGCGGAAAGGAAAGAGACAGACGAAAGAGGTAGTATATGCCGCTTGGTCGAGCTATATTCAGGAATGGCCAGCACTGATTCAATAGATAAAGGGAAGAGAACTTATTAAAACTGTATCCATATTAATTTTTAGACTTGTCTGAGAAGTTTAAGTGCATTATAAGAATGTAAGTTTTAATTTTAATGTTCATTTTTCACAAGTCTGATTTTTTTTGTTCAAAAGAAAATATTTTCTCAACTTTTCGTATTGAAAAGTGAAATTTTCAGATATAGGCCTATTTATTTAGTAGCCTTACAGAATGTTTTCGTAAATCTAATATACCGTAAATAGTTATTACTGAAGATAGTGTATTGAAAATTTTGAAAATATTCGCATGGAAATTGTATGTAAGGAAATGAATTAACAAAGCAACTACTGTTACATCATAAGCAAAAGATACGTGCCCATGTGTTGTAAAAATGTCAGCTCTATAGCTTCAGCACATTTCGAGAAAATAATTTAATATTCTGATGATAGGAAGTTGCTTACCATTATCAACTTAAAAGCACAATGCGATAAGAGTTTTGTTATGTAATATTAGTTACACTTAAAACATATACAGCACCTAAGCAACTTTGCTTTGTACTGTAATATTGTTTTGATTAGTTTATTGATTACTTTTATAGGGCTAAAGGTACCATAAATATCAATTCCAACTTATCATGTCATACTTAATCTCTTTTTTTGGGATATCACTTTCTTTATGAATGATGTGTTTCATCCATTTAGTACAGTATAGTTGTACTACTACGGAATTTAAGTGAATATTCCTTCTTAACTCTTTATTATGTTATTAACATTTAAAACACAACTGCAATATTAAGAAATTGGTGTTAGTATTTTTGTTTTACAGACAATATAGATAATATCAAACAGAAAGAAGCCATATAAAAATAACGACATAAAATTTCACGTTCCGTTTGAAGTTTGTGCACCACTGTTTTCTTAATCCAACAGGTTGCTTATTCATATACACAACCCTTCCTCTTTCCATACTTAGCGCTTGCTGCCCGCGCACGACTTCAAGGTCAGGAAAAATGCGCTTGCTTTGACATCACTGTACTAGACTGTGGTCCTATGTTTTTCTGTTTTGGTTGGCTTCTGTTTACTTGAGTTTTGTTCATACTTTCTTACGCTTGTTATCTGTTTTTGTTTTCTACTCATTTTTTTATTGGTTTAGTCTGACTTCATTTGTTTCTATTTGTTTCTTTGGCCTTTGTTTGGTCGTTCCTGTTTCAATTTGTTTGATTCCTCTTTCAGTGCTACCTGAGAGTCTTTGCTTTTTTCCTTTCGTGATAATATTACTGACAAATGATGATGATGATGAGCGTGACGGCAAAAGCTATCTATGGACGTCATTTCTACGCCCCCTGCATGACACAAAATGAATGTCGAGAGCGTAGGATTATTCCGCAATATCTGGAATGAGACGAAGCCGTTAATCTGGAACTCGCTTCACGTTTGGGATGAACTTGCTTATTAAAATCCCGACGCTTTTTCTTTTCCCTCCCAGAGAGGATAATGAGTTCGAACCAGACTCATGAACACGCGATCGAAATGTCCGCTAAAGCGAGAGCGGCTTCGTGCAACAGCGGCACGAAGTCTAAACTTCATAAAAAGTTAATCACTGGGCAGCTTAAAATACAAATAGCCCGGGCCACACCCAATATTCGTTCTCAGGTTTCCTGCCTCTCACTTTCGTAACCATGGCAACCAAGCATGACCCACTGGCTACAGCCTGTAATTTAGGAGAGTCGTGGGCAAAAATAACATTCGTCTTTTGTTAATGATGGTAAAATTATTATTATTATTATTATTATTATTATTATTATTATTATTATTATTATTATTACATACAGCAGAGTTCGTATAGGTCAGTTTCTGTCAGATGCGTTTCCAATTCACTGTGGGCTAAAGCAAGGCGATGCACTATCACCATTACTTTTTAACTTTGCTCTAGAGTATGCCATTAGGAAAGTCCAGGATAACACAGAGGGCTTGGAATCGAACCGGTTACATCAGCTGCTTGTCTATGAGGATGACGTGAATATGTTAGGAGAAAATCCACATACGATAAGGGAAAATACGGGAATTTTACTGGAAGCAAGTAAAGAGATAGGTTTGGAAGTAAATCTCGAAAAGACAAAGTACATCATTATGTCTCGTGACCAGAATATTGTACGAAATGGAAATATAAAAATTGGAAATTTATCTTTTGAAGAGGTGGAGAAGTTCAAATATCTGGGAGCAACAGTAACAAATATGAATGATACTCGGTAGGAAATTAAACACAGAATAAATATGGGAAATGCCTGTTATTATTCGGTTGAGAAACTTTTATCATCCATTCTGCTGTCGAAAAATCTGAAAGTTAGAATTTATAAAACAGTTATATTACCGGTTGTTCTTTATGGTTGTGAAACTTGGACTCTCACTTTGAGAGAGGAACAGAGATTAAGGGTGTTTGAGAATAAGGTGCTTAGGAAAATATTTGGGGCTAAGAGGGATGAAGTTACAGGAGAATGGAGAAAGTTACACAACACAGAACTGCACGCATTGTATTCTTCACCTGACATAATTAGGAACATTAAATCCAGACGTTTGAGATGGGCAGGGCATGTAGCACGTATGGGCGAATCCAGAAATGCATATAGAGTGTTAGTTGAGAGGCCGGAGGGAAAAAAGACCTTTAGGGAGGCCGAGACGTAGATGGGAAGATAATATTAAAATGGATTTGAGGGAGGTGGGATATGATGATAGAGAATGGATTAATCTTGCTCAGGATAGGGACCAATGGCGGGCTTATGTGAGGGCGGCAATGAACCTCCGGATTCCTTAAAAGCCAGTAAGTAAGTAATTATTATTATTATTATTATTATTATTATTATTATTATTATTATTACTACTACTACAGAGCATGTTGGTGTGTTGGTTATTATTAGAAACATGAAGAAATTTTACTAAAATGTGGCATTTATTTGGCAAAATATGAAATGTTAAAATATCTTCATTCCTAAACCATATAAAGCAGATTTTTTTTTTTACATACGGAGGAGAGACCTGAGGGATTGCCCAAGGCTTATTGTGCTTACCACTTCTATGAACGATTTTGTCGCCGAACTGTCGTGCTCTTGAACGAATACAGCATACTGCACCTTGAACTTAATCTGGGCTATAGTAATGAAGAGTGATGACAATATATTTTGTTAAAATCATTGCTATGATAGGAGCGGGATTAATTAAAAATGCCATAAGTTGTGGCAGTTGACTTCATATTTTATAAAAACATTGTATTACTAAGGCCCGATTGTATAAACCATTTAATCTTAGATCAGAGGTTAAATTGATCCTTGTTTCAGCTGAACTTGGAATTTTGTGTTGTATAAAGTCTAATCTGAGATTCATTTGTCTCAAACTAAAGTCAACTTTGACTGAAGAAATTTCTCCGATTAAGTTAGATGATCCAAGTTCAGTTATTTCTTTTCTGTTTGAAATATACAAGTCACAGATTGTGCAAATAAAATATCCATTATTATTAATATTAATAGATATGATAGGTACATTTACATATATTTCTTTCAATTTCTTGCCTTTATACACAAACAATCTTATATTTTATAAGGCTCTATCGTGTTCAGCCGTATCAAATAACATAACCTATAATTATATTATGTTTATAACAACCATTAATTATTAATGGAAATGATAGGTACATTCATAAATGTTCAATTAACTGTATTACTAAACGAAAACTGTCGTTTTATAAAGCTTTATTATGTTTAGCAGTATCAAACACCATAACATGACAACAACTCGGAGAACAGTCAACCTTCTTCTTATTGTCCGCCATTATTTACATTGCACAAAAAAAAAAACAGTGTCTCCAACAGAGTGTAATACGGAAAGTCGCCAAAAAGTAGCTGTAAAGTCGCTAGATTTCTCATTATCAACAAAGAAAGATTAAATTTTGTCACTATGGGGTGCTAAAAAGGTCACTAAATCCCTATTTAAGCAATATAAAAGTTAAAAGAAATTGTTGTTGAAAAAGATTTAAAGTCGCTAGATTGGCAACACTGAACAAACCTGTCCGCGCATCACGTATTTCACCTGTTTATGCGATGTTGCCAAATCCTTTTCACGTGAACTTAGATTGCAATTGAACCAAGGTAATTTGATCGCAGAAAAGTTTTATACAATAGAAGAAGTGTCTGAACTCTGTTCACTTTTCGATCTTCGATCAAAGTTGATCTTTAATCAGGGAGTTTTATACAATTGGGCCTAAATGTCAAGTCCAACTGTGTTTCAACTTGATGAAGTATTAATATTACCGTGAGAAGATGACATTTTTAAATAACTCGCTCCTATCATAGAAACATTTGAAGGGTTCAGAACCATAGTGGGCCAAGCGCCATTTACTAAAACCGTAAAAAAACAGGGGTTAAAATGAAGTTATTACCATAATTCAATGGAAACATATAGCAAGTAATATAAAGTATACACATTCAAACTATGGTATTCACTTAACTTTAACCCTTGTTTTCTCCGTTTTTAATAAATGGCGCTTGGCCCAATATGGCTCTGAACCCTTCATTTAATGCTTTTAACAAATTTTAATTAACCAAGATTTTTTTTGATAATCTAGAATGTAATGTTATCATACACAGGCCAGTAATTCTTGTAATATATAATTGAGGGAAGGATGCCAACAACCCACTCCTCATTTCCAATTGTATAACACACATTTTCATAATACGTTCAATAGCGTTAATATTTAATATTTGGTATATTTGATATTATGTATTGCCTGATGATGCCCCAGAAGGATGAAAACGTTTTCATTTATAAATAAATTTAGAACAAGTGTTATATAATAGTACATTATGCAACGAGCCTATAATGGTAGTAATTAAGACGCGAGTATGTTTGTTTATGAAACGAGCGCAAGCGAGTTTCATAATTTTCATACGACCTACCATTATAGGCAAGTTTCATACGACTTTTTATGCTCAACCATATTTATAACTTGAAATTATTCATAAGTATTCATGTTATGGTTATAATAATAATAATAATAATAATAATAATAATAATAATGATTTATTTAACCTGGCAGAGTTAGGGCCATACTGCCTTCTCTAATACTCAACCAGGAGTAAAAACTGCGTTATAGAAACAATACAAATTTACAAAGTACACACAAAACTGAATAAGATAATAATAATAAAATGTAAACAACAAGTAAGAAGAAATCAGGCATAATATATAACATACAGAATGAAAGAAAAAGCATAATAAAATGTGAACAGCAGGTCAAAAATAAATGAGGCCTACAAAGTATAAAAAAATAAGACAATTATTGATGATATTAATAATAATAATAATAATAATAATAATAATAATAATAATAATAATAATAAATAAGAATAGTAATGATAATAATAATGATAATAATAATAATAAATAAAATAATAATAACAGGCCTAATAGTAATAATAATACTAATAGTAGTAATACAATAGTGCAGTACAAAGCATACAATGAATACAATATTTTTACGTACACACAGTAAGGAAAATTATGATTATATATAGCTCAACTTACCACATTAGAGATATACCATTATCGGAAAATATGAAAACAAAAATATAAAATAAGTTAAATGTCACTAGAACATAAAAAAAAATGTGAATACGTGGAAACATGCAATACAACACTTGTCATAATAGTAAGTTAGTTTGGCAAATCGTCATAAGATAATTTTCTAACTTGGATTTGAAAGATTTCAATGTTCGGCAGCCCTTGACTTCAGGCGGCAGAGAGTTCCAGTGACGAGCGGAACTGACCTGAATTGTGAGATGTGCGCAGACGCGAAAATACGGTATTGATTTTTTCCGAGGCACGAATGTCATTGACCTTGATATAATCTAGAGAATAACATGAAGATTAGTCTTGATATAACCTGGAAATTGATTTAGAATTGAAAAACGAGATGGCAAATTGAATTTATTTGAATATTATTTACAATTAACGCTAATTATTATAGTAACAGAACATAACCTTCTGCGACAGTGTTGGATTTCCAGCCTCCGTGACGTTTCGCTAATTGTCTTTCGATTGCATATCCGAGAATAATCGATACTTGCGGTTTTATAATGGTACAATGGTGATTTCTCATCGGCTGAACAAGTGAATTATAATGAATAGGAGTACTTTAATGAGGTGCATTAAAGGGCTACTACCAGGTGTATAATTACTACATTTCGGCATGGTCGAGTATAAATAAATTTAGAACAAATGTTATAAACTATAACATGTTTTTTTTATATTTATTGAATGTTAAGTAATTAAGATTGATAATTTAAAAACTTGATATGAGCAAAACCGTATATTGGTTTATCTGAAAACCAACATCAATTTTTTTAAATTAAGTAAACTTTATTGTACATAAATAAATACATTATAGTTGGGAATAACAGTAAGTTACTTACTTACTGGCTTTTAAGGAACCCGGAGGTTCACTTAAGCCCCCCCCCCATTGGTCCCTTTCCTGAGCAAGATTAATCCAGTCTCTATCATCATATCCCATCTCCCTCAAATCCATTTTAATATTACCTTCCCATCTACGTCTCGACCTCCCCAAAGGTCTTTTTCCCTCCGGCCGCCCAACTAATACTCTATATGCATTTCTGGATTCGCCCATACGTGCTACATGCCCTGCCCATCTCAAACGTCTGGATTTAATGTTCCTAATTATGTCAGGTGAAGAATACAATGCGTGCAGTTCTGTGTTGTGTAACTTTCTCCATTCTCCTGTAACTTCATCGTTCTTAGCCCAAAATATTTTCCTAAGCAACTTATTCTCAAACACCCTTAACCTATATTCCTTTTTCAAAGTGAGAGTTCAAGTTTCACAACCATACAGAACAAACTTTCACATTTTTTGACAGCAGACTGGATGATAAAAGCTTCTCAACCGAATAATAACAGGCATTTCCCATATTTATTCTGTGTTTAATTTCTTCTTGACTATCATTTATATTTGTTACTGTTGCTCCCAGGTATTTGAATTTTTCCACGTCTTCGAAGGATATATTTCCAATTTTTATATTTCCATTTCGTACAATATTCTGGTCACGAGACATAATCATATAAGTCGTCTTTTCGGGATTTACTTCCAAAGCAATCACTTTACTTGCTTCGAGTAAAATTTCCGTGTTTTCCCTAATCGTTTGTGGATTTTCTCCTAACATATTCACGTCATCCGCATAGACAAGCAGCTGATGTAACCCATTCAATCCCAAACCCTCTGTGTTATCCTGGACTTTCCTAATGGTAGATTCTAGAGCAAAGTTAAAAAGTATGATAATGCATCTCCTTGCTTTAGCCCGCAATGACAATAACAGGAACAGAGAAAGTAAAAAAAAAAAAATAATAAAATAACTTGACACATGGAATACCAGCATGAATTGTAAATTAATTCCGTGCCACATTTTGGTCGCCATAGAAACTCACTGCTGGCGCCCTCCCCAAAAAGTGTGTTCTTATAAAATGACTAATAATTCTGAAGGTTCCTTTATACACTTACAAGAGACATACCGCAATTTTAAACCACAAACCAAGAGCGAAAGCCCTCACGTGGTATCGTGGCCAACATCGGAAGCGGCACTTATCACAGACAATGATCATTTAACGTAACGTTCCTAGCAAGGCGCTCGCTTTAAGAGCGAAAACTCATTACTGGAATCTCAGCGAAGGGGCGTACAAATTCAGTATGCGTAGAAACACAAGAACGCACCCACTTGAGTGTCAACACGCACACGCTCCGTCGCTTTGTGTAATGATGCCGCGAGGTTAGGACGGAATTCCTTACGCAATCCTTCTCGGCACAGGAAGACGAGAGAGGTTCGATTACAGAAACGCTCGCAAAGTGGAATCACAGACACAAATTTCTCTACACGGATATATGCAAGGGGCAACGACATCGCTGGGAGTTACGCCTATCCGGGACTTCGCAACATCTCCGAGGCTTGCCAAAGGTCACAAGAAGATAGTGTCGCTCCCTGTATACAAGTGACGCAGCTAAAGAACTCTCGGATTGGAATTGAAATCACGGTCCGAAAGACTTGTTTATAAGCTGTTGTATTACATGGTATGTAAGGAAGCATTCCATCATTTTAAAGACATAAAAAAAACCTGGAATTAAATTCTTTATCCATGACCATAACGAAAAACATGCCTTTACTAAGTACTTTTGCGTGTGTAAAGTAGGCTTTTATTCAACGTTACTTTATTTCACTAGTGAGATAAAGACTTTACCTCACAGTTTGAACTTTATCTCACAGTTCATTAGTATTTTCCTAGTACCCGGGTACACACGTATACTTTTCCATTGAACTACATATTAGGTTCAAAAAGTTCCCGGAATTTGCTAATATCATAGAAACAACGTACCTTAAACACTATTCTACAGCATTCCCTTCAAAATAGTTGCCTTCCGCAACACACTTTTGCCAACGCGTGTAGAGTTCCTGGAAGCAGGCCTGGAAGCCATTTTGTGAAACCCGTCTTAGTGCTCTCGTCGCGTTTGCGATAACCTCTTCAGCATTGAATCTCCGTCCTTTCAGATGACTTGTAAGACGGGGAAACAGAAAGTAATCAGGCGGTGAGAGATCAGGAGAGTATGGTGGGTGATCCAAAGCAGTTATGTTGTGCTGGCAAGAAAATTCTTTACAATAATTGCGCGATGAGCAGGTGCATTGTCATGCATAAGGAACCAGTTGTTTTCTACCCACTTTTCTGGACGTTTCCTTCTCACTGAGTCCCGGAGGCGAAGGAGGATTTCTACGTACAATTCTTTTATTACAGTACGACCTTCTGGAATGAACTCATGGTGGATGAGACCCTGAGAGTCGAAGAAAACTTCCAACATAACTTTGCCTTTGGAAGTGTCCCTAGGAAATTTTTGCTTCCGAGGGGATGTTTTCAATTTCCACTCAGATGACTGTCGTTTAGGGACTGGGTCGTACAAGTAGCACCAAGTTTCATCACCAGCAATAATTTTGTTTAAGAAATCTCTGCAGGAGTTTTGTGTAACAAAACACAGAACTTGATGTTTGTGCGTTGCTCTGTGGACATAATTACAAAATGCGACGAACAAACAAAACACTATGATAAACAATTGCCTACAACTCAAAACCAACAATCGCCATTATCAACAAACTTTAAGGAAATGACATCATGAATGTTACCAACAAAACAAATGTATAATATCCCTTGTTATATATTAATACGAAAAATGGTAGTAAAATTCCGGGAACTTTTTGAACCCAGTAGTATTACTCAAGAAGTTAATATATTAGTTACTAGCTGTCACTACCTCTACTTCTTTATTACAATTTCTTAAATATACATACACTCAATCTCCTTCTCTATCTGCTACGTCGTAATTTGTACATTACATCCATATCTAATATGCATCTTTTTTAAATTTTGTAATAATTTACATTTTGGGATGAGAGGAGACTTGAACCTGCGAAATTGGGTTTATAGGATTTTAAAATAGGATTTTAAAACAACACGCGTTAGCCAACTGAGCTAAACAGACACGATGATTAATTAAGTTTTAATATTCCTCTTAAGTTGACAGAAGTAAAATGTGAAATTATTTTAATCACAATAGTTCCGTGAAAACTTCTAAATAATCCCTGAAACTTCAAAAAGACGAAAATACATGTTTAAAATGAAAAAATATATATTAAAATTATATAATTAATTATAATTTGTTATTTATCCAACGCATTAGATACCATTCTTTACTAATCATGGCCTCCTACATCATGACCTACCTAGTAACGTATCGATTCTAAAATCCATGCCATGGTATGTGATTACATGAGGACTTATTTTCAACATATTTTCTTTTATAAAACATAATTTTTCGTTATGGTCATGGATAAAATTACGTATGGTACTTGTGAGCGTGATCTTTATTGCGCTCGTGTAATTTAAGCACTCGGCTGACGCCTCGTGCTTAAATCTTTCCACTCGTACAATAAAGATGCACTTACCTCACAAGTACCATAAATAAATATTATTTTGTGTTTAGTACAAAAGTTTCTCTTTTATAATGATATATGTGTTGTTTCATTAACGGGAGATAAGACACAGAAATGAGTTTGGAGATAAATGAAAATTAAACTTGGAACTTTTGTTGAAAATAATTTTCTACACAAATAAAATACATCGAATGCTAGTATTCTTTTGGTTATTGCACATTCACTTGTATAATTTAACTTGTATATTCATCTGGTAAACAAAATTGCATCTGTACAAAAAATGACATCCCCCTTTACCAGAACACCACTGATATTATATTCTTTCATTCAATGTTCTGCCCAAGGGCAGGTCTTTCACTGCAAACCCAGCTTTCTCCAGTCTTTCCTATTTTCTACCTTCCTATTTGTGTCCTCATATGATCCATATATCTTAATATACGATATATATGCAGATGTGCCCTTTAAATAGCCTCTCTATATTTGGCAATGCACGTAATTCATACAGCTTCTCTTTTATTTAGTTTTCTGTAAGTTGATATTTTTCAAACTTAAGTGCATTTATTTCTGAAACCACTGAATCACTTTACATGAAATTTTTACAGTATTTTCTTCAGCCTTTGCTGTACAAAGTAGACATTATTATATTCATTAGATATGTCAAAACAATTATAAGCAATTCATGAACTTTATTAAGTCAACAGACTTCACAGCAGTGTAATTATTGTAAATAGTGAAAATACTACTCCAGTTAAAATTAGTATTAGTACAGGGACATCATTTTATTTTTACTTCAATTTTTATTGTACCTGAGTTTTTGAATGTACTTCACTCCCACCCCTTCTACTAACGAAGTTCCAACTCCACATAGAACCAAGACCGCAGATAGTAAGCAGTACTGAGTTACTGGGTATAGTACGTTCCAGAAATATGTTCGCGTTTTCCAGTGACGAAAGAGCTTTCAATATTGAATCATATTTTCGCACAGGTACTGTCCGTTTGCCTACGTCGCATCCCGATTTCCCCCACCTGCTTCTGCTCGCCCCTCTGTAAAAGCTGGGCTGTCTTAGCTCTTTTCTGAAAACATTAATTTCTCTTAGGAATTGGACGTTTACGTAATATTATACAGCTGTTAAATAATTAACTGTCACGTGATTTCCTCCTTTCTACAATCCTGCGGCATAATCACTTGGACGGACAGTAGATAGCATGTCTGAGTAATTTTATATTTTATTTTCGGGTCGGGCAGAAGTGAAGATTGAATTCACAGTACGTAAAGTAGGTACAGAATTATTTCAACATGAGTTACTAGTACGAAGGACGAAACTGGCAATTGGAATTAGATGCAATAGTCTATAGTGCGATAATATGCACAAAACAACTGAAGCCTGTATCGAAATGAACGGCCACCATTTTCAAAATTGTGTTTAAATATTCATATTATGATTATTTTTCAATTTAACTTCTTTATATTGTACGCTAATGTGCTGTAGACAGTATAATATACACTGCATAATGAATACGTTCGCATGGATAACTCACTTCGTGAGTAAAAACACTTATTCTTAATACAGTACTGTACTTTGATTAAAGAAAAACCTAATGAAAATTATCAAACTCAAAATCGCGATATTTCCTAGTTTACGTAAATGGATTAACTACTTTTCTTCCTTCCTATACCTAGTAGAGTGATTTGTGTTTTACGCCAGTATCTTCGAACTCCAGTCTTGGAGGGGGAGCAAGCGTGTTTCCGGTTCTCTAATGGTATAGACAGGTTAATATTAAAAATGTTAGTAAAAATAAAATGATGTCCCTGTATTACTACTAGTTATTGGTATTCAAGTCATATATGTTAAAATAATTGTAAGTAATTCATAAACTATTCAGTCAGCTGACTTTACACACACACACACACACACACACACACACACACACACACACACACACACACACACACACACACACACTGAAAAAATATCAAAATTTGTTAATCAAACTTCAATTTGACTAAATTTTGGTTTAGAATTTACAGTAAGCTATACATTTCTTGATAACTTAAAAAAATACAAGATATATATGAATGAATATTTGGGTTAGTAATGTGCACCTGAAGACTGAGGTACATTTAGCAAAGTGGGGAAAACAGGTTACCAGTTAGGGGCTTTCTTTCGTACTTTAATAAGAAATTAATTATTGTCTTTTATACCACTGAATTCAGAATGATCTGTTGCTTAACCATGGAAATTTTTATTCCACTCTGAAAAAGCCTAGACTTTGTACTGAAATTCCTCCATCGTAAAAGCATCACTACCCGCTTCCCTTAAGGGGAAAGGATGGTGAAATTTCCAGTTTCTTGGTTATTTGTTTAATACTTTCAATTTTTTGGTACGTCACAGAAAAGTAAGTGAAATCTTAAATCCAATGCCAAAAAGTATTTGGAAATTAAAAGGGGGAGGGGCAAATTTAACAAAAAAAAAAAAAAAGACTTGACTTAGGTATTTAGTATAACCTATATAACCCAGTCGGTTTTTAAGATCATCACAAAAATGTTTGACCATTTCACTCACAAAAAATCAAATGTACAAACTGTCTATATTAGATTTTTAATATTTCACCTGGGTACAATAATACAAGCTTATGAACATGATTAATTATTATTTTATGGTCTGTGATTTGCATATAGGAAATTATTTTCACATACAGGCTGTGAACGATATAAAGTGCCAAACAAAATACAAAATACTGGTGATAGAGCATAAATTACTGAACAAAAAAAGTGCAATAAAATTTTTCTGTAACGTTTGTGGTTAACCTACAAAAAAATGTAATCTGTCAGTCTAATGTTTTTGAAAATGGTAGTACAACAGCTCAAAATGGACAGTAACATAACAAAATGTACTGCATTACAAGATAGAAAAAGATCGTGTTTTCTCGTCGGTCCGCACTCTGTCTATAAGAATAAAAAATAATGGAAATAAGACAATTCTCTAGGATTCCTTCTGTGGAACAACAAATCTTGGAGTGAGACAAGTGGCCAACAGACTTGGTGTTCGCATATTCAGTCCAGCGAATAGGGATTATAAAGAATGGACACTTCGCGTCGGCACCTTTGATGTAGCCGGACTGATTTCAATGATCTTCAAGCCAGCTAAAGCGTGAGATTCTGCTTTCTCCCTAGAGTTGGCGCTGACATCACACCAGCTAGCAGTCGACACAGCGGAAATATAACACATATAATTAATACATCTAGGTACATTATGTACTCAAATAAAATAAATTGGATCCATAAAATAATAAATCCGTCATTAACTGTAATGTCTAGACTCTAGAGCTCCTTTATAATGAGACTTGAGACGTTGACCCCAACAACAATTAAAATACGTAATGATTTGATAGCACTGGAAATGGAAAAACGAAACTCTTACGAGAAGTAAAATACCTATATTATATTGTATACAAATATTAAACGAATTTGATACATAATTTTATAATTTATTATATTATCTATACTAATAATAAATCTGTAGCCGAAATTTTTCTGGTAATTTTCGATTTTCCAAAAATAATTGGTCCTAACATATACAATTAACCACCCTGAAACCGAAAATCGCTTTTTTGACATTTTTGTTTGTATGTCTGCCTGTCTGTATGTTTGTTACCTTTTCACGCGATAATGGCTGAACGGATTTCGATGAAAATTGGAATATAAATTAAGTTCGTTGTAACTTAGATTTTAGGCCCTATGGCATTCAAAATACATTATTTAAAAGGAGGGTTATAAGAGGGCCTGAATTAAAGAAATCGAAATATCTCGCCTATTATTGATTTTTGTGAAAAATGTTACATAACAAAAGTTTCTTTAAAAATAATTTCCGATAAGTTTTATTCCTTGAAAAATTTTGATAGGACTGATATTTAATGAGATAAATGAGTTTTAAAATTAAAATAACTGCCATCCAAGGCCGTATAATGAAATAAAAAAAAATGACTTCGTCTATAAGGGGCCTTGGACAGCAACAATCGAAAGCTATGAAAGATAGCCTACAGAGAATGTTTCTGTGTTTGTATGAAGTAATATCGGAAGTTAAATTAACCGATTTGTATAATTAATTATCACCATTGGAAAGTGTAGTTTCTCTAATGGACATAAAGCTATAATGTTATTACAGTAACTTCTGATACAATATAATACGATATAAAAAGGTAAAGGTATCCCCGTAACATGCCATGAAGGCACTTGGGGGGCATGGAGGTAGAGCCCCATGCTTTCCATGACCTCGGCACTAGAATGAGGTGGTGTGGTCGGCACCACGCTCTGACCGCCTTTTACCCCCGGGAAAGACCCGGTACTCAATTTTATAGGAGGCTGAGTGAACCTTGTGGCCGTTCTGAAAGTTTGGCAACGAGAAAAAATCCTGTCACCACCTGGGATCGATAATATAATATAATATAATATAATATAATATAATATAATATAATATAATATAATATAATATAATATAATATAATATAATATATGTAATGTAATATTATATAATATAATTTAAGTTATTTGAAGGCTTCAGAACCATAGTGGGCCAAACGCCATTCACTGAATACGTAGAAAACAAGGGTTAAAATTAAGTTATTACCATAATTCAATGGAAACCTATAACCAGTAAAATTAAGTATACACATTAAATCTAAATGATGTCAATGTTCATTAAACTATGGTTGCATGTAATAAAAATTAGAAACACGTTAAAGGAATTGTCATTGCACCAAATGAGTGCTCTCTGGACCAAAATGATCGCATTTTAATTATTTGGATGCAATTCAAATTAAGTAACATATTAAACGATTTACCCTTCTATCAAACACGAATGTTCCCTGGATCAAATGTCCTATTTTAATTATGTAATTACTTTATATTTATTTCTAACGGGTGCAGCGGAGCGCATGGATACGGCTAGTATAAAATATTATTATTACAACTAGTTTGTCACTGGTAAATAAGGAAAAGCTGTTAACTTGAATTTATTTGAAGCAAAGCGTTACTGGATTATGCAATAAGGTACGCGATGTTTGGATCCTGTGTCTCAACTCTATTCTCAATTATTATCTTAGCGTATGCTCGATTACACTAACCTCTAGCGCTTGAAAGTGGAACTATACGCTGGAGGACAGAGGAACAGAAGACAGGAAAATTCGCTCAGTGTCCATTCTTTGTAATCCCTATTCGCTGTTCACTTTTTCTCATCCCCGAACTCCCTCGCAAGGACGCGTTGTCACGTTCTCTTCCCATTTCCCCCTTTCATTCATTCTTCCAGACCAAGACAGTGAAGTTTGAATGGAATAGAAACGGTTTCAGATGAGTGCGAAAGATAAACAAGAAAATAAAAATGAAGACAGATCAATGGGTGCAGAAAATATATAAAACTGATTTTAGATCAAAACAAAGGATTTTTGAGAAAGAAGACTCCAGTTTCAGGTTACATAGGAAGGCGACTACAAAAAAAAAGTGTCTACCAACACAGAGGAATGACTAGTTGACCCGCGAAACTGTAGAGTTTTCCTCCAAGACACAAGCTACAAAACCTTCGAGATTCGATAACAAAAGGAGCAAAGATCGAGAAACTGAGAGTGACGTCTGGGTCACATTTCTGTCGAGTCTGCAAGGGGCCGTGACCGGAATTCTTTCTTGCAAGGAATGCTCTGTAACAAAGTTTTCGTTTTTAGGGAATGTGGAATGTCGTGAGAAAATGCTTCCTCTGGAACTTTCGGTTTCCGTACAACATTCAAGGCTAGCATTCCTCAGGGTGTGTAACATCCAGATAAATCTGAGATTGCAACAGATTTTATCATATCTCCGCATTCTATCTGGATGTGTACCTACAAGATATTTCTTGAAACAAGCAGCTTCCATTTCAGAGATGGTAAGTTCAGAGGAGATTCCCTTTTATCGGGAAAATTGTTATTGTTTATAGAGTACAGAGAAACATTGACATTTCAAATACGATAAAAAAGGAATAATTTTAAGGGAAAAATTGTTCCGGGACCGGGCATCGAACCCGGGACCTTTTGCTGGGCACGCCAACACACTACCGACTGAGCTACCCACGAATTCTACCAGACACAAATTCAATGTTTTTTTTTTTTAATTTTAGTAGGTTATTTTACGGCGCTTTATCAACATCTTAGGTTATTTAGCGTCTGAATGAGATGAAGGTGATAATGGCGGTGAAATGAGTCAGGGGTCCAACATCGAAAGTTACCCAGCATTTGCTCATATTGGGTTGAGGGAAAACCCCGGAAAAAACCTCAACCAGGTAACTTGCCCCGGCCGGGAATAGAACCCGGGCCACCTGGTTTCTCGGTCAGACGTGCTGACCGTTATTCCACAGGTGTGGAGTACACCGATTCAATCCCTGAGGTATGTGGACATAAGGGAAAAATTGAGTCGGTGTCTGGTAGAGTTCCTGGGTAGCTCAGTCGGTAGAGAGTTCGCGCGTTCAGTCAAAGGTCCCGGGTTCAATGTCCGGCCCAGGAACAATTTTTCCGTTGAAATTATTTCAATCAGTTTCACAAGGAGCTATACTTGAAAGCTATATTTACATGATAAAAATGGTTTCATGTGAAACATTTCACATTTAAGAAGGTCATTGATTTAATTCCCAATAAGCTCAATCAGTTTACGAGAGAAGTGTATTATGATTATAAATTATTGAAAGAATTCTAGTTTTTTTCTTTAAATATGCAGAAATGTCATCCCAACAAATGTAACATTTTTAAATTCCATTTCAGAATGAAATGTTGCGTATGTTCGGACCAAATTTCTGTACATTGTAAAGGAAAATACTAAACTTCTTTCAATGATTTATTATTTTATATTGACTGAGTATATTTGGAATTGAATCAATGGCTTTCTCAAAGCACACTGTGAAATGTTTCATATAAAACAATTTTTATCTCGAAAAGGAAGCAAAAATGAGCAAAATCGTATTACACTTTTTTGTTTGAAATATCCCAAGGAATAACTCCCTGCAATTAATGACATTACTTACGAATCACCCTGTATACTGTACAGAATATAGCTAGAAATCACTACTTTAAATTTTGAAATTACAAAAATATTAAATTATCCGAAAATAACTGAAATTTCTTAAAACCCGCTAAAATACACTCCGGCCACAATTTTACCTCAAAATCGGACAGTTACTCGCCGATTGGCAACACTGCACTGAACACCAAGAACATAGGTCTCGGCTGACGTCAGTAGCGTGGTTGCATTGTTGCCAGTTCTCAAGTTATTCTGTCATTCTCATTACTAGACACACCACGCATACACATCGGAGAGAGATTCAGTGTTTTGTGGGAATACTTTTGTTCCATTCTCCAGTAAATGCCTTTAAGAACGCATAGAAACCTCTCTCACTGTCAACATTTGTTACTCTGAACCACAGTGCTTCAAGATGCCTACTAACTCTAATTGCAAAGTCACTATGGTTTTCAGTAACACTCTATGCACTTCCGTCACGTAGTCCTTATTGCGCGCATTAAATGAAATTACTAACTCTTCAATTTGCAACGTCATACATATTCCAAGAAAAATCTCCATGGAAACATCCTTTTAAGATGTGGGGTTTTTATACACACTCTATTATGTTTCGTCAATTGAAGCCAATGAACTCTGTTAAAACAAAAGATTTTGCCTTCCGTGCTGATTCTTTTTCAAGGTCTTCACATTTTGAATAAAATTACACGAATTTCTTCACTTCCTTGCGCCACAAAGATAACAATATAGGAAATGAAAAATGAAAATATTTAAATAATCCTTTACACATCTTGATTACACAGCTTTTAACACTGTATCACTTCGGAATATGTATGATAAGAACTTTGTGTTAAATTTTAACGGACCTTGTTAACATTTTTTCGACCTATTTTCGGTCATCTTCGGAACTGGTTGTTGTTGGTCTTGGCGCCTCTTGTTTCCTGTGTGGGTGCGTTCGTAGTGTAGAGTCAAAGAGTGTCAACACACTAGAACAATATGAAATATACAGACACACGAAAACACACCCCAAAGATATTCTCAACACACAACTAAATTTCAAAACACACACACTCTTTGACTTTACACTACGAACGCACCCACACAGGAAACAAGAGGCGTCAAGACCAACAGCGACCAGTTCCGAAGATGACCGAAAATAGGTCGAAACATGTTAACAAGGTACGTTAAAATTTTACACAAGAAAGTTCTTATACATTTCCGAAGTAATCTTTTACAATATGAGGATAAAGGGGATAATGAGAAAAATAAAGCATAGTAGTATAAACAGAAAAATGTGGAAAGATGATGATGAAAATGGGACAAGAAAAAAGACAAAGAATAAAAAAACGGGGTGGTAAACATAAAGTTAAAGAGAGAACAGTATTTGAGGGAAAATTAATGAGGCAGATGCGGGAAATGGGAAAGTGAATCAGATAAGGAAACGAAAAAATTAGGAAGAAAAGGAGTGAAAACGGAAAACAAGATGCCAAAAGAAAAATGGGAAGTAATTTGGAATGATGAAGACGAAGAGAAAAGAAAAAGGAAGAGAGGGAATGAAAGATAAGAGCACAAAAGGTAAGTATGAAGAGGAAATAGGATTATAGGAAAAAGAGCTACCCTATTAGACTTAAGGCCTTCTGTACACAACTTTTTGAGGAGTCCAGTCATTAGGTCCACTATTCTCAGGTGTGGATTCTAATATAACGGCCTTCTCTTGAAAATTTGCTTCAAATTTTCTTCTTTCCTCTTCATTCTCAGTTTTTCCATGATCAATTTCTTCGACACTTGTGTTCCTCTTATCTTCTTTAGACGAAAATCTACTTCGCCTATCAGGAGGACATGATCCGAGTTAATATCTGCTCCTGGTAAAGTCTTTGCATTTTTAATAGTGTTGTGGGATTTAATCGATTAATCGATCAATTTCTGTTATAAGATTAATCGATCAAAAATATTTTATCGAATAATCGAGTCGATTAAAATTAATCGGTTGTAGTTGATATTAATTATTATTTTAATACAAACTCATACTAAAAATTCCCGATATTATTTCTCTCTTGGAAATTGCTTACTTAAAAACACAATAGTACTGTTATTTTCTAACTGTAAACCAGGTAGTGTAGGGAAAATCTATGCACAAACACTTCAGAAAGATTTGGAGATATGAGGACAGTGACCTAGTCTACCTCTATTGAAAGTCGAAACATAATGGGAAACCCTTATTAAGCTTTATGGTTTTCCAAGAAAACTTCCACCTCGTTGTCAGCTCATCTTCCTAGCATATGAAATACATACTGTTCTGGGATTCGTTCCCCTCAGCCCTTATAAAATAGCCATGTCTACACTATGTGCAAGTGAGAGCGTAACTATCTTCTTCTTTTTCTAAATCTGGTAATTTGGATTACAATAAGGGCCAGTCTTCTATTTCGACCGCTGTACTTTTGCAGGTGCTTGCAGTTTCTGTAAGTTTGTATATGAAGGTTGTGTGTTTAGTTTGATAAAGAAAAAAAAAATAGTTTTCTGTGATTTGTGAAAAGTATAAACTCCATTATGTCATATGAGAATTTGGGAAGTAAACTCGGTGAAACGTTTGGATTTAAATTGAACGATCGTGGAGAAGTGCTTGACAGAAAAAAGTTTTTTTTTTTCGTGTTACGTGATGCTGGAAACATTGTTACTAAACGTAGAGCGGCACTTAATTCGGAGGATGTGAATGCACTCACATGTTTAAAATCATGGATGAAGCAGTATTAAATAGGTGAATCTTCGTACTTTTTGTTATTTATGTTTGTCTCAAAAATTCCCGGAGAAATTGACACAATAAATTATAAGCCTCATAATAAATATGTTAGTAAGTAATTAGAATAGTTGTTTTGTAATATAACGATACAATATATACCGATATACAACATTAATTTAATACTCATGCTTATCACCGAACGTGGCCTAAGTTAAATTTAACAATAATTGAGTATTTTAGTTGAAAACATTTTTTCAACTCGATCAAAACTTGATTAAATTCAAATAGTTAATCGATTAAATATTTTGATCGATCGACAGCACTAATTTTTAAGCAATTTCGAAATCTTTCCTGTACCAGTATGTAATCTATCTGGCAAAAATATGAGCTTTAAACCTGCGATTTGTTGACGGTGATCATCGCTGACGATTGTCGCCTGTAGTTGCTAGCAGTTAAAATGAATGCGCACGGTTTCTTTACAGCGATGATCGCCAACGTAGATCGTTGGACGCGACGTAGATTGCTGGAGATTGCTTCTGAAGCAAATTCAGAAGGTACATCGCCGCATATATGTTCAATAATCGATATTTAGGGAAGGCCATGTAGAAATAAGCTTACTGAATTGAGTTATGGCAGCAAAACAAATGAGAATTGACAGCGATGTACGCTGATAAAGAAACCATTGCCTGGCGATCATCGTCTACGTTTATAATCGCCGACGATGTGCGTCCGACGATGATCGCCTTAAACAAACTGTAGCTTTAATTTGGAGAAAATACTATTTACATAATAACATTATAAATACAACTGAATTCTTTGTACACAATAAAAGAAACGAAAAATAAAATAAACATAGTGGAATGCATTGCATTAAATATTTGCAACGCGTTAGGTCTGGTAATTCATCGTAAGATATTCTTCAAATTTACATTTAAAAGAAATCAATGTTCGGCAGTCCTTGACTTCAGGCGGCAGAGAATACAGAGATGATGTGTGAAGTGGAATTTCTAGCATTTTATCGTGTTGTCGTTTAAGTGAGTTAGAAAGTGGAGAAACTGAACATACTTTTTTAGGAAGAAGAAAAGAGAAGAGGAAGTGAAAAGATGACTACAAGGAAAATGAGAACTAAAAGAAAAAGAATAGAAAAGAAAGAGATGAAAGAGACAAAAATTATAGGAGACATGAAGGTGAAGAGGGGTAAAAGAAACTGATAACGTCTCTGGCTACGTCAGGCATGTCAGTTGATGCCCACAAGAGTAAGCGCGCGCTTTAGGGCCCAGGAGAGCCTGAGCGCTTTACAGCGGAAAGGAAAGAGACAAACGAAAGAGGTTGTATATGGCGCTTGGTCGAGCTATATTCAGGGATGGCCAGCACTGATTCAATAAATAAAAGGAAGAGAACTTATTAAAACTGTATCCACGTTAATTTTTAGATTTGCCTGAGAAGTATAAGTGCATTATAAGAATGTAAGTTTTAATTTTAATGCTCATTTTTCACAAGTTTGATTTTTTTTATTCAAAAGAAATATTTTCTCAACTTCCCGTATAGAAAAGTGAAATTTTCAGGTATAGACCTATTTATTTAGTAGCCTTACAGAATGTTTTCGTAAATCTAATATACCGTATATACGTATTACTGAAGATAGTGTATTGAAAATTTTGAAAATATTCGCATGGAAATTGTTTGTAAGAAAATGAATTAACAAAGCAAGTACTGTTACATCATAAGCAAAAGATACGTGCCTATGTGTTGTAAAAATGTCAGCTCTATAGCTTCAGCACATTTCGAGAAAATAATTTAATATTCTGATGATAGGAAGTTGCTCACAAATATCACCTTAAAAGCATAATGCGATAAGAGTTTTGCTATGTAATATTAGTTACACTTAAAACAGATACAGTACCTAGGTAACTTTACTTTGTACTGTGATATTGTTTTGATTAGTTTATTGATTACTTCTGTAAGGCTAATCAACATAAATTCCAACTTATCATGTCATACTCAATCACTTTCTTTATGAATGATGTGTTTCATCCACTTAATACAGTATAATATTATACTACTATGGAATTTAAGTGAATATTCCTTCTTAACTCTCTATTATGTTATTAAGATTTAAAACACAACTGCAATATTAAGAAATCAGTGTTAGTACTTTTGTTTTACAGACAATATAGATAATATTAAATAGAAAGAAGCCATATAAAAATAACGACATAAAATTTCACGTTCCGTTTGAAGTTTGTGCACCACCGTTTTCTTAATCCAACAGGTTGCTTATTCATATACACAACCCTTCCTCTTTCCATACTTAGCGCTTACTGCCGCGCACGACGTCAAGGTCGGAAAAATGCGCTTGCTTTGACATCACTGGCCTACGTGTTCTGAATTTAAAGTCACCCTGCAGACCACAGGGGTGGGGCTTAATGTTGAAAATAAAACAATGTCGTTCCTTGTAAATCATAGGAACCATGGGAACGGTCGTCTATGATGTTCAGCGCCGTAAACAAACCGAATCCATACAATTCGCGCCTCCCGGGCTGACATCACACAGCGATGTGGGTCGAGGTCCGAACCCGTGCCAAAACCACGTGGGAGCGTCGTTCTTTGTCTGATTAGCGAGGTGACAGAACTGCCTGAAGGTTGCGGTCGGCTGTTTGGCACGCTTTCGCATCATAACGCCCGACGTCGAGGTGGTCGATCTCGTGCTATTCGTGGAGTCCTGACTCACACCGCGGGCCAGACAGAGAAGAGCAGATTCACAAAGAAATCTGCATTGTTTATTAAACGGCCCTCGATTCAACTTCTGAGACACTGTTCTGCTAATATGCGTTTGATAGCAGTTTTCTGAGGGCGCCAGAAGTCTGTTTCTATGGTAACAACATTTTCGTCATGCAGAACGGTGGGTTAGTTCCAGAAATGTCCGTTAGCACACATAGAGTTGATGGCCTGACCTACATGAGACACATAAAACTGTTTATTATTATTATTATTATTATTATTATTATTATTATTATTATTATTATTATTATTATTATTATTTATACATTCTATTTGAACCACTGAAAAGCACAATAATCAGTAAGAATGTAGCATTCTTACTGATTATTGCGCTCTTCAGAATGTAGTATTCTTACTGATTATTGCGCTCTTCAGAATGTAGTATTCCGCTCTTCAGAATGTAGTATTCTTACTGATTATTGCGCTCTTCAGAATGTAGTATTCTTACTGATTGTTGTGCTTTTCAGAATGTAGTATTCTTACTGATTATTGCGCTCTTCAGAATGTAGTATTCTTACTGATTATTGCGCTCTTCAGAATGTAGTATTCTCTTCTTCAGAATGTAGTATTCTTTCAGAATGTGATTATTGCGCTCTTCAGAATGTAGTATTCTTACTGATTATTGCGCTCTTCAGAATGTAGTATTCTTACGCTCTTGCGCTCTTCATGTAGTATTCTTACTGATTATTGCTTTTCAGAATCAGAATGTAGTATTCTTACTGATTGTTGTGCTTTTCAGAATGTTTTCAGAATGTATTTCTTACTGATTATTGCAGAATGTTTTCAGAATGTAGTATTCTTACTGATTATTGCGCTCTTCAGAATGTAGTATTCTTACTGATTATTGTGCTTTTCAGAATGTTTTCTGAATGTAATATTCTTACTGATTTTTGTGCTTTTCAGAATGTAGTATTCTTACTGATTATTGTGGTTTTCAGAATGTAGTATTCTTACTGATTTTTGTGCTTTTCAGAATGTAGTATTCTTACTGATTTTGTGCTTTTCAGAATGTAGTATTCTTACTTATTATTGTGGTTTTTCAGAATGTAGTATTCTGACTGATTATTGTGCTTTTCAAAATGTAGTATTCTTGCTGATTATTGTTCTTTTCAGAATGTAGTATTCTTACTGATTATTGTGCTTTTCAGAATGTTTTCTGAACGTAGTATTCTTACTGATTATTGTGCTTTTCAGAATGTAGTATTCTTACTGATTATTGTGGTTTTTTTCTGAATGTAGTATTCTTACTGATTTTTGTGCTTTTCAGAATGTAGTATTCTTACTGATTTTTGTGCTTTTCAGTGCTTTTCAGAATGTAGTATTCTTACTTATTATTGTGGTTTTCAGAATGTAGTATTCTTACTGATTATTGTGCTTTTCAGAATGTAGTATTCTTACTGATTATTGCGCTCTTCAGAATGTAGTATTCTTACTGATTATTGTGCTTTTCAGAATGTTTTCTGAACGTAGTATTCTTACTGATTATTGTGCCTTTCCGAATGTAGTATTCTTGCTGATTATTGTGCTTTTCAGAATAAAGTATTCTTATTGATTTTTGTGCTTTTCAGAATGTAGTATTCTTACTGATTTTTGTGCTTTTCAGAATGTAGTATTCTTACTTATTATTGTGGTTTTCAGAATGTAGTATTCTTACTGATTATTGTTTTCAGGTTTTGTGGTTTCAGAATGTAGTATTCTTACTGATTATTGCTTTTTTCAGAATGTAGTATTCTTACTGATTATTGCGCTCTTCAGAATGTAGTATTCTTACTGATTATTGTGCTTTTCAGAATGTTTTTACTGAATGTAAATGTATATTCTTACTGATTTTTGTGCTTTTCAGAATGTAGTATTCTTACTGATTATTGTGGTTTTCAGAATGTAGTATTCTTACTGATTATTGTGCTTTTCAGAATGTAGTATTCTTACTGATTATTGTTCTTTTCAGAACGTAGTATTCTTACTTATTATTGTGGTTTTCAGAATGTAGTATTCTTACTGATTATTGTGCTTTTCAGAATGTAGTATTCTTACTGATTATTGTTCTTTTCAGAACGTAGTATTCTTACTTATTATTGTGGTTTTCAGAATGTAGTATTCTTACTGATTATTGTGGTTTTCAGAATGTAGTATTCTTACTGATTATTGTGCTTTTCAGAATGTAGTATTCTTACTGATTATTGTTCTTTTCAGAACGTAGTATTCTTACTTATTATTGTGGTTTTCAGAATGTAGTATTCTTACTGATTATTGTTCTTTTCAGAACGTAGTATTCTTACTTATTATTGTGGTTTTCAGAATGTAGTATTCTTACTGATTATTGTGCTTTTCAGAATGTAGTATTCTTACTGATTATTGTTCTTTTCAGAATGTAGTATTCTTACTGATTTTGTGCTTTTCAGAATGTAGTATTCTTACTTATTATTGTGGTTTTCAGAATGTGTATTCTTACTGATTATTGTAGAATGTAGTATTCTTACTTATTATTGTGGTTTTCAGAATGTAGTATTCTTACTTATTATTGTGGTTTTCAGAATGTAGTATTCAGAATGTAGTATTCTTACTTATTATTGTGGTTTTCAGAATGTAGTATTCTTACTTATTATTGTGGTTTTCAGAATGTAGTATTCTTACTTATTATTGTGGTTTTCAGAATGTAGTATTCTTACTTATTATTGTGGTTTTCAGAATGTAGTATTCTTACTTATTATTGTGGTTTTCAGAATGTAGTATTCTTACTTTATTGTGGTTTTCAGAATGTAGTGGTTTTGTGGTTTTCAGAATGTAGTATTCTTACTTATTATTGTGGTTTTCAGAATGTAGTATTCTTTTATTGTGGTTTTCAGAATGTAGTATTCTTACTTTATTATTTTTCAGTGGTTTTTACTGAGAAATGTAGTATTCTTACTTATTATTGTGGTTTTCAGAATGTAGTATTCTTACTTATTATTGTGGTTTTCAGAATGTAGTATTCTTACTTATTATTGTTTTTCAGAATGTAGTATTCTTACTGATTATTGTGGTTTTCAGAATGTAGTATTCTTACTTATTATTGTGGTTTTCAGAATGTAGTATTCTTACTGATTATTGTGGTTTTCAGAATGTAGTATTCTTACTTATTATTGTGGTTTTCAGAATGTAGTATTCTTACTATTGTGGTTTTCATTATTGTGGTTTTCAGAATGTAGTATTCTTACTTATTATTGTGGTTTTCAGAATGTAGTATTCTTACTTATTATTGTGGTTTTCAGAATGTAGTATTCTTACTGATTATTGTGGTTTTCAGAATGTAGTATTCTTACTGATTATTGTGGTTTTCAGAATGTAATTATTATTGTGGTTTCAGAATGTAGTATTCTTACTGATTATTGTGGTTTTCAGAATGTAGTATTCTTACTTATTATTGTGGTTTTCAGAATGTATTTCTTACTTATTATTGTGGTTTTCAGAATGTAGTATTCTTACTTATTATTGTTCTTTTCAGAATGTAGTATTCTTACTTATTATTGTGGTTTTCAGAATGTAGTATTCTTACTTATTATTGTGGTTTTCAGAATGTAGTATTCTTACTTATTATTGTGAATGTAGTATTTTACTTATTATTGTTCTTTTCAGAATGTAGTATTCTTACTTATTATTGTGGTTTTCAGAATGTAGTATTCTTACTTATTATTGTGGTTTTCAGAATGTAGTATTCTTACTTATTATTGTTATGTGGTTTTCAGAATGTAGTATTCTTACTTATTATTGTGGTTTTCAGAATGTAGTATTCTTACTTATTATTGTGGTTTTCTGAATGTAGTATTCTTACTGATTTTTGTGCTTTTCTTACTTAATGTAGAATGTTCTTACTTATTATTGTGGTTTTCAGAATGTAGTATTCTTACTTATTATTGTGGTTTTCAGAATGAATTATTGTGGTTTTCAGAATGTATATTCTTACTTATTATTGTGGTTTTCAGAATGTAGTATTCTTACTGATTATTGTGGTTTTCAGAATGTAGTATTCTTACTTATTATTGTGCTTTTCAGAATGTAGTATTCTTACTGATTATTGTGCTTTTCAGAATGTAGTATTCTTACTGATTATTGCGCTTTTCAGAATGTAGTATTCTTACTGATTATTGTGCTTTTCAGAATGTTTTCTGAACGTAGTATTCTTACTGATTATTGTGCTTTTCAGAATGTAGTATTCTTACTGATTATTGTGCTTTTCAGAATGTAGTATTCTTACTGATTATTGTGCTTTTCAGAATGTAGTATTCTTACTGATTATTGTGCTTTTCAGAATGTAGTATTCTTACTGATTGTTGTGGTTTTCAGAATGTAGTATTCTTACTGATTTTTGTGGTTTTCAGAATGTAGTATTCTTACTGATTATTGTTCTTTTCAGAATGTAGTATTCTTACTTATTATTGTGGTTTTCAGAATGTAGTATTCTTACTGATTATTGTTCTTTTCAGAATGTAGTATTCTTACTGATTATTGTTCTTTTCAGAACGTAGTATTCTTACTGATTATTTTGCTTTTCAGAATGTAGTATTCTTACTGATTATTGCTATTTTTAGGATGTAGTATTCTTAGTGATTACTGTGCTTTTCAGAATGTAGTATTTTTACTGATTATTGTTATTTTCAGAATGTAGTATTCTTACTGATTATTGTTCTTTTCAGAATGTAATATACTTACTAATTATTGTGCTTTTCAGTGGTTCAAATGGTTAGAATGTATAAATAATAAACAGTTTTATGTCTCTCCTGAAAATTTTGGAAAAATCACATAGCCTACGTGGTATTAGATCTACTCCATCGAACAGCAGCAGCAGCAGCAGCAGCAGTAGTAGTAGTAGTAGTAGTAGTAGTAGTAGTAGTAGTAGTAGTAGTAGTAGTAGTACGTATGAGTCACTGTTCACGAATTCACGTTAAGAAACCTTCTGTATGGGTGGTAAGCTATATCAAGGCTGCACTTCCCGTTCTCCAGATATTCTAAATTTCTGGATACCTTCCGGAAATACCTAGCTAAACGGTGATGCACAATCGAAGTCCCAGCTGTTGGACTGAATTCCAAGACTTTGTGTCCAACTTATTGTATTAGATCATCAGCTGCTTTCTCCCCCTACACTGTGAATCACCGGGTAACTTACAACGGATCCGGAATCCAATATTTACAGTCCGATGACAAAATAATGCGTCAACACGAGGTGTGCCCAGTTCAACTGCTGCAGACAAAGATTTATACCAGAGATATGAACTCTCATGCCCATGAGGGACTTTTATTAAAATTCAGCAGAAGTTAATAATAGACGCTAGTTTTATTGGTTAATACGGAGCGAATAAAGGGGAGTCTTCGGCATCAGTGGCGTGGAACAAAGAATTGTGTGTGCTTACATACTGATGGCTTTTAGAGAACCGGAGGTTCACTGCCGCCCTCCCATAACCCCGCCATCGTTCCCTATCCTGAGCAAGATTAATCCAGTTCCTACCATCATATCCCACCTCTCTCAAATCCATTTTAATATTATCTTCTCATCTTCGTCTCGGTCTCCCCATAGGTCTTTTTGCTTCAGTGAAATTTGAGTTTATCGAGTGCAAAGAAGCCTATGAACACTTTCTGTAACTTCTGCTCCAATCATATTGCAGCGTTCTAGTGACAAAATCTTATGCACGTGCGTAGTAGACAATAAGGTGACTTCTTGTTTTGAATAACTGTTCTTTTAATCACAACTTTCATCCATCATAACATCCCAATATTGTAAATGTGTACAGTTAGGAATGCACTTAGGCCTAATTAATTCAGTACTTTTCTGATTGCCAAGAGTTGTCCAAAATGATTCTTTGACAACAGTGCACTGTATGCAGGTGTAAGATTGCAATATAGAACATTATGCAACGAGCCTATAATGATAGTAATTAAGAATCGAGTATTGATGTTTATGAAACGAGCGCAGATGTATACATTTTATTTGTATCTGACAAGATCGGAAGTGACCTTGTTCTAGGTCGTGAATTGTGAGATGCGCGCAGACGCGAAAGTATTGATTTTTTCCGAGGAACAATGTCATTGACCTTGATGTAATCCCGTTAAACTTGATATAACCTTGATTA
Organism: Periplaneta americana; assembly: GCA_025594305.2. NCBI lineage: Eukaryota > Metazoa > Arthropoda > Insecta > Blattodea > Blattidae > Periplaneta > Periplaneta americana. The sequence continues at coordinate 195,638,562 of JAJSOF020000001.1, forward strand.
TTGAATTCGACATTGAAAAACGAGATGACAAAGTGAAATTATTTGAATATTATTTACAATTAACGCTAATTATTATAGTAACAGAACATAACCTTTTGCGACAGAATTGGATTTCCAGCCTCCGTGACTTTTCGCTAATTCTCTTTCGATTGCATATCCGAGAATAATCGATACTTGCGGTTTTATAACGGTACAAAGCTGACTTGTCATTGGCTGAACACCTGTAAGCTGAGTTGTCATTGGCTGTACACCTGTACTTTAATGAGTAGGTGTACTTTAATGACATGCATTAAAGGACTTCTACCAGGTGTATAATTACTGCATTTCGGCATGGTCGAGCATAAAATAAAATATAACTCCTGTAATCTGTTTCAATGTCTGGGTTTCTTCTGTACTCCATTTTTCCCATTTTCCGAATTTTTAATCTTGGTTCAAGAACGACATTGCTAAAAAAAATAACAAAATATGTTTTTATATGTGCTAAAAGCTGAAATATGCTTTAATCCCTTAAATAAACATATACACAGAGGGTAAAAAAGGCACAAAATTTAAATGATTATATTCCAGTACCTAATGAAAGTTTATTTCACAGGCAAATTTCACAGTCCTTGTAGACCGGGAAAATACTGTAATATTTAATTTCTTACCATTTATTAAACATTATTTTTTATTTGTTGTAAGGCAGTGCAAAATCGATCCTTTATGCCGAACTAAGCATTATGGTCTGACGAGTTCAGCAGGCCAAGCCGTTTGTTGTGCTATTATCATTTGTTTTCTTCCGTTTTCAGTTTCATTTTGTGAATAATGGGTCGCTTAACGAAAGAAGACAAGATTTTCATTAAACATTTGCACCTATATGATAATTTATCTGCCCGTCAAATTGTAAGGAACTACGCTAAACGAGAATGGTCTGTTTCAAGTATACAACGATTGATTAGCAAGATACGGACATGATATCCTCCCATGGACTATTTTGTATGGGGTGAACTACAAAAAGCAGTTTACTACAGAACAAATATTCGTAATATTGATCATTTCAGACAACGCCTTCTTGAATGTTGGGACCGGCTTGATCAAAGACACATATCCAGTGCTATTGGACAATGGAGAAGACGCCTACAAATGGTTGTGCGGGCAAATGGCGGTCATATACAGCACCATTTTTAATTTTTATTATTTGAAAGATCATTAATTATTATTAATTTTACTAACATTCAGTTTCTGCATTTTTAAGTAATAAATTGTCTTCAAAAACCACATTTTTCGCATCATTGTGTATTGACCTACATAAGATTTTAATTGAGTAAAAAAAAAAACATAATAAACAGTTCTGCTCATCTTTAAAATCTAGTCCATACCTGCACAAACTGCGCTCAACGAGCGCGCGCGCTCCTTCGGAGCGGGAAAGCTTTGTTTACCGCTCGCCGAAGCGGAGAGGAAGATAAGTCAGAATGACATAGACTTGCTATAGGTAGAGGAGAGAGAAACGACCACTCAGTTATATATCTAGTGGAGTGCAGTGTGTAGGCCTATTCTCAGTAACTGTTTCACGATGCTTACCTACTGCTACAGTACAGTATGGAGGAATCTAAAAGACGGAACATAACATTTAACATTTAACGATTTACAGCTCCAACTTATTGATCTTCAATGTGACCTAAGGGCTAAAGATCGTTTGAATAATACTACTAGCCTGGTTGAGTTTTACAAGACTAAACATTAGCAATAATATCCACGACTACACAGGCTGGCTGTGAAAATGATTGCTATGTTTGGCTCAACATTTATGTTTGTGAGCAACTGTTTTCTATAATCAACTTTAATAAAGGCAGACATCAAGCATCTGTAACTGATGTTTCATTACGATCAGTAGGCTACTGTTCCTTTCAGCTGCCAACAGCATAAAACCTCGTTTTCATGTACTGATAAATAAAAATATAACAAAATGATATTGTACATTTAAGTAGCTATACAATTTCTATTATTTCTGTAAAACAAATATGTCTTTATTAATTAATAATAGTCCAAGATAGTTTTGCAAACAATGAACGGGAATTCATTTCATAAGCACTCTTACTAGTATTTCCTTTTGTGTATATTTTGTACGAGATCACCCCTTCTTCCAGTCCACCCTTATACATTGCGCAGCTAATATCTGCTTTCCGCTCATGAGCTGTGAGCCGGCTAGGAGAGCGCAAACCTTGTGCAGGCCTGGTCTACTCTTTCCAAGAGTGTATCCATTAATTTTATGTATTTCCGAAAATAGAGTATTTCTAATTTTGTACCATTCTATTTTTTTGGCACTAGAAAATCTTGATCTTTAGTTAAAAATAACTTGAAACGCATTTATATCGTGCTAGCATATGATTTGCAAGTAAGGAATAAAAGCTGTAAATATGCTAAAATCCGCCACCTAATAACGAAACATTCGCGTAGGATGTTTTGAGTACTAGGGTGGCCAATCCCGCCACTGCAGAGGCAAGAGCGTGCGGAATTTAGTGGTTCGCAGGGACGTTTTATTACTGCTGTACGAACACCATTCTGCCAGATGACGTTTATAATATTGAGAGCGGAAGTAGCTTCACGAGCACATCAGGGCTGTCCATTTTCAGCCATATGAAATCAATAATTTTCTGCGTTTGCAGTACAAGTACAATAGACGCGGACTGGATTTTCGACTCAGAAATTGACAATATTATTTCTCCCATAGAGAATGGACGTTTGTGTCCTTTGACTATGGTCTTTTAGATGATATATTGAGATATCAAATTGCAATACTCTCTGCAGAATCTGTAAAATGTTCACATAATGGCTAACAATCCATTGTACAGTCCCAAAAACAAAAAAATGGCCTGACTATTGAAGATTCTTACAGAAAACGAACCACACCACAATGATTTAACAACGGTTTTCAATTCAATATTATTTGAATAGTCTTACAGGAAAATATTTCACATCTAATGCAAAAAATCACGAAATTAAACTGAAAATAAGTTCAAACTGATGTCTAAGAGTCATTATTAAACAAACACGAAACAGTACAACTCCGATTATGACAATTCATCGCAAGCATTCCGATATCTCTTGCTAAAATGCTTGCTGGAAGACTTACGAAGTTCAGGGTTCGGATACTCTTGAGGTAATGTTTTTTTTTAAAATTAATTATGCATGTTATTTTTCGTTTACCATCATTCTATTATACGTGATAGTAAGGCTCAGTGGAATTGAATGGGTTACATCAGCTTCTTGTCTATGCGGATGACGAGTATATGTTAGGAGAAAATCGACCAACGATTAGGGAAAACACGGAAATTTTACTTGAAGCAAGTAAAGAGACAGGTTTGGAAGTAAATCCCGAAAAGACTAAGTATATGATCATGTCTCGTGACGAGAATATTGTACGAAATGGAAATATGAAAATTGGAGATTTACCCTTTGAAGAGGTGGAAAAATTCAACTATCTTGGAGCAACAGTAACAAATATAAATGATACTCGGGAGGAAATTAAACGCAAAATAAATATGGGAAATGCCTGTTATTATTCGGTTGAGATACTTTTATCATCTAGTCTGCTGTCAAAAAATCTGAAAGTTAGAATTTATAAAACAGTTATATTACCGGTTGTTCTGTATGGTTGTGAAACTTGGACTCTTACTTTGAGAGAGAAACAGAGATTAAGGGTGTTTGAGAATAAGGTGCTTAGGAAAATATTTGGGGCTAAGAGGGATGAAGTTACAGGAGAATGGAGAAAGTTACACAACACAGAACTGCACGCGTTGTATTCTTCACCTGACATAATTAGGAACATTAAATCCAGACGTTTGAGATGGGCAGGGCATGTAGCACGTATGGGCGAATCCAGAAATGCGTATAGTGTGTTAGTTGAGAGACCGGAGGGAAAAAGCCCTTTGGGGAAGCCGAGACACAGATGGGTGGATAATATTAAAATGTATTTGAGGGAGGTGGGATATGATGATAGACACTGGATTAATCTTCCACAGAATAGGGACCGATGGCGGGCTTATGTGAAGGCGGCAATGAACCTCCGGGTTCCTTAAAAGCCAGTAAGTAAATAATAATAATAATAATAATAATAATAATAATAATAATAATAATAATAATAATAATAATATTGATGATAAAATAATAAAATAGTCCCTTACTTTGACTGTATGTATTGAAATCTTAATATATATATATATATATATATATATATATATATATATACATATATATACATATATATTTATTTATTAACGACTATCTCACACGCATGCGTGTCTCTTAATAGTAAATGCACATGAAGTCTGTAGTAAACAGCCTCTATGTAACGGATACTACTTCCATTATGTACGGTTATAATTATTATTGGAATCCCGTGTCTTGTCATGCGATATGAAAACATCTGAAGATGCGCGAAGTGTCGGGAATTTCCCGTCGGCGAATAACCGCAGGAAGCCAACTCCCAGGAGCATCCTGTGATAGACCAACTTGTCACGTACTGTATGTACTTAGTCCGACACTGATGTTTTTCCTATATTCTTAACAGGCAAGGCGGTGGATTTCCACTGCACGAGATCCAACTGGTAATATATACATTTTTTCTGGTACTGTTTGAGGCTACAAATCTAACGGATCCGGCTTCTGACTCTAATAGAGAAGTGAAGATTCTTCATCTTTCCAGATAGATAAGGATATCTTGGGTTTGTGGTAGGCCTCTATTGTTGTTGTTTCCTTACTTGGTTATTTAACGACACTGTATCAACTAGTCGGTCGATGGAATTGATGATAGCGAGATGAGGCCAAGGATTCCCTAGATTACTTGACATTCGCCTTACAGTTGGAGTAAACGTCGGGGAAAAAAACAGCCAAGTAATGAGCCCAAGCGGGAATCGAACTCACGGCCGAGTGCAACTCCGTATCAGCAGGCAAACGCGTTACCGCCTGAGCTACGCTGATGGCTCTCTATTGTTATTAGTAGGGACCGGATTTTTATGTAATATCAAGGAGTAAAATATGTACATATTTTTGTAAGAAAAATAAGCTGAATGTGTACCAAAATATGTAAAATCATGAAAATATTTAGTATCAATATCTGCCAGGTATAGGATAGGTAAGACTCTCCAGTTGTGATTTCATAGAGCACCCGACTTTTTTACCTCACACTTGACACATTACTATTTTTCCATCTGTAGTGAAAGCTTCGTCCATCGCAATCCATTATTTTATTTTTGTCGTTAGGGTTGAAGACACAGAGGCCATTTTAGTTAGTTAAAAGCAGTAGATAAACTCGCTTGCACTTTATACTGTAGAGAGAACTGAGTGAAGTGAATGACACAACAGTACTGCAAGCACTGTTTCGCTTTACTGGATTAGGAGAAAATAAGAGGAGATATGGGACACATGCATTTTAGCTGCTCCTTTAAGAAACGAAGTACCTTTTAAAACCTCAAACTATAGGCATTTACAAGCTCTTGTTTGAAAAGTGACATTCCTGTTTCATTCAGAAGGGTAAGATTATTCCAGCCGAGAACCATACTTTCTAATTGCTCAGAAAATCCCATTTCCGTATAGGTGTACTAAATTTAAAGTAAAGAGCGAAAGAAATATCCTGAAAAACTATTTATTTTTATCTTTCAACATCTTCCCGGTTTGTTCATTTACTCCAGCTTCTTCTCAAAAGTCGGCTATTATATTAGGGCTCATGTCAGAATTGTCACGGGTTTTCCCTGGAAAGATTAGGAAGAGGGTGGGTACGGTTGCAAATTGCATGGGAACGGCTTGGGTACGTAAAATAGTAATATGCGTTACAAGAGCGGTGTGTTGAAGTTTTCATGTTCGAGGAAAAGTTTGAAAAAGCGAAACGTAGTTGAGCTTTTTTAATTTCCGAGAATTGAAAGAAAACATACCGCTCGTGTATCGTACATCAATTTGTGCGAAGATCGTTTATTACATACCTGAAAGAGGAATTTCTAATTAGTTGCAATCAAATCTCCATCTTGGTTTCTGTTCAATGACGGCAAATTTGCAAAACAAAAATATCTATCTTCAACATTGTTGCTTTAAAATGTTTTCTTGTTTACTATACTCCAGCAGGCCGTGATATACGTCTGTCTTCCCCCCCCCCCAGTCTATGATGAGTCTGGAATCTTGTTGATTTTTTACGGCTTCCTTAATGTTACTTGCATCACGAATCATTACTATATTGAACGTCTCTAAAAATAATATGTTAAAAGCCTAAAGCAGTAAAATCAATATGTCACTTAAGCGGTAAGAAGAGGGAAATTGTTATGTGTGTTAGGTTGGGAATACTGAATGTGGAATTTTAGACTTTCCGCAGATTGGTTTTGTGCGGAAACCAAGCAAATACGCACGATCTCGCACAAAGGTTTTTTTAAATCTGTAGATTTCAAATTGTAAACTTCCCCAGCAGAAGTTTCTTTTTTCCTTTTAGAGAAGTAAAAATGAATAAAACTCCTAAATATGTAGATTTGCGTAATACCAAGCCATGTAATGTGGGGTAAATATGTAAAAATATGTAATATCAAATTTTAATAAATTAATGGTAATTACAACATTCGCAAAGATTTGTTATTTATATACGGTTAGGTTGAAAGGAATATAATATGTAATTACATAAAAATCCGGTCCCTAGTTATTAGGTGTGACGTAGATTCTTATTAAGAACATGATTAAGAAATTCCGCTTAATATTTAGTGGAACCAAAGACCTCAGTTCTTGAAAGGTGACAATGATAATGGACATAGACGATAAACTCAGCATTCTCAGGGCCGATTGCATAAACCATTTAATCTTAGATCAGAGGTTAAATTGATCCTTGTTCTAGCTGAACTTGAAATTTTGTGTTGTATAAAGTCTAATCTGAGATTAATTTGTCTTAAACTAAAGTCAACTTTGAGTGAAGAAATTTCTCCGATTAAGTTAGATGATCCAAGTTCAGTGATTTCTTTTCTGTTTGAAGTATACGAGTGGCAGATTGTGCAAAAAGAATAACAATTATTATTAATATTAATAGATACATTTGTATATATTTTTTTCAATTTTTTGCCTTAATAAGTTATACAAACATTATTATATTTTATAAGGCGTTATCGTGTTCAGCAGTATCAAATAACATAACCTATAATTATATTATGTTTATAACAACCATTAATTGAGTAGCCAATTTGCAAAACCAGCTATTTGCAAGTTAGACGAATTTTGGCAAATGAGGAAAATTGTGTAAAAACTTAACCACAGATGCTAGAGGCATGATTTCTAGTTTAATAAATGGGGAAAAAATATTTAGTTTGTCTTCCTACAGCTCAGAAATATATGATTAATAGGTAAATAGTTATATTGTATATTAATTTGCAAATAGCAGGTTTTGCAGCCGAACAGAGCAGTTAGCAGGATTTGCAACTCTATAGGTAGGCATATTAACGATACATTAGTTTGCAAAACCTGCTATTTGATCAATGTTAACAGTTTATCTGACAAGACTAACTTGGAAACAAACTGACGGTAGAAGAGAACATTCTTATTTTCGTTACATACCTAAATATTATTAAACACACAAATATTGTACTATAAAAAAGTAAAAAAGGAGAACAGAATACTAATGTTATAGTTTGAAGGTTTCCTTATGTAGTGCTGTTTGTGAAAAGTGCAACACCCAGAAAAAATGGCCCGAACGACCCCAAACTCGGGAGATGTGTAAAACAGAGTACCAAATGTAGTGTGTTCGTACGAGTCCCGCTTCAACTTGTCCTACAGTGATGGTCACATACGTGTTAAGCGCTACCGTGGTGAACGCAGTCTGATAGCCTGCATTGTTGAGCGGCATTGCGGACAAGTTCCTAGTGTGATGCAATATGCGATCTCGCTTCCTACGTACTCAGGCAATCTGAACTTCAAACGCTACATTAGAGAGGTCTTAGAGTCCGAGGTACTGCCCCTCCCTCAGGCAACTCCACATGCCATATTTCAGCAGGACAATGTCCGGTCACATGTGGCGAGGATTGTGCAAGTCTTCTTCGAAGAACGACGGGTATCACTGCTTTCCTGGCCTGCACGTTCGCCAGACATTTCGCCCATCGAACATGTCTGGGATATGGTTGGTCGGCAACTTGTTCGTCATGGTCCTCCAGCACACACTCTTGACGCTTTGTGGACTCGCATACAAACTGCGTGGAGGGAGATTCCCCTGGAACATATCCAGGAACTCTTTGATTCCATACCACGACGCTCAGAAGCTCTGATTGCAGCGCATGGAGGCTTCACTCCATACTGAAATCTCACGGTCACAGATCAGGTACAGTTCTGTAGTTCTAATCCTTTGTATATTGTCATGTATCTAAACTGTGATATCAATTTCATTTCAGTCACATGTATCCTTCTTGGTGTTGCAATTTCTACAAACATCAATGTAATATAACACTTTACAAAATGTTCGGTTCTTCCTCATCCATGAGTTCGAAGTCCACTACATCCGTATGTTCATCCTCATCTTCACTCAGGTCTGCAACAGCAAGGTCTTGCTGCTGGTTGAACATTTCGGTGTAGAAGGTCAGGTTTGCATTCCGAAACCAGTCCTACCCGAAGTGCAATTCCAGAAGTCTTTCAATGTCCCTGATGTTTGCTTCTTTAAGGATGACACCCATTCGAATATAATCCTTTTGGAAATGTTTACCTTTATTGTTTAAACTTTTGGATTCGCCTTTTCATTGGTACCATTCTCTTCATCATCTGTATCTTCTCCCTCAACACTAACAGAGTTATAGAAACAGGATACACCATATCCATCCACACTCATTTAGGCAAAAGTCGAAAAAACTGCAAGATAATCACAGTAACCACTTCAAGACTTCAACACACTTAACATAAAAGGTTAGAAGTCCCCGATAAAGCGCGGGCAGAAACTCTCAGCTGATGTCTTAAATGCAGCAGTATAGTCAATTTAACTATACGAGCAAAAAGTAGCTTTATTATCAGCGTCTAATAATATCTTATTCGTTATTTTAGTATGCTCAATGTAATCCTTATGGAGATCGAAATAGCAGCTTTTGCATCCGTAACTCTCAATATGGCCATGTTGCCTCAGTGACATTTAGCAGGTTTTGCAAAAGTAAACATGGCATTGTGCAGTTAGCAGGTATTGCATCCTTACGCTCTCCACACTTAGCAGGTTTTGCAACCGTATGCAATTTTATTTACTAGATTTAAAGGATTTAGAGTTGGATTTGTAACCGAATGTATGGCTTATTACGTAGCTAATGACGAACTGAAACCATGCTTACCATTGTCCCATTTTTCATTTTTTTGGCAGTTAGCTGGTTTTGCATCTGGGCTACTCAATTAATAATGGATATGATAAATTTCATAAATTTTCAATTACCTGTATTATTAAACGAAAATTGTCGTTTTATAAAGCTTTATTATGTTTAGCAGTATCAAACACCATAACATAACAATTTGGAGAACGGTCAATCTTCTTCTTATTGTACGCCATTATTTACAATGCACAAAACAAGCCAGTGTCTCCAACAGAGTGTACGGAAAGTCGCCAAAAAGTAGTTGGAAAGTCGCTGGATTTCTCATTATCAACAAAGAAAGATTAAATTCCGTTACTATGAGGTGCTAAAAAGGTCGCTAAATCCCTATTTAAACACTATAAAAGTTAAAAGAAATTGTCGTCGAAAAAGAGTTAAAGTCGCTAGATTGGCAACACTGAACAAACCTGTACAACATGGCCCGTGCATCACATACTTCACCTGTTTATGCGATGTTGCCAAGTCCTTTTCACGTGAACTTAGATTGCATCTGAACCTAGGTAATTTGATCGCAGAAAAGTTTTATACAATAGAAGAAGTGTCTGAACTCGGTTCACTTTCCGATCTTCGATCAAAATTGATCTTTAGTCAGGGAGTTTTATACAATTGGGCCTCAACCTTCCTCTAGACAGCATTATGTTCGCCCGTAGTTGAAGGCCACTCTTCAAGGGTATGATGACAGTCAAATTGGATGGACGCATTCACCTCAAGCCTTTTCCCATGCAGCATCGCGCGAGTCCAGTGCCCTCGCCGTCATCTCAATTGAGGTCTTCCGCATTTGAAACAGAAGAAGCCGGCTGGCTGTGTAAACACTGCAGACCAGGCGCCTGAATGTTATTCAATGCGAAGGGGTGACATGCACAAAGCCAACGTTCTGCATTCTTATAGCTTAGTGTGGATATTTAACCATTAAACGGAAGACGCCGTGTCCAGGGGCGGATGCAAAGGGGGGAGGATTAAGGGGATATATCCCCTCCCGAAATTTTGAGAAAAATACGAAACAAGAAACAAAAATAATATTAACTTTAATTCGTGAATGTACATAGGAATTAGAAAGTTTTCCACATAAATTCTCTTTTATATATATTTATATATATATTTTGATGTACCGAAGTACATATGATATTTCCACGCAGATATTCTGCGTCATCACATGATGAAAGAGAGATGGAACGGAGAAAAATTCTCTCCGGCGCCGGGATTTGAACCCGGGTTTTCAGCTCTACGTGCTGACGCTTTATCCACTAAGCCACGCCGGCGTCGGGATTGTATCCGGCGTGGCTTAGTGGATAAAGCGTCAGCACGCAGAGCTGAAAACCCGGGTTCAAATCCCGGCGCCGGAGAGAATTTTTCTCCGTTCCATCTCTCTTTCATCATAAATTCTCTTTGCTAAAATGTCAAATTCCAAGAACTGCATGAAGACAAACACAGCGTTCTTACTTCAAGACAGAGAGTCATGAAGAGTATTTTAGGCTTGTAATTTTCCTTCTCTTCTTAGACTATTTCATTACTCAGCATGAGGTGGCCGCTAAATAAAGAGACAATTTGTATTGATCTTATGGCAAATCCAATTGGTTCCAGAGAAAATTGGCCTTTTGGCCAGGTGGCCGTTTAAATGAAGTGACCGCAAAGGCAGGTTTCACTGTAATGAAATGAGGTTTCGACAGCCTACTTCATAGTTCGATGTGTCATATAAATCTGTTTGAAATGAGGTAAATAAAACTGCAGTGACTGCCCAATAAAAAGGGACACACAGAGCTGACTGTTTTGTTTACATGTCGCACATAATCTGAGGGGATGCCAGGCACAGAACATGTGCTCCACTAATGAGAAACGGAGCTGCAGCCAATGAGAGCGAGCAGCTGCTTTGAATGCGAGCATTGTGTGGAATTCTTCAATTTGTGTCGCAGATTACAGTTAAACCCAGTCGCTGCAATTTACTGCGTCTGTTCCAGACATTCCTGCGCCGGACAGCGAGGTCACGTGGTTAGGGAAATGCATCGTGGCCTTCGTGGGTTCGATCGTTTCTATTTGCTGAGCAATTGTAATGCATTGTAATAATAAAGAAGGTAGAGTCGATAACCAAAACAGCCTGTATGTTTATTTTACTAGACTGCAAAACATCACAGCGTACGTCGGCTTTGGTAACCATGGCAACTGATTCAGCATGCCTTCCTATTCTCAACTATTGGAGTGAAGTTTTTTCTGGGAAATGAAAGCCAGAAGAAGTAACAATTCTGCCCCCTTTAAAAGTATTTCTTGGAACCTTCCCTCTATTAAATACCCGAAAAGTTGTACAGGGACATCATTTTATTTTTACTAACACTTCTAATATTAAACTGGATATACCTTTGGATTAACGGTTGAGAACCAGAAACACCATTTGGTATCCAGTTTCACGACTGGAGTTCGATGATACTGACGTAAAATACAAACAAATCACTTTACTAGATCTAGGAGGGAAGAAAAGTAGTTCATCCATTTACGTAAACTAAGATTTTGAGTATGATAATTTTCATTAGGTTTTTATTTAATCAAAATACAGTACTGTATTAACAATAAGTGTTCTTACTCACGAACTGAGCTACAAACAAATTACTTTACTAGGTGTAGGAGGGAAGAAAAGTAGTTCATCCATTTACGTAAATTAGCAAATACCGCGATTTTGAGTTTGATAATTCTCATTAGGTTTTTGTTCAATCAAGATACAGTACAGTATTAACAATAAGCGTTTTTACTCGCGAACTGAGCTGTCCATGTGAACGTATTCATTATGCAGTGTATATTATACTGTCTACAGCACATTAGCGTACAATATAGAGAACGAAGTTAAATAGAAAAATAATCATTATATGCATATTTAAACACATTTTTGAATATGGTGGCTGTTCATTTCGATAAAGGCATATTTGTGCATATTATTGCATTATAAACTATTGAACCTACCAGTTTCGTCCTTCACATTAGTAACTCATGTTGAAATAATTCTGTACCTACTCTATAAAAGAGTACCTTACGTACTGTAAATTCAATCTTCACTTCTGCCCGATCCGAAAACATAAAATTACTCAGACATGTAATCTACTGTCCGTCCAAGTGGTTATGTCGCAGGATCGTAGAAAGGAGGGAAATCACGTGACAGTTAATTACTTAACGAGGCCCTTTTAATTAAGTTATTTTAAACAGTTGTATGGGTATAATATTACGTAGACGTCCAATTCCTAACAGAAATTAATGTTCTCAGAAAGGAGCTAAGACAGCCCAGCCACTAGCCTTTACAGAGAGGCGAATAGAAGCAGGTGGCGGAAACCGGAATGCGACGTAAGCAAACGGACGACAATACTGTGCGAAAATATGATTCAATATTGAAAGCTCTTTCGTCATTGGAAAACGCGAACATATTTCTGGAACGTACTATACCCACTAACTCAGTACTGTTTACTATGACCGTAAGGCGACTTTGACTGCATACGTGGCCTTGGTTCTGTGTGGAGCACGGTAGTAGAGGGGGTGGGAGTGAAGTACATTCAAAAGCTCAGTAAAAATAAAATGATGTCCCTGTAGGGAAGATTGGAGAAAGTTGGGTTTACAGTGAAAGATCTGCCATTGGGCAGAAGACTAAGAATGAATGAATCGTAAAATGTGCTGCAAAATACATTTATTTTACATTCGTTTTAACGACTCCTCAATTTAGAATTCTGGTTCACAAACGTGATAAAAAACTGTATTCGCGAAGGCAAGGCAGCAAACAAACGAACATCTGAGTATTTCAACTCTTGTGCATCCATTCCAAGGCCGCAACGACGGTCATCCCCGCGTTAGCTCTTTGTTCCCATGACAGCACAGAAACAATCGAAAGTCGCTGTTCACTGAATTGGTTAATGTGCGTGTTCTAACACAACTCAACAGCCAAAGCGTTTCTATGCAGTTTGCTTCAACAAACATGGCTCAGTGCGTTACAAAACGTAGCAATGATATCTCCCACCCCGCTTGTTTACTTTGTACATCTCCATATGCACTCGAATTAGCTTCGTGCCACTTCCATTTCCACATTATGACATTTTGTCACTATCCTGGACGACTACAATTTTTATTCAGAATAATACAGATTTCAACACACAGAAAAACAAGTAACAATCACCTTTCTGTCGTCGAATTCAGGGAGTACTGTACACATAATATGAAAAGGAATCAAAGATAATATAGCTATGTTGCCCAGTTGTGATAGAGAAAAAAATCCTACATATTTCAGTGTGCGCAAAAATAACAGAACGTAAATTTTAGCTTTTCCACTGAACGGAATTATTTATTTTGGAAATGACTGCCTAAGAAACAAATTACTATAACAAATAATTGGTAGATGGCTACCTAAACAAAAAATTCTTACAACAAACAATAAATTTAAGACTGTCCAACCACCATATTTCTACGAAAAACAATTAAAAGATGACTGCCTAAGAACAAAATTCCTACGACAATTGAATATAAATGTCTGAGAAACAAAGTTCTACGACTAACAATACATAAGATAATTGTCCTACAACAAAATTCCTACGACAATGAAATATAAGTGTCTGAGAACCAAAGTCCTACGACTAACAATACATAAGATAATTACCCTAGAACAAAATTCCTACGACAATTGAATATATATGTCTGAGAACCAAAGTCCTACGACTAACAATACACAAGATAATTACCCTAGAACAAAATTCCTACGACAATTGAATACATATGTCTGAGAACCAAAGTCCTACGACTAACAATACATAAGATAATTGTCCTAGAACAAAATTTCTACGACAATTGAATATAAGTGTCTGAGAACCAAAGTCCTACGACTAACAATACATAAGATAATTGTCCTAGAACAAAATTTCTACGACAATTGAATATAAGTGTCTGAGAACCAAAGTCCTACGACTTAGAATACATAAAATAATTGCTCTAGAATCAAATTCATACGACAATTGAATATATATGTCTGAAAACCAAAGTCCTATGACTAACAATACATAAGACAATTGCTCTAGAATCAAATTCCTACTACTACTGAATATATGAGAAGCAAAGTCCTGACTAACAATACATAAGACAATTGCTCTAGAATCAAATTCCTACTACTACTGAATATATGAGAACCAAAGTCCTATGACTAACAATACATAAGATAATTGCCCCAGAACCTAATTCCTACGACAAAGAATTGAAGAAGACTGCCTAAGAACAAATTCCTACGAAAACAAAATAAAGATTGAATGTAACAAATTCCTTACTACAAACAATTCGCACATTCAGTAAAATACTGTCGTATGTCGAAAATCTCGTATTGCTTTCGTAAATTATGTCCAACGCTGTTTTATTAGTTGGAGTTATGAAATTCTAATAATAAAATAATGAATTATCAAAGGTTTTGGTACCTGTATTAAAATACTTTTACAGCAGTACTTTACCAGAAAATAGCACATCTATACAAATTACAATTTTCGAGTTACGACACTATTTTACTGGGGATGCGAATTGAACATGACTGCCTACAAACCAAATTCCTGTAACAGATAATTCGTTTGAAAATTGCACCGACAAGATAAAATATCTAGTAGTTTTTGAAAATCCCTCATCATGCAATCACCAACACAATATACATTTGAAAGACTTGATGATTTTCAATACTTAAAAGCACAAATAAATTGGACTAACAATATAAAAGGACAATCTAACATTAGAATTCTGAATTAAAATAGATGCTTTGCTTTATTATAGCACATATTTTGAAAAGGAAACTAATTTTAAAAAAAGAAAGAATTATAACCTTAAAAATCTGTGACTGCAAGAAGTCTTTTTAAAGATGGGGTACGATGGCATTTTATTGTCAGCTCAGTAAAAAAAAAAGAACTCTCGTAGTGATGATGATGACGATGATGATAATGATGATGATAATAATGATATTAATAATAATAATAATAATAATAATAATAATAATAATAATAATAATAATAATATCGTCTTCAAAATTATGGCAACACAGCACTACCCAGCACAAGATACCTCATTCTAAAACAGTTTGAATCAAACAGTACCACTTCAAAACTATAAATATAAATCTAAGCTATTAACTTTAAACACAATAACACCAAAAAAGTATCTAGTGACTTTTAAATTAACTACAGTTATTTTTATCTGTACACTGAACTGGTTGCAACCGCATCAGTATCTGGCATACATGTAGCAACACTGAACTGAAAGGTTGCCACATCTTTTTTAGCAGACGACAGCGAACAAACGCTTATTACATCAGGCACAATACAACTACTACAAACATCGTACGTTTGTCTTTTCTCTGCTGAGCGCTGTCCCCATAGCGACAGTGTAGTGAAAGAGCTGACAGGTAACTGTTTCTTTGTTCCACTCTGTATTACTAAACATAGTAAGTGGAGCAATACCCAGCGAAAACATCAATATATTAACTACATTTCTGCTAATGACAGAACACAGATATATTCTTCGTTCGCTGATGTTTTAGGAAGTGGGAAGGGGCAGATAGACTCTGCCAGGTTGGAGCCAGTTTAGGGTATCGGCACATGACAGTAGAAGAATTCAAGCGAAGTTGCAACACATTTATTTATTTATTACTTATTTATTTACTTATTCACTTATTTACTTATTACTTATTTACTTGTTACTTATTTACTTATTCACTTATTTACTTACTCATTTATTTCTTCACTTATTACTTAATTATTTATACACTTATATACCTAATTATTCAGTTATTTATATATGTACTTATTTATATATTCACTTATTCACTTACTTATTATTTATTCACTTATTTATTTAGTCATTCATTTATTTACTTATTCACTCATTTATTTAGTTATTTATTGATTTATTTACTTACTTATTCATTTATTTACTTATTCATTTATTTGTTTAATTATTTATTTATCCACTTATTCATATATTTATTTATTTACTTATTCACTTATTTAATTTTTTTAATTTACTTATTTATTTATTTACTTATTTATTCGATTATTACTTAATTCTTCACTTACTAACTTAATTATTCATTTATTCATATATTAATTAATTTATTTACTTACTTACTCACTTATTGCTTACTAACTTAATTATTCACTCAATTATTCACATACTGTATTAATTAATTATTTTTTATTTATTCACTTATTTACTCATTTTTTTATTTATTCATTTATTTATTTATGAATATACTGTACTAATTTATTATTTTATTTGTTTATTTATTTAGACATATACATACTTTACTAATTTATTTATTCATTTATTTACTTATCCACTTGTTTACTTCATTATTCACTTGTTTACGTCATTATTCACTTATTTATTTATTTATTTACTTATTCATTTATTTGCTTAATTATTTATTTATTTATCCATTTATTCATATTAACTTATTTATTCACTTATTCACTTATTTTTATTTACCTATTTTTATTTACTTATTTATTTATTCACTTATTACCCACTTATTCGCTTACTAACTTAATTATTCACTTAATTATTCACTTATTTATTCACATACAGTATTAGTAACTTTTTTATTTATTCACTTATTTACTTCTTTTTTATTTATTCATTTATTTATTTATTTATTTATGCACATACTGTACTAATTTATTTACTTATTTATTTATTTATTTATTTATTCCCTTATTTACATCATTATTGACCTATTTATTTATTCATATATTCATTAATTCACTTATTAATTCAAGTATTTATTTATTTATTACTTATTCACTTACTCAATTATTAATTTATTTATATACTATACTCCAATTTTACATGGAACTCTATTTTGAGTTATACAGCTGGCTTATAAAAGCCTATCTTACAACACATTCTCAAGCACATTAACAAACACAATTTATTCTGCGTACTGTAGTCAGAAAGAACTCATCACACCCCTGGATCGTCATAATGACACATCATGAACATAAGCTGACAACAAAAGAAGAAAATGAAAGATAAACACAACAGCTGTAGCACTCCGCAGACGTTTCCAATCTTGTGTATACCAACATGAGGTTTTATGCGCTCTTGTTTCCATAACAACACTATGAACATCTCTACTTCTGTTCTGTGTACTGAAATTTTATAACCCAGGCCATCTGGATGATCACGCCTGTCAAAACGAAAACAGAAGCAACTGCATCTTATTTTAGCAGACTTTGGGGGCTCTGGAGTGCTTCTTTTTATTATACTCCATTCGCTATAAGGGTTCTGCTTTAGGTAGCTGACATTTCAAGTAGTAGAGAGAAGAGAGAGGCTGAAAATACAGAGAGAGACAGAGAGAGAGAGAGAAAAATCGGTTATATGAGAGTCCAAGCAACTCCCACTCATAGACTGGATAAATGTGGATATACAGACACCAGGTACACGTCCATGTGAAATAGGAAGGCAGAAGGGGAGAAGTCCTCTTGAAACAATGGGCAGATCAATACACGGTAACAAAAACACACGTGTTGCCAAATACACACTCAATTACGTGTACACTACGCCATGTGTGAAAGGTTGGACCTTTAATTGAAATTACATCCTACTAGTGGCTTGTGCAGCAAATACTGTAAACTAAGAAGTGAAATGGTATGCTATTTTCCCTACAACAAAATATGCTTGGCAGCGATCACAAATCTAATCCATTAAACCAATGAAATATGAAATTAATTTGATGTAGTTTAAAACGCAGCTAAAATAGGAAGCATGATTGAATTACTACCAAGGAAAATTAGAGAATCAGACATATAATAGTACATAATGCAACGAGCCTATAATGATAGTAATTAAGACGCAAGTATGTTTGTTTATGAAGCGAGCGCAAGCGAGTTTCATAATTTTCATACGACCATTATAGGCAAGTTTCATACGACTTTTTATGCTCGACCATATTTCTAACTTGAAATTATTCAGAAGTATTCACTTTATTTGTATCTCACAGAAGATCGGAAGTGACCTTGTTCATAGCTCGTAAATTTTGAGATGTGCGCAGACGCGAAAGTATTGATTTTTTCCGAGGAACAATAATGTCATTGATCTTGATGTAATGTAGAGAATGTATAACCTGGAAATTGATTTAGAATTGAAAAACAAGATGACAAACTGAATTTATTTGAATATTATTTACAATTAATGCTAATCATAATTATAGTAACAGAACATAACCTTCTGCGACAGTATTGGATTTCCAGCCTCCGTGACGTTTCCCTCGTTGTCTTTCGATTGCATATCCGAGAATAATCGAAAACCTGAACTTTAATGAATAGGTGTACTTTAATGACATACATTAAAGGTCTGCTACCAGGTGTATAATTACTACATTTAGGCATGGTCGAGCATAAATATCTATATCACACTGCCATTAAATATACCTGAAAAAGACCCATACTACTTGATTAATAACTATAAAAATATTTCATTTTTAATAACAATATTGTTACCTTACGTAAGTTTTATAGTTTTCAGTAACATATATATAGCCGTTACTCAGTAAATTATAGAAATGAAGATCTAATATAAAATATTCTTTCTCTGCGTCTACTTACTTAAAGCCCCAAAAGGTTTCACTTTCATACCATCAGTATAGGCTACCATTATACGTTGCATTAACTACAATAATATTTCATTTTTAATGGTAATAATGTCATCAAACATTCTTAAGTTTTGTAGTTCTTAATACCCAATACACAGCTGTACTCTGAAAACTACAGACCAGAGAATCAGACCTGTAAATTATTTTTTATACGTTATCAAAAAATTACACAAATGAAGATCGACATATTGGCATTATGATGTGAAAGAATCTGAGCCATCTGAACTCTAACTATGTCAGCAATCCTGTAGGTCATGGCCTTCGTGTAATAGTCTATTGTTTATTGTAGTGTGTGTTTTGTTTTATTCTGAAATGCAGTTAATTAGTTCTCAAAACTGACGAAAGATGGATTTTAGAAAATAGGAAAATTATGTAGGAAAATTGACATTTCAATGAAAACTACTATTTTTCTGAAAAACTTTGGGTTCCAAGCTTCAAAATGACGGGTCATTTATTAAAATTCGTTCAGCCGTTTTCCCGTAATTTCCATTACCAAGAGCCTGTGAAACAACTAACGTGAGTGTATATTGTTTTTATCTGTTATTTGACGACGCTTATCAACTGGTAGGTTTTACAGAACCGGTAGAATTAGACGATTTGCCATGACATTAACTAACATTCACCTTACAGTATAATTGGCTCTAAATGGAAGTTGAGCGAATGCCCGACCACAATGTATCACGAATCACACATCGGTTGCTTAATGAACTCAAGGGAAGAAGATGGTTAATTATGATGAATTAAAAATAACTTTAAAATACTCACGAATATATGGAAAATATATCACATAAAATTTAATGCACTAGAACAATATGAAATATACAGACACACAAAAACACACCCTAATGAAATTATCCTCAACACACAACTCAATTTCAGAATTCACACACTCTTTGACTCCACATTGCACTAGACAAACACACCCCCACAGAAAACAAAACAAGATGCGCCAAGACCAGCAACGACCAGTTCTGAAGAAGACCAATAACAGGTCGAAACATGTAAACCAGGTACGATAGAATTTAACACGAGAAAGTCATATATAATACATATTCCGAAATAATAAATATGTTAATAAATAACTAAATAGCCTAGTATTTTGGAATATGTATAGTAAGACTTTCCTGTGTTAAATTTCAACGTACCTCGTTTACATGTTCCGACCTATCTATGGGTCATCTTCAGAACTGGTCGTTGTTGGTCTTGGCGCCACTTGTTCTGTTATATGTGAGGGTGTGTTCCTGTGGTATAGTGTAGAGTCAAAGAGTGTGTGTGTTTTGAAGTTGAGTTGTGCGTTGAGAATTTCATTGGGGTGTGTTTTCGTGTGTCTGTATATTTCATATTGTTCTAGTGTGTTTAGTTTCTAGCTTTTTGGTTGGATGTGCAGTATTTCCATGTCTGTGTTGTTGTCTCTGTAGGTGTGGTTGGCATTTATGATGTGTTCTACATATGTGGAGGTGTTTTGTAATTTTGTTATGGCTGTGATGTGTTCTTTGTAACGTGTTTGAAACGATCTGCCTGTCTGTCCTATGTAGAAGTTGTTGCAGGTGTTACATTTGAGTTTGTATACGCCTGTGTGGTTGTATTTGTTTGTTTGTGTTGTTTGTGTGTTGAGATGTTTTTGTAGAGTGTTATTTGTTCTGTATGCGATGTTGTAATTTAATTTCTTGAATGAGGTTACAATTTTGTGTGTGTTTTTGTTTTCGTGTGTTAGTGTGATGTATTTTTTGTGTTCTTGTGTTTGTGTTGTATTCTTATGTTTTTCGTGATTATGTTTTGTCTTGCATATTATGTTGTCTATTATGTTAGGGTTGTATCAGTTTTCCTGTGCTATGTATTTGATTGTGTTTAGTTCTTCGTTGTAATCCTGTTGGCTCATTGGTATGTTGAGTAGTCTGTGTACCATTGTTCGGAATGCAGCTTGTTTGTGTTGTGTTGGGTGGTTGGATGCGTTGTGTATGTGTGTTGTTGTTGTTGTTGTGGGTTTTCTGTGTACTTTGAATGTGTGTTTGTTGTCTACTTTTGTTATTGTGATGTCTAGAAAATTTATGGATTTGTTGTTTTCAATATCTAATGTGTAGTGTAGCTTTGGGTGTATTTTGTCTATGTGTTGATGCAGGTTTTGGATCTATCTTTTGTTTCCTTTGTATAGTATTAGTATGTCATCTACATATTCCGAAGTGATACAGTGTTAAAAGTTGTGTAATCAAGATGTATAAATAGTATTGGTTTGTAATACAAAGATACTACATTTTATACTGATGCTCATAACCAAACACAAATTAAATTTAACAATAATAGTGTATTACAGTATATTAAAACTTTTTTCAATTCGATCAAAGCTCGATTAATCGATGATTGAACTCAAATCGTTAATCGATTAAATATTTTGATCGATCGACAGCACTAAATTTAATCATTCTCTCCATTTAAGTTGTGCGATGATCACAATTTCTGGAAATTCAACAGCACATTTCATCAAAGCACGTACTGTTTTAATAAACAAAGGCGCGGACTGAAAAGAAAACAAAGGCGGACACTTCGCATACCTGCAAAAATAGCTGCAGAATAAAATAAAAGAAGTGTGCTTAAAGCTCAAACATAGCATACTCGCCGACCCTGAATTTAAAAAAAGAACTGATCTGGATTTGTTGGTCCATGTTGAAGACCAGGTTGTATATCTTGACATACCACGCCTACGGATCGCCGAAGCTATAAAAGAGATGCACTGCTTCCTTTATGGTCACCAGGAATACAACAGCCAATTCACCTAGTTCAATCCAGGATCTGAACCATAAACGATCTGCCATTACCAAATTCTGGTCCGTGAGTCAACTTGTAAAGGTTCAATATGGTCAACTTTATGTATTGCAATTGTAGTAGGATGGACACGTAGGTGAAAACAAATAATATCAGTACACTGTGTAATAAATTTTAAGCGTTGTGGCGTAAAGGGCACATATTCTATGTATACAGACGTAACGGATAAGTTTCGAATATTCAGCAGGAAGTAGGGAAAAGCTGAAGTTGTGGTATTATAGGGCCGTATTCATAGATATTCTTAGCGCGGGCTTTCGGTGGATGATCAGCGAACTAACGTTTTTCGTATTCATAAACCAGTGTCAGCGATATTATATGATATGAATCCTGTTTAGCACGCTCGTAGCCCGGGCTAGCGAAATGTCTATGAATAGCACCCTTAGATTTTAAGGGCCGTATTCATAGACATTCTTAGCGCGGGCTTTCGGTGGATGATCAGCGAACTAACGTTTTTCGTATTCATAAACCAGTGTCAGCGATATTATATGATATGAATCCTGTTTAGCACGCTCGTAGCCCGGGCTAGCGAAATGTCTATGAATAGCACCCTTAGATTTTAAGGGCCGTATTCATAGACATTCTTAGCGCGGGCTTTCGGTGGATGATCAGCGAACTAACGGTTTTCGTATTCATAAACCAGTGTCAGCGATATTATATGATATGAATCCTGTTTAGCACGCTCGTAGCCCGGGCTAGCGAAATGTCTATGAATAGCACCCTTAGATTTTAAGGGCCGTATTCATAGACATTCTTAGCGCGGGCTTTCGGTGGATGATCAGCGAACTAACGTTTTTCGTATTCATAAACCAGTGTCAGCGATATTATATGATATGAATCCTGTTTAGCACGCTCGTAGCCCGGGCTAGCGAAATGTCTATGAATAGCACCCTTAGATTTTAAGGGCCATATTCATAGACATTCTTAGCGCGAGCTTCCGGTGGATGATCAGCGAACTGACGTTCTTTGTATTCATAAACCAGTGCGATGTTATGATATGAATCTTGTACAAGTAATCACTCGATAGCCGGGGCTAGTTTAGCACGCTCGTAGCGCGGGCTAGCGAAACGTCTATGCATAGCACCCTTAGAGAGTATATTTACGTAAACTGATTTAAATAATATGTGGCCCTGTAATTGTAGATAAAATGATGGTGAATTTAATGAGATTTGCTTTCAGAAACAATAAACGGCTCTATTTTCGAAGAGGGCGTCATATCAAATACTTTGCAAGCATGGATCATCGTTATAAGTTACAACACCCACATTTAGAAACAGAAGACTGTCAGACGAACATGAATTAACAATCGCAGTGCCTATTTATTTAAGGCTATGAATCTGTCAAATTCCTACTTGTACATTTTTACACCAATTAATCTGAAACTTTTGCCACATATTTCTTACAATGTAGACATGCAATACACAAATTTTCACTTTGATATTCCAATTAGTTTAATTATAATTAATTTTGTTGTTTTTTTTAAATATTGAATTATAATTGTCCCAATTTTCAAACTTCACATAATTTTTTTAAAAATTCATATTTAATTTATACCCAATAGATTTATGTAAAATATGACACATGCTTTTCAAATTTTTCCAATTATTTTTAGGAGAAATAATATTTACCCTTTCAGTTGTTAATTTTTCAATTTTTTAAAACTTATCACATACTCAACACATGATGATTAGAATACTTTCAATAGCAGAACAAAACACATGTGTCAGTTTACTTCACAGCCTGTTATTATTCGGTTGAGAAGCTTTTATCATCCAGTCTGCTGTCAAAAAATCTGAAAGTTAGAATTTATAAAACAGTTATATTACCGGTTGTTCTTTATGGTTGTGAAACTTGGACTCTCACATTGAGAGAGGAACATAGGTTAAGGGTGTTTGAGAATAAAGTGCTTAGGAAAATATTTGGGGCTAAGAGGGATGAAGTTACAGGAGAATGGAGAAAGTTACACAACACAGAACTGCACACATTGTATTCTACACCTGACATAATTAGTAACATTAAATCCAGACGTTTGAGATGGGCAGGGCATGTAGCACGTATGGGCGAATCCAGAAATGCATATAGAGTGTTAGTTGGAAGGCCGGAGGGAAAAAGATCTTTAGGGAGGCCGAGACGTAGATGAGAAGATAGTATTAAAATGAATTTGAGGGAGGTGGGATATGATGATAGCGACTGGATTAATCTTGCTCAGGATATGGAACAATGGCGGGCTTATGTGAGGGCGGCAATGAACCTCCGGGTTCCTTAAAAGCCAGTAAGTAAGTAAGTCAGTTTACTTCACATGCTTTTGTGGGCTTCTGTGCACGATTGCACTGAGATTGGAGGAAAACTGCACTCATTAGAGCATTTTGAATGTTACATAATTTTTAAAATTAGAAAATCGAGAAAACGAGTATCAAAGTACAGCATGTATATGATATATACTATCTAGCTAACCGGTCTCATACCTTCTGTCACCGGACAATAACTGACTGTTCCTGACTAAAATTTCTTTCTCCTACAATAATAAACACGTGTAGCACAAAATTGTAACAGTAGGATTTGAAAATATGAAAGCAAACAATTGAAAATGTTACGTGACAACTTCTATGAGAACGAGATTAATATTTAAAATTATAAAGCTGATTGTTGGTATCGTGAAGACATGACAATATTATATTTGTAACTGTGGATTGTCGATCATTATTCATATTACATCAATAGTATTAAAGCACGATTATTAGCAGATTAAGCACCGAAATAAATTACTTTTATTTACTATTGTTAATAAAGTTAGTCATTGTTTCAAATATTTAAATTTCATACACATTTCATTACTATTAATTAGAAAATTGCAAATAAACAAAAATATTTCTTTAAAATGACAAAAAGGCATTTATTAATAAGACACACAAATAGGCAAAATAAAAATTGGCCCTATCAATTTGATTTACTCCAAATCACATTTATATCTATGAAAATAATGATTTACTTCCACTCAGTAAAAAAGGCATTTTGCCAAATATCCGGGCTCTACTGATAAGAAATAACGCATTTGTTGGTAAAAGACGACACTTGCATACCGTTTTATACAACAGAAATATACCAAGTCCACATCTTTCGAAAACATTACACTAGGCCACATGTATTTAAATACAAAAATTACAATATAAATCATTTTACACGTCTTATAGTCGTGTCCTAATTATTATAAATTTCCTTAATAAACGTATGGAGATTTTTTTAAACGCACGCCGCTATCTTCTTGATAATAACAGCTGACTCAAGGTCGCACAGACTTGGGTCCGAGAGATCAAAGCGGCTCGAGAGAGTCACTTCTGTATTGACGGTTTCCTGCTTACATATGACCTTGCGCCAAACTGACTGCTTATAGCGAGGGAGTTCACTACTTGGGGATTTATAATGTTGGTCTAAAGTATTCGTGACAGAATGAGAACAAAATGCATCAAAGCATCCATTACCTGATTGTTAATGTTACTATTATCTATAGCTACTAATAATAAATCTGTAGCCAAAATTTTTCTGGTAATTCTCGATTTTCCAAAAATAATTGGTGTTAACATGTATAATTAACCATCCTAAAACCGAAAATCGCTTCTTTTTTTATTTTTGTTTGTATGTCTGTCTGTCTATATGTTTGTTACCTTTTCACGCGATAATGGCTGAACGGATTTCGATGAAAATTGGAATATAAATTAAGTTCGTTGTAACTTAGATTTTAGGCTATATGGCATTCAAAATACTTTATTTAAGAGGGGGTTATAAGGGGGCTTGAATTAAATAAATCGAAATATCTCGCTTATTATTGATTTTCATGAAAAATATTACATAACAAAAGTTTCTTTGAAAATAATTTCCGATAAGTTTTATTCTATACAAAATTTTGATAGGACTGATATTTAATGAGGTCAATGAGTTTTAAAATTACAATAACAACGCCATCTAAGGCGCTGTACTGAAATAAAAACAAACGACTTCGTCTATACGGGGCCTTGGACAACAACAATCGAAAGCTATTAAACATAGCCTAAGAGAATGTTTCTGTGTTTGTATTAAGTAATATCGGAAGCTAATTAATTGTTTAATTATTATTTCACCATTGGAAAGTGTAGTTTCTCTAGATGGACATAATTCTACAATGTTATTACAGTAACTTCTGAAACATATAGCAAGTAATATAAAGTATACACATTAAAACTAAATGATATGTCAATCTTCATTAAACTATGGTTGCATGTAATAACAATTAAGAAACATGTTAAAGGAATTGTCATTGCACCAAATGATTGCTCTCTGACCAAAATGATCGCATTTTAATTATTTAAATACAATTTAAATTAAGTAACATATTAAACGATTTATCCTTCTCTCAAACACGAATGTTCCCTGGATCAAACGTCCTATTTTAATTATGTAATTACTTTATATTTGTTTCTAACGGGTGCAGCGGAGCGCACGGGTACGGCTAGTAATATAATATAGTTACAATTTTACTACGTCAAACTACTTTTGACCAATAAAACGGTACAATTTTATCGCTTCCCTAGCATTTGTTTAATTTTATCGATTCCCTAGCATTTGTTTGTTTTTATCACTACCCCAGCATTTGTTTAGCAATATTTAAAATTCAATCACTATCAGGACAAGAATCGAACCCGGGTCGCGTGGATGGAATGTCAGCGCACTAGTACCGAACCACAGTTCTTTCAGTTTTCTAGTAGAACTGAATCGTTCCAAGAAACAAGGACCCATATCAAATAACGCCCCCTGTAGCCACTATATCACGAAACACAAGTAAGATGAAGCCGACCCTATGTTTAGTCTCCAGTTACCTTGGGCTTGTTTATAAGAAAGAAACTGATGACTGTGGATTCCCAAAGCTGCATGTGTGGCTTATGATAGGCCCTTTGAAGGCGTTCCGCTCCCTATGCGTTTAATAAAAATAATAATCTTCCAAGAAATCAAGTTCCAACCGAGGCCTCGGGCGGGTCAAATGATACAGTCGACCGACACAAGGATCTTCAAGAACGCCCACGGCTCGCGCTAGTGTCCAAACAAAACAGATCAAAGAGACACCTCGTGCGTTCAAAGGGGCCCCACACGAAACTTGAACTGCAGTACTCATACACAACGTAAACGATCGTTTTCCTTTACTGGTGGCTTGACTAGCGAGTGAGAACAGAGAATATTCTTCTTCTTCCCCTTCGTCTTCTTCTTCTTCTCCTCCTTCTTCCCCTTCTTCTTCTTCTCCCTCCTCTTCTTCTTCCTCCTCCTCTTCTTATTTCCCTTCTTCCTCTTCTTCTTCCTCCTCCTCTTCTTATTTCCCTTCTTCCTCTTCTTCTTCTTCCTCCTCTTCTTATTTCCCTTCTTCTTCCTCCTCCTTCTCTTCTTATTTCCCTTCTTCTTCCTCCTCTTCTTCTTCCTCCTCCTCTTCTTATTCCTCCTCTTCTTCTTCCTCCTCCTCTTCTTATTTCCCTTCTTCTTCCTCTTCTTATTTCCCTTCTTCTTCCTCCTCCTCTTCTTATTTCCCTTCTTCTTCTTCCTCTTCTTCTTCCTCCACCTCTTCTTATTTCCTTCTTCTTCCTCCTCCTCTTATTTCCCTTCTTCTTCTTCCTCCTCTTCTTGTTCCTCCTCTTCTTCTTACTCCTCCTCTTCTTATTTCCCTTCTTCTTCCTCTTCTTCTTCTTCCTCCTCTTCTTATTTCCTTCTTCTTCCTCCTCTTCTTCTTCCTCCTCCTCTTCTTATTTCCCTTCTTCTTCCTCCTCCTCTTCTTCTTCCTCCTCTTCTTCTTCCTCCTCCTCTTCTTATTTCCCTTCTTCTTCCTCCTCTTCTTCTTCCTCCTCCTCTTCTTATTTCCCTTCTTCTTCCTCCTCTTCTTATTTCCCTTCTTCTTCCTCCTCTTCTTATTTCCCTTCTTCTTCCTCCTCTTCTTCTTCCTCCTCCTCTTCTTATTTCCTTCTTCTTCTTCCTCCTCCTCTTCTTATTTCCCTTCTTCTTCCTCCTCTTCTTCTTCCTCCTCTTCTTCTTCCTCCTCTTCTTCTTCCTCCTCTTCTTCTTCTTCCTCCTCCTCTTCTTATTTCCCTTCTTCTTCTTCCTCATCTTCTTCTTCCTCCTCCTCTTCTTATTTCCCTTCTTCCTCTTCTTCTTCCTCCTCCTATTCGTATTTCCCTTCTTCTTCCTCCTCTTCTTCCTCCTCCTCCTCCTCTTCTTATTTCCCTTCTTCTTCCTCATTTTCTTCTTCCTCCTCCTCTTCTTATTTCCCTTCTTCCTCTTCTTCCTCCTCTTCTTCTTCTTCCTCCTCTTCTTCTTCCTCCTCTTCTTCCTCCTCTTCTTCTTCTTCCTCCTCTTCTTCCTCCTCTTCCTCCTCCTCTTCTTATTTCCCTTCTTCCTCATTTTCTTCTTCCTCCTCTTATTTCCTTCTTCCTCTTCTTCTTCCTCCTCCTATTCTTATTTCCTTCTTCTTCTTCCTCTTCTTCTTCTTCCTCCTCTTCTTCCTCCTTCTCTTCTTATTTCCCTTCTTCTTCTTCCTCCTCTTCTTCTTCTTCCTCTTCTTCTTCCTCCTTCTCTTCTTATTTCCCTTCTTCTTCCTCCTCTTCTTCTTCCTCCTCCTCTTCTTCTTCCTCCTCCTCTTCTTATTTCCCTTCTTCTTCTCCTTCTTCCTCTTCTTCTTCCTCCTCCTCTTCTTCCTCCCCTTCTTCTTCTTCAACTCTTATCCGACAACATATTTTATTTAACTTCTTCCTATTCTTTCAATGCTTAGGATTTTCTCCTTTCAACGCCATCATTTCAATCAAATTCGTCCTTTCTTCATTGCTACCTTTTCCATAATTCCTTGCTCTTTTCAAGAATGCTCTTTTCATCAGCATATTTTCAATAACGTCTTCTGCACTAACTTCTTGTAACTACTTTGCATCAACTTTCTCCAGTCCATTTCACCAACTTCCTCCTATGTTCAATATTATTCTTTCCAACAATTTATTCCTCCTTTCAACAACGACTTTTGCAGAATTTTCTTCCTCTCATCAACGATGTCATTTTCACCAAAACTTTTCCTCCTTTCAACAATTCAGAAACTTCTTCCTCAATTTCTTTCCCTTTTCAACAATGTCCTTTTCAGTAATATTTTCCTCTTTTTAGAAATGTTCTGTACATCAACTTGTTCCCCTATTGAGCAATGTCCTTTCAATCAATTTTTTATCTTTTTTAGCAATGTCTTTTCATTGACTTGTTACCATTTTAAACAATGTCCTTTTCATAAATTTCTTCCTCTTATGAACAATTTCCTACTCATCAAATTATTTCCCTTTTCAGTAATGTCATTTTCATCAATTTCTTCCTATTTTCTACAATATCCTTTCCACCAATATCTTCGGCTATTGAACAGTAATAATTTCAATAAAGAATTTGCTCTTTTCAACAATGTTTTTTCATATAATTGTTGCTCTTTTCAACAATTATCTTCGCACCAACTTTTCAACAATATTCTTTTCATCAACTAGTTCCCTCTTTGAAGAGTGTCCCCTTCATCAACTTCTTCCTCTTTACAACATGCCTTTTTCATAACTTCGTCTTTTCAACGACGTTTTTATAATTTCACCTATTCAAAAACGTTCTTTCCATAGGTTAAGATGGGAATTTTTCTCCTTCCTTTAAATCTCTTCCTCATTTAAACTTCATCCTGGTTTGTACCTATTCGTATTTAAAAAGAAAACTGTTTTACATTTGAAGAGTCCACTGCAAGAATGATGGATGTCACTTTCTTGTCGAAAATGAACCAAGACTGTCAATGCATAGCTTAAGACATATAGGATGTACATACAGAGTTATATGACATTAACACTGATAGTCATTGTCCAGTAATGATAGGAAAATCACAGTTAAGCTTTGAGTGCTAAGCATTTCAAACTTTCAATTGCCTCTCCTGCAAAATGTATTCCAAATGACATCCATCATTCTTGCAGTGGACTCTTCATTTCTTCCTGACTTAAACTTCATTCTGCTTTACTGTTTAACTTTTTATAATTATTTTGAACGTACATATTCATACATAATCTACTTTCACATTTTCTGCTTTTAATCAACTTCTTATTTCTCTTACATCTGTGTTTTTTTTTTTTATCTATTAATGCTGAAACATCTTCCACTTGGTCAACTTTTTCAGTTTCTTTTTCTGTAATAAAGAATTCAACTGCACGAAAACTAACTCGGTCGGTACTCGGACCATTGTTGTTCACAACATATGTCAATGATATTACATCTCTTGTAAGGCATTGTAAGCTGACGACCTTCAATGCTACATCTCTTCCCGCTCAGACCGAGTAAATGACGCTATAGATAAATTGAACGAAGACATTGACTCGATTGTGACATGGACAAAGAAACTCCGTCTTAAAATCAATCCTGGAAAGACACAAGCAATCATATTAGGACACAAACGGCTAACCGACGCTGTAAAGCACCTCGACATTTCCCCTGTTAAATTAAGTACAGTGCATATCACTTTCAGTTCTTCAGTAAAAAAATCTTGGCATTCACATGGATAATAATCTCAACTGGGACATGCAAATCACAGAAACCTGCAGAAAAGTATATTCTATTATCCATGTGCTAAAAAGGATAAATGTTCATCTTCCCTCTTGCTTAAAAAGTCCCTTGTGCAGACACTTGCATTTCCCTATTTCGACTATGCGGACATTTTACTGACTGACCTTTCCAGCGACAACAAAATGAAACTTCAACGTGCTCATAATTTGTGTGTACGTTTTGTAAGCAATGTTCGTAAATATGATCATATTACCCCATCCCTGGAAGCAATAGGTTGGCTTAAACTAGATAAGAAAAGAAATTTACATTCACTTCTCTTTCTCTTCGAAATCTTGAACTCTTCTATTCCTTCGTACCTGTCGTCTCGCTTCACTTACCTTTCTTCCCACCATAATCTGAACACACGCTCTCGTCATGAAACAATACTAACAATACCATCCCATCGCACCTCCTCATACTCATCTTCTTTCACAATAGCCCTGCCAAGACTCTGGAATTCGCTACCTGCTAGCATCAGGGACTGTCGAAATAAAATTGAATTCAAACGCAAACTTACTAGGCACTTGGTCAGTAATTGATTACTTGTAAATAGTTTCTTTAATCTATCACAAAATATTTCAATATTCAGTAATTTCATCACTATACAATTTTGTTATTCCAGATTTAATTTGTAATTCAGTAAATATAAAATAATCTTTGTTTCTCTATGATAAATTATCTAGCTTTAATTATTCAGGTAATCTTTTCGTACTTTGATTTTATTGTAATTGTAAATTTAATACTAATTGTAATATTATTTGTAATTGTAATTGTAAATTTAATACTAATTGTAATTTTATTGTTGATATTGTAGTTGGAATCTCCTGGTAGAGGGGCAGAGAAGGCCTGACGGCCTTATCTCTACCAGGTTAAATAAATAAATACTAAATACTAAATAACCTTTAATAGAAGCCTGTATTCTAAACTACGCTGCCGATATTGTTTACATAAAATCTACATACACAGTGCACAATTTCTATCCTACTGTGAAAATTCTACTACACTCTGTTGAGTGGAGAAGGATATGATCGATGTCCTCCATACATCCACTGCAGAATGGCAGAAAACACTGAAGGAATTACACAGTAGATACCCACAAGCAATTACATGGGAAGATCCGATAAGAAGTATTGGAAGAAAGGAGCTGAGTGAAATGCAGGAGGGGAAGACCTGAGCAGATCAGAAATATAGGGACTTCGAGATCACCTACACTTGCTGGGGACGTCAAAAGAGATTAAGAGTGCGGTCGTTCTAGAAACCTCGAGAATCCTCTTTGCCAACCGAGAATTGGCTTAAGAGACTGGCTTCCTACTAGTCGCACAGAATCCATGAAAAGAATAAAACATTTATTCGAAGGTTGTATAAGCAATCTCTGCAAGGAAATGAGAATTATTCTGCTTACGAGTCCATGTAATTCCGTGCGACCTTACCCAATTGGCCTGATATAGCAACCAGAACTCATTTAATGACGTGTCACAATAGCATCAGACAGATTTCATTTCGGTGGTATACTATTTACAATGTTCACCATTAGTTACAAGGTTCATGAATCGTAAACGTAACTTTTCGTTCAACAAAGAAATTTTACAATGTTACATTTATTTAGATCAAATTTCTGCACATTTAAAGTACAAAACTAAAATTCTTTCAATCACTTATTATCATAATACACCGCTCTCTTCGTCATTCAGTTTTTCAGTCTGTTAAAAAAATCTGAAAGTTAGAATTTATAAAACAGTTATATTACCGGTTGTTCTATATGGTTGTGAATTTGTACAGAAGTATCAAGTGTGGGTAATTTTTGAAAAGCTCTTAATGAGTACTATTCAAAAATTAAAAAAAAAATATATTGGGTGTTCCATTTAAAATAAGAGAGTTGGAGTTACTTCCGGTTAAACCGGAAGTAGAAAAAACTCTGTAATACCATTATTGTGTTCTTAGCATATGGTTATCCTCACATACCAAGTTTCATATCACTGAACAGTATACTTCAAAAGTTATTTAGATGGTGCGGGACTTTTAACTAACCCTGTACACGTTTTAACATCTGTGGTCATATCGCGTGTTAGGATCTGTGGTATATCAATATGCCATTAAACTAATTCATTATTGTTTCGATGTTTATTTTTTATTGGGTTATTTTACGACGCTGTATCAACATCTAGGTTATTTAGCGTCTGAATGAAATGAAGGTGATAATGACGGTGAAATGAGTCCGGGGTCCAGCACCGAAAGTTACCCTGCATTTGCTCGTATTAGGTTGAGGGAAAACCCCGGAAAAAAACCTCAACCAGGTAACTTGCCCCGACCGGGATTCGAACCCGGGCCATCTGGTTTCGCGGTCAGACGCGCTGACCGTTACTCCACAGGTGTGGACTGTTTCGATGTTGATTCTTAATTAATTTGTCTCTTGATTCGTCCTACATGATTAATCTTGATTATTTCTAAAATAAGACAGAAAAATATATAAATTTTGTATGTCCTCAGCCCCTCTTTACAGACAGATGGTCGATCTTCCAGGTATTAACTTTTATTAGGTCAAGGACTGCCAATTTTATAGCACAGTCGGCAAAAAAATGTTGAACTGCGTTTTAAAAATAATTTTAGGATACTTATAATTCAGTTTCGGCTATTAAATCTCTTGTCCTGAGACAAGGACACGCCCGTCTGTGTTTGTGAACTATAAGAACACGAAGTTAAACACACTGTCTGGCCGTAGAGCTCAGGATGATTGTTTCTTTACAAAGGAAGACTGCGCGCGACATTTGATAGCTGCATTTACATACATACATTATAACCAACACGTGACGTAGCCTCTTCATGTTTATGAATGTCGAAGTCCGGCATAGAGTATGAATACAAACACTGGTGAGGAAACTGAAACCGACTTGGCACGTGGCCTAGCCAGTCCCTGGAAAATTACAAAGCAGGCTTCTGCTGTTTCCATGGTAATTGAATTTCGAAGAAGCTTATAGGATTTGATGCTTGCTCTAGGTCCGAGCGGGGGGAAGCTCTGGCTGATTTACCCTAGATGGAATAAATCTCAAATCCATGCGAGCAGCTCTAGAAGAGACAGTGCACAAAAAGACGAGAATTAACAGAAGAATCGAGAAAGAAAAAAAGAAAGAAAGAAAGAAAGAAAGAAAAAAGAAAGAAAGAAAGAAAAAAAAAGAAAGAAAGAAAGAAAGAAAAAGAAAGAAAGAAAGAAAAAAAGAAAGAAAGAAAAAAGAAAGAAAGAGAGAAAGAAAGAAAAAAGAAAGAAAAAGAAAGAAAGAAAGAAAGAAAGAAAAAAAGAAAGAAAGAAAGAAAAGAAAGAAAGAAAGAAAGAAAAGAAAGAAAGAAAGAAAGAAAAAGAAAGAAAGAAAAAGAAAGAAAGAAAGAGAGAAAGAAAGAAAAAAGAAAGAAAAAGGAAAGAAAGAAAGAAAGAAAGAGAGAAAGAAAGAAAAAAGAAAGAAAGAAAGAAAAAAAGAAAGAAAGAAAGAAAAAAAAGAAAAAGAAAGAAAGAAAGAAAAAAGAAAGAAAGAAAGAGAGAAAGAAAGAAAAAAAGAAAGAAAAAGGAAAGAAAGAAAGAAAGAAAAAGAAAGAAAGAAAGTAGACAGGGGTTGTAATATATAATAAAGAATTAAGAAAATGAAAAAAAAAAATAAACGAACGAACGAATAAAAATGAAAAAAGGAGAAAAATGCAATGAGAAACATTTAAATACTTCGCATTGAGAGAAAAAAAAATACATACACATAATACTAATCACACATAGTTGAAGCACTTCGAAGATAATACTTTGTAAAGAAAAAGACACACTGTGCCTCAAACACTTTACAGAGAAAGACATATTTAAAGTACTTTTAATATTATATCTGAACTGCGACCGAGCACGAGCGCTGCTCATTCGGTCTCAAATTTTGTTAATACTACTGTATCTTCTTTTATATTGCTTGTATTATTTTATTTGTATTTCTCTTTGTTTGTTTTGTAATTATATTTCTTTATTCTGTATATTTGAAATAAATAAATAAAAAAACTTAGCAGAGAGAGATGATTGAAACAGGATTACTTTGTAGAATAGAAGTTATAAAACTCTAGAAAGGTAGGGGGGATGAAAATACTTTTCAGGGAATTAGAAAGGTGACAATGCTATCCAAAGAAAAATAAAGAGAGAAGAGAAAATTACTTTCCATGAAGAGAGAAACAAGACACTTCCCATAACGAGAGATATTTACTTAAAATATTTTCCAGAAAGAGAGAAAAAAATACTTTCTATTAACAGTGAAATATAGTTAATATGCTTTCCAGAGAGAAAGATACCAGCAAAGTACAAAGTCGTATGTTTCATGAACAAAGAGATGTTATCAGTCAAATGACTACCCAAAAAAGAGGAAGAGAGACCAGAAAATTATTTTCCATTAAGAAAGAGATATAGTCAAAATACTTTCCAGAGAGAAGAGACTAGCAAGATATTTTTCATGAACAAAGAGATACCATCAAAATACGTTCCAGAGAGAAGAACAGAGACCAGCAAGATATGTTCCATAAATAAAGGGATAACATCAAAATACTTTCCACAGGGAAGAACAGAGACCAGCAAGATATTTTCCATAAATAAAGGGATAACATCAAAATACTTTCCACAGAGAAGAACAGAGACCAGCAAGATATTTTCCATAAAGGGATAACATCAAAATACTTTCCACAGAGAGGAACAGAGACCAGCAAGATATTTTCCATAAATAAAGGGATAACATCAAAATACTTTCCACAGAGAGGAACAGAGACCAGCAAGATATTTTCGATAAATAAAGGGATAACATCAAAATACTTTCCACAGGGAAGAACAGAGACCAGCAAGATATTTTCCATGAACAAAGAGATACCATCAAAATACTTTCCAGAGAGAAGAACAGAGACCAGCAAGATATTTTTCATGAACAAAGAGATACCATCAAAATACTTTCCAGAGAGAAGAACAGAGACCAGCAAGATATTTTCCATAAATAAAGGGATAACATCAATGGATTTGAGGGAGGTAGGATATGATGGTAGAGACTGGATTAATCTTGCACAGGATAGGGACCAATGGCGGGCTTATGTGAGGGCGGCAATGAACCTACGGGTTCCTTAAAAGCCAGTAAGTAAGTAAAGGGATAACATCAAAATACTTTCCAGAGAGAATAACATACACCAGCAAGATATTTTCCATGTACAAAGAGATAGTCAAAATACTTTCCAGAGAGAAGAACAGAGACCAGCAAGATATTTTCCATTAACACAGAGATATTATGTCTACTTAAAACACTTTCTAGAGACAGGAACACATAGGACAAAAAAACTGTTTCCCATAAAGTTAGAAACAATATATACTTTCCATACAGAGAGACACAGGTTGAAATGCTTCGTAGAGAGATAGAGAGAGAGATAGAGAGAGAGAGAATATTGTTCAGAGAGAGAAACAAAAATAATTTTCAACAGAGTATGTATGTATTTATTTACACTGCAAGTGGGCAAGCACCCGGTGGCAGTGGTATATACAATATTAACAATACACAGTTAAAATGATAAGCAATACACAATAAAATTTACAATACATAATACAATTTACAACACATATACAATTTTATACACAATACAATAAGAATACACAATACAATTTAACACAATAATAATAAAACATAAAATAAAACACTTACTTTTACAACACAAACTACATAATTATGTATAGGTCCTACATAAGTTTCAATAGTCTTTCACTTTACTCTCATCTCATTTCCTGTAGTGGCACTATGACGCATTTCACTGACACTTTAGCACACATTTCACTGACACTCTGTAACACATTTCACTGACACTATAGAACACATTTCATTGACGCTATAAATTATCACTGATCGGAACTGTTCCCTGCACTGTAAAACCATAACTTCACTGACTCACCTCGCTTCACTGATACAACAGTTCAAATAAGTCAAATAATTGCATTCTTATGCATACTTATAAACAGAACTACATTTAAACTAAACATTTCTAGTCTAAGACCCTCTTACACGCTATTTTTAAATAATTTACAATTCAAACCAAGGAAGTAAACTCATAAGGCTAGATAAATACATGTCACCTTAAAAAATTAAATGTTGAATGTCACCTTAATTTTAATTTTCACTTTATACACAGAGAATTTTATATCAGAGAAAAAAAACTGTTGAACAGATATTTTACAGATGAGGGAAAAAATAATTAAATTACATTACACAAAAGTAGTTCCAAGAATCAGAAAAAGAAGGAAAGACAAAGGGAGCGAAGGGGAGAGAATATGAATGTTCAAACCCTGTGCAAAGGATAGCTAGCAGTGAAGTCGCCAAAACTCAAACAAATCCAACTTCTATTAACCTTACTACGTTGTTATTCCATCTGCAGCCCGACCTCAAAAATACATGTAGCGCCCGTAAAACAAGACCAGTCGAGGTCTCTCCAGTATACGCACGTCAGTAACACACACGCATTAGTACCCCGCGAGGCGGCCGGCACCTCAATTCGCACAAGGTAACGCAAACAAGGCTGCTTCACGACGCCTATTAATGTCACAATTTGTATAACGCATTAACAGTTACTGCAACCGATTTGTAACCCAAAAATCTGTGTCAAGAGGATTATAACACACTTTCTCAATGTAACTCCTTTATACACGTTATGTTAGAAATCAGTCTGTCATTTGTTAAGATATTACTGCTTACAGTACATTACCTTGAATTTTTATCCAAATAACTTACAAGAAAAGTACCTGCTATCAATCACCGTTAAACGACATGATGGTGCCTGGGGCATGGATCATGGCGGTAGAGATACATGCTTCCATTGCTACGCCAAGAATAATGTGGTGTGGTTGGTACCACGCTCCGACAGCCTATACCTCTGGGAATTACACAGAACTCAATTCTAAAGCAGGCTTCTTCAAAATTTGTTTAAGTCTTGTAAGTGAGATAGTACGAAGATCCCAGACAAGTGGCCTTTACACTAGTATTAAAATTATTATATTTCATGTACATCATTCCCTGATAAACTGACTCCTAGGTACTGAATATGAACAAAATCCGTACAATAGTTTAGTAGAAATCGCTCTACACAGACAGACTAGTACTAAAATTATTATATTTCATGTACATCATCCCTGATAAATTGACTCGTAGATACTGAATATGAACAAAATCCGTCCAATACTTTAGTAGAAATCGCTGTACACAGACAGACTAGTACTAAAATTATTATATTTCATGTACATCATTCCCTGATAAACTGACTCGTAGATACTGAATATGAACAAAACCCGTCCAATAGTTTAGTAGAAATCGCTGTACACAGACAGACCAGTACTAAAATTATTGTATTTAATGTACATCATTCCCTGATAAATTGAATGGTAGATACTGCATATGAACAAAATCCGTCCATTAGTTTAGTAGAAATCGCTGTACACAGACAGATTAGTACCAAAATTATTATATTTCATGTACATCATTCCCTGATAAACTGACTCCTAGGTACTGAATATGAACAAAATCCGTACAATAGTTTAGTAGAAATCGCTCTACAGACAGATTAGTACTAAAATTATTATATTTCATGTACATCATTCCCTGATAAATTGACTCGTAGATACTGAATATGAACAAAATCCGTCCAATAGTTTAGTAAAAATCGCTGTACACAGACAGACCAGTACTAAAATTATTGTATTTAATGTACATCATTCCCTGATAAATTGACTGGTAGATACTGCATATGAACAAAATCCGTCCATTAGTTTAGTAGAAATCGCTGTACACAGACAGATTAGTACTAAAATTATTATATTTCATGTATATCATTCCCTGATAAATTGACTCGTAGATACTGAATATCAACAAAATCCGTCCAATAGTTTAGTAGAAATCGCTGTACACAGACAGACTAGTACTAAAATTATTGTATTTAATGTACATCATTCCCTGATAAATTGACTCGTAGATACTGAATATGAACAAATCCGTCCAATGGTTTAGTAGAAATCGCTGTACACAGATGAACTAGTATACTAAAATTATTATACTTCATGTACAGGATTCCTGATAAATTGACTAGTAGATACTGAATGTGAACAAAATCCATCCAATAGTTTAGTAGAAATCATTGTACACAGACAGACTAGTACTAAAATTATTATATTTCATGTACATCATTCCCTGATAAATTGACTCGTAGATACCGAATATGAACAAAATCCATCCAATAGTTTAGTAGAAATCGCTGTACACAGACAGACTAGTACTAAAATTATTATATTTCATGTACATCATTCCCTGATAAATTGACTCGTAGATACCGAATATGAACAAAATCCATCCAATAGTTTAGTAGAAAACGCTGTACACAGACTGACTAGTACCGGTACTAAAATTATTATATTTCATGTACATCATTCCCTGATAAATTGACTCGTAGATACTGAATATGAGCAAAATCCGTCCAACAGTTTAGTAGAAATCGCTGTACACAGACTAGTACTAAAATTATTATATTTAATATGAAACATTTCCTGATAA
Source organism: Periplaneta americana (assembly GCA_025594305.2). NCBI lineage: Eukaryota > Metazoa > Arthropoda > Insecta > Blattodea > Blattidae > Periplaneta > Periplaneta americana. The sequence goes on from JAJSOF020000001.1 coordinate 195,677,516, forward strand.
ATTGACTGGCAGATATCCTATTGAATATGAACAATATCTGACTAATAGGTTAGTGATTTATAGAAACTTACAAATTGCATATGAAATATTATTTTTTGTATCAATATACTGAAACGTCTATCTTCACGAAAATAAAAAAGCTATCTTTGCAGTATCGCAATATCGTCTTTTTACACATAATACAATGAACAAAAATGAGTCACAGTTCTATTTATGGTCTTTACTTTAGTGGGACACCGTTAAATGTTTTGGTTGAGCCATAAAAAGGATATAACTTCCATGAATAAAAATGGCAGACGTTCAGACTTAACTGGATATTATAACAGTTCAGAAATGTATTCCACTGAATGACAAATTACTCGCTCTTACATGTTTATACCGCTGTGAATTCTTTCGAACATGTAAATTCAAATCTCAGCATTATAATGCAAAGTTGGCTGCACACAAGGTCATTGTAGCGGTCACTTGAAGGCCAGCGCTGCTGAAGTTTGATTTATGTGCCAGTTCTCATGGTTGCCTGCTCGCGAATAAATCTGCTCTGTCTCAACTGTTATCAAGTTGAACTCAGAGCTTCCCGATACAAATCTTCCCCTCCTTGTGTGTCTGCAATCGGGGGACTTGCAGTCTTCATCTCAAGGAGTTTTGCAAACATGTCGTCATATGATTGTTAGGGAGCGGATTTTTATGTGCTAAAAATTTAAATATATTTATTTTTTATGTGCTAAAAAGTACGAAAATATTTGCTAAAAACAAAAAAATTTGCTAAAAACAAAAATATTTGCTAAAAACAAAAAAATATTTGTTTTAAATATGACAAAAATACCTTACTTAGCTTGGAAAAAATGTTACTAGGTACTCACCAACCACACTTGAGTGCTAGTAATTGGCCGAGAATTGCAGTGAACAACAAAGGCCATCTCCAAATTCTCCATCACAAATGCATGCCGATTATCTCTGAACAACGACTTATATTGTGAAAACGATCTTTCCGCATCACAGGACGTCAGACGTGCATATTTAAAGAGAGGAATGTCGCAAACACAAACACCGTCAATTTTACCTACAGGCACACCCTCCAATACTTGAGCAACTTTACACATTTTTTTATATCCACTGTTTTTCCCAAACACATTCTGGAATTTGTCCCTTAGTACTTGTGCTTCTGAACCTGGTAGCGAGTCTAGTTTAATTTCCACGGCACGCACCTCCCTGTTTCAGACAACAGGTTTTTGGATGTTTCGAGTTTTTTTATGGTGTCACACAAAAGCTTAAATTTGCTAATAGGAAAGCCAGATCGTTTTTTTAAATAACCATCTTTCAGTATATCTTGAAGGATATCGATTGACCAAGCCCGATAACAGGGAATCGCAACAAGACATACTTACTTCATCGACATGAGCGAGAGGCGAGAGATTTGTTTAAATTAAATAATGTTCATACCTGAGCTCTTATCTGTTGTGTTTCACAAACAAAGCATGGAATGAAATCATCTTCAGCAACAATAAACATTCCTAATTATGTGCTGCAAGATCTCTCCTCCTTGTCCATGTTAATTTATTCTCTAATAATAACAGTGATATGCTGCCAGCAGTTCTCAGAATTTGAGGCGATATTATTACAAAAATGAATCACGGATACACCACACAGCGCTTAGAAACACGAAGCAACCAAGAATTCTTAAAAAAATAACGTACTTCTGAGTGACATAATTGATTGTTTTAAAATCTTTAAAAGTTCTTGTAAAAAAATTATTTAAGTAAAAAAACTCCAAGATTTATGTGTTTATAATAGATTTCCTGAAAATATGTATTTACATAATTTTTTTGTGAAAGTATGTGTTTTTATGTGAAATAAAATTTGGGTTTTAAACTTGAAACATTATGTTCGGAATTTTTAACTTTGTTAATTGTGTTTTATCACACGCTAAAATAATATTTAATTACATAGAAATCCGCTCCTGAATGATTATACACTACCCATTACAGGTCAATTCGTCCACAGCACAATGTCCGATATACAGGAAGTCCACTACAAAAATGTCCACAACTAAAACGTCCAATCAAATAAGGCTACATGTCAAAATGTCTAATATACAGACATGTTCAGAAAACAGAAAGACCAATATATCTTCAGAAATATCCACATGTCAACATGTCCAATATATAGAAATTGTTCAGAAATTAAAATGTCCAGAAGTCAAAATGTCCAATATATAGAAATTGTTCAGAAATCAAAATGCTCAATATACAGAAATGTCCTGAAGTCAAAATATTCAAAATGTATAAAAATGTTCAGAAATCAAAATGCCCAATATACAGAAATGTCCAGAAGTCAAAATGTACAATATATCAAATTGTTCAGAAATTAAAATGTCCAATATACAGAAATTTACTGAAGTCAAAATGTACAATACATAGAAATGTTCAGAAATAAAAATGTCCAATATACATAAATATACTGAAGTCAAAATGTCCAATATATAGAAATTGTTCAGAAATTAAAATGCTCAATATATAGAAATCCCCAGAAGTCAAAATGTCCAATACATAGAAATGTTCAGAAATTAAAATGTCCAATATACAGAAATATACTTAAGTCAAAATGTACAATACATAGAAATGTTCAGAAATTAAAATGTCCAATATAAAGAAATATACTGAAGTCAAAATGTGCAAAATATATAGAAATCTTCAGAAATCAAAACGTTCAATAGCCCTATACAGAAATGTCCAGAAGTCAAAATGTCCAAAATATTTAGAAATGTTCAGAAATAAAAGTGTACAATATACAGAAATGTTCAGAAGTCAAAATGTCCAAAATATATAGAAACGTTCAGAAAATGTCCAATATACAGCAATATATTGAAGTCAAAATGTACAATATATAGAAATGTTCAGAAATAAAAATGTCCAATATACAGAAATATATTCAAGTCAAAATGTACAATATATAGAAATGTTCAGAAATCAAAATGATCAATAGCCCTATACAGAAATGTCCATAATATATAGAAACGTTCAGAAATGAAAATGTCCAATATACAGAAATGACCAGAAATCAAAATGTAAAATATATAGAAATGTTCAGAAATCAAAATTTTCAATAGACCTATACAGGAATGTCCAGAAGTCAAAATGTTCAAAATATATAGAAACGTTCAGAAATTAAGATGTCCAATACACAGAACTGTCCAGAAGTCAAAATGTCCAAAATATACAGAAATGTTCAGAAATTAAAATGTCCAATATACAGAAATGTCCAGAAATCAAAATGTTAAACATGTAGAAATGTTCAGAAATCAAAATGTCCAATACACAGAAATGTCCATAAGTCAAAATGTCCAAAATATAGAAATGTTCAGAAATCAAAATGTCCAATATACAGAAATGTTCAGAAGTCAAAATGTCCAAAATATATAGAAATGTTCAGAAATCAAAATGTCCAATATACAGAAATGTTCAGAAGTCAAAATGTCCAAAATATAGAAATGTTCAGAAATCAAAATGTCCAATATACTGAAATATATTGAAGACAAAATGTATAATATATTGTCAAAAGATCATGTATGATAAGTTGCCAATAATCAATAGAGTCTTCTTTTCTACAAGGCCTACTAATTTCTTACACATGGCCAGATACAAGAAACTCCACTTTCAATTTTTTATATATGAATTTCTTACGACAATGTTAATTCCCTACGTACTATAGTGTGAAATACACATGGTATGTAGAAGTTCACGACATAACTACTCGGACGGACAGTATCTACATTTCAAAAGTCCCATTTCTATAGAATCTTTCTTTTTAACATCAGATTAAAATGGGAGAACACTCGTTTTCTTATGTTACCACTGCAGATTTTATTCTGCGTTTATAAAATGTAGAAAAAGAATGGAGAAAACGCGTTTTGAAACGATGCTCCCTCATTTTGGATGACATTGTTAGAAACGAGTTGAAGTTTGAGAATAATTTAATTCCCTACTACCCTCTTTTCCCAGACTACATTCCTTACTAAACAAACTGACAATTCCAAAATAACTAACGTCGAAGTAACTTACAGCATCAGTTCCAACTTTAAATCTTCCGAAGTTTCTCAGCAGTTAATGACACTTGTCCATTAAGAGTCCGACGGGCCTTCAACTGGAGATCCTAGTGACAATTACAGACACTGTTTTAAATTCTACTACGACGTAGAGGCGGAGTATGGGGGGACGAAATTGTTCCAATTGACTATTTGGAATGCCAGACACGCCAGAAGGGAAAATCTACATATAGACGAGTGGGAGCTGTCTGCTTACTGGAAGCGGATTAGGGAAGGCAGCTTATTGTCACTCTGGATTTTCTGTTCCTCCCCCGCCCCACCCCCGCTGTCAGGAGAGGAGGTCTCAGGTGTGCGCCGACTTTTATCCAAATTAAACCCAAGCAAGTTATGAGCTGCTAGCGAATCCGAGCCTGGCAGCTTTTTTTCTCCTTCCGGATTGTCTGATAAAGCGACATTTCAAGATAGGAAAAGCTTTACATTGATTGTAAACCAAAAGGAAGGGAAAAGGAGGGAATGGCAGTAAATTCCATTCTTTACTAAGTGGGATGTAGAAGCCACAGCTGCCGGCTTTGACTAATACCTTGGCGTTGGAAAAGGAACGAAATGCTAACACCAGTTTTGAAGTCCGAGAGGTTTATCCACGTCCACAGTTTGAAAAATTCGTCGAATGGCCGGTTGCTATGTGGGAAATTAGAAACTAAAACATTGAAGTTCCTTAATATTATATTGCGATACAAGCGTGGAAAGTGCATTATAACAGAATCGAGGAAAAATTAGAAAAGACGGGACGAAGTCGAGTCTTCTCTATTTCCGAGATTCTGTTATAATGCACTTGGCACATGTATTGCATACTATTTTTGGTCTATATTAATAAAAAAATAATTATTATTAATCGTTTTTAATTAAATTAAATAGTTTGTTTTTGGACGTTAATATTTTCATGTGTGACGCCGTTTCATATTTGTCGATAGGTGTCATTCATTTGTTATTATTCGTATTTATCGATAGGCGTCATTCATTTGTTATTATTCGTATTTTTCGATAGGTGTTATTAATTTGTTATTCATATTTTTCTATAGGCGTTATTCATTTGTTATTATTCGTATTTTTCGATAGGTTCATTCATTTGTTATTATTCGTATTTTTCGATAGGTGCCATTCATTTGTTACTATCCGTATTTTTCGATAGGTGTCATTCATTTGCTATTATTCGTATTTTTCGATAGGTGTTATTCATTTGCTATTATTCGTATTTTTTCGATAGGTGTTATTCATATGTTATTATTCGTAGTTTTCGATAGGTGTTATTCATATTTTTCGATAGGCGTTATTCATTTGTTATTATTCGTATTTTTCGATAGGTGTTATTCATTTGTTATAATTCGTATTTTTCGATAGGTGTCATTCATTTGTTATTATTCGTATTTTTCGATAGGTGTCATTCATTTGTTATTATTCGTATTTTTCAATAGATGTTATTCATTTGTTATTATTCGTATTTTTCGATACGTGTCATTCATTTGTTATTATCCGTATTTTTCGATAGGTGTTATTCATTTGTTATTATAAGTACTTTTCGATAGGTGTTATTCATTTGTTATTCATATTTTTAGATAGGCGTTATTCATTTGTTATTATTCGTATTTCTCGATAGGTGTTATTCATTTGTTATTATTCGTATTTTTCGATAGGTGTCATTCATTTGTCATTATCCGTATTTTTCGATAGGTGTTATTCATTTGTTATTATACGTACTTTTCGATAGGTGTTATTCATTTGTTATTCATATTTTTAAATAGGCGTTATTCATTTGTTATTATTCGTATTTCTCGATAGGTGTTATTCATTTGTTGTTATTCATATTTTTAGATAGGCGTTATTCATTTGTTATTATTCGTATTTCTCGATAGGTGTTATTCATTTGTTATTATTCGTATTTTTCGATACGTGTCATTCATTTGTTATTATCCGTATTTTTCGATAGGTGTTATTCATTTGTTATTATACGTACTTTTCGATAGGTGTCATTCATTTGTTATTCATATTTTTAGATAGGCGTTATTCATTTGTTATTATTCGTATTTCTCGATAGGTGTTATTCATTTGTTGTTATTCATATTTTTAGATAGGCGTTATTCATTTGTTATTATTCGTATTTCTCGATAGGTGTTATTCATTTGTTATTATTCGTATTTTTCGATACGTGTCATTCATTTGTTATTATCCGTATTTTTCGATAGGTGTTATTCATTTGTTATTATACGTACTTTTCGACAGGTGTTATTCATTTGTTATTCATATTTTTAGATAGGCGTTATTCATTTGTTATTATTCGTATTTCTCGATAGGTGTTATTCATTTGTTATTATTCGACAATTGTGAAAATGTCGTACCGGTAATAAAATAAATTATAGAAAGAAGTAAAATGGTCTTATGTTACTTAGTATATTCCAAGCATTTGAAGCTGTCCACTTTTATTTTTTTGGTGGCTTATTATACGACACTTTGTCAACTGCTGTGGATATCTACCGTCTGAATGAGATGAAGGTGATAATGCCAGCGAAATCAGTCCAGGGTCCAGCGACGAAAGTTACCCAGCATTTGCTCTTAGTGGGGAAAACTCCAGAAAAGACCTCAACCAGGTAACTTGTCCCAACCAAGATTTGAACTCGAGCCCACTCGTTTCACGGTCAGGCAAACTAACAGTTACTCCACAACGATGGACTATCCACTTGTCTCACTGTCCCATTTCGAATTTACAAGTTTACATTCTTTGTAGTTTCCTTCCGATAACCATAACATAAGACTACCTACGACTTTAAAATGATAAACGATAAACCCCAAACAAATTTCTCACAAGGGTCCTATTGCCATGGGAAGAAAAAACGCTACAAACTATAACTTTATAACTGGAGTCAAATGTAATAGTTTTCATTTCATAAAGACTATACTGTTCCATATGAGCTATTCCATCTCAAATCGACCGAAATATAGAGAAAATTGACCTTACAATTTCTAAATACAATGAAACTTTTTTTTGTACGTAGAGAACTGTGATACAATGCTTTGTGCAAAGTTTGAGGCATCAGAACTTCATATAGTTTAAATTAAAAATATTTAAATTTATCGCATTTTCATAAAATTAGCAACTTTAAACTGTTGTAGCTCCGAAACCTTTTCACCCAATGATCAAAATCATGGTTTATTTTGATGCTGAGAAATTAAAGTTTATATTGACATATAAACAGATTTTATTACTTTTTATGGAAATGGAGAAATTTAGACTTTTCCTCATTAAGACGCCTTTGCCTAAGAAAAATATTTTAAAAATATACAGTTAGATATCGCATTGAAAGTACAAATAAACACATATTTTTACTGGTGCACCGTTGATAAGAAAGTATTGAAAATATCAAATAAAGAAAATAAATAGTACGCGCGTGAACTAACCAGCTGACTGTGAGACGGGAGCAAGCCGAGTCAAGCAAGGCCAGGAGACAAACACGTGATGTTTCGTCTAGTAGCGGATAGCTGGGCTAGCATTATCACAAGTTTTCATAAACACAGGAGTAAAATGACGCCCAACGCTCGCTTATCTTCAGCTTTCGGCCAGTGCGTGCTGTACTGCGCCGTTCAAGTGTAGGCGTGTGAAAATAATCTATTTAATATCCTCGAAACTTATTGCCGAGCCACTAAGCAAACAATGCCGAATCCCTCTTAATAATGCAAGGTTTTTTCTCAATATTTTTTTACATTTTTACAAATTGGCAAAAAGCCTAAAAGTAAGTAAAATCAGATTATGTCTCTCTGTGTACAATAAAAATAAGGATTACTTCTTAACATAACCTACCAAATGTCAGCTTCAAAATGAGCTCCCGTTCAATGTTCTGCAGTAAATGGTTCCAGAGTTCTGAGCGCTGAAAGACGCTTGTTTTTATAAAATACGCTAAATTTGTCGCTCAACAATACGAAAACCGTTTGACTTTCGATAGTATATTTTTGAAAATGCACTCTCCTCAGCACCCTGTATAAATAGGGAAAAAAATTAGAGTATAAAAAATGCGAGGTTTTTTACTGATCGATTTCATATGGAATAGCCCGTATGCAATATAGAAAACCATTTTGTTGGATATTAAATGATTTTATTTATGTGTATGTCTTTGGAGTAACAGTTCAATAAAATAAACTATAAACAGTAATACTCAAAACATGATAAAGGATCTAAAGTGTATGAAACGAAGATAAACTTTCATACTACTGTGCGTCAGCTATTTAAAAACGGACTTTCGGAACAAACCATCTGACTTCATCAAAAGAACTGAAGGCAGCAATCCCACGGGCAGGGATTCAATTAGCAACTCACACACGTCGTTGTCATGGCGACACAGCTCTCGCGTATCAAAGTACTGAACGTCTTTTGTTTCCTAAGACAAGGAAAGAAGATTCTAACAAAATAAGTTTGTCTTCGCAACTCGATGTCACCTTCAAATGTCTCTCTGCATTTCGAGGTCCAGTTGACAGTATCGCGGGTTGCATTCCGAGAACGGGGTCGGATATGCGGCATTGTTGGAGTCAAGGGCAGCCCCGGAGGAGGCAGGTGTATTGGCAGGCGCGGGGGGAGGTTGGGGGTTACTCATTCATTCTGTGACAGTCATGTGTTTCCATGGTAGAGACGGGTAGGGACGGATTCATCCTGTGCAAATATGGCGAAACAACCTTGACTGTGCTATAACACGAACGTACGCAACCTGGTAGCTGATGAGACGAAGGTTGTGACGTGACGCTGGTGTGTTTCCCGGTAGTTATGAAGTAAATTCAATGTTATATTATGCAACACTAATAAAGGGACTTACGAACTGCATAACATGGCAACAGGATCTATGCAAGGCAGATATGATTCATTGCAATGTAATGTGACAATTCGTTCAGACTTCGGAGTCAGCTCACAAGGAAACGATACGCTTCTAGAATCACACTTAATAATAATATAGAGCAGCCGCGGCGAAAATGCGACTCACGAGCACATTGTGGCTCGCAGTGCTTTTCTCTCGCTTCCTACCTACAACCCCCACCCTCTCACTCACTGGAGTCAAACTCCGTTCTATTTGTATTTGTCTCGGACCTGCGAGTGGCGTATTCTCACAATATCTCTCTCGAAACCATGTACCTCTATAAAAACTAAAGTTTCAAGTAGGATGGGAGGATGCATTCTTTTGCTTACAATATGATGAAAATATTAAATGTATGATTTGTTCACAAATATTACTAGGAAAACGGTTGTATAACATAAAACGGCATTATAACTTACTACATGTTACTGATGAAACATTAAAAGGTTAAGTGTTGTCATTATTATTATTATTATTATTATTATTATTATCATCATCATCTCTGTACGTCGATTCTTTTACAGCAGATGTACGAATAATGCGGTTAGATCTTCAATTTACACTCACAGATTTACAATGTGACGTTAAATGAAAGCTAGATGTAAGGACTTGACAGATATTGAACTTTTCAAATCTTTGGAAAAAATATATATATATATATTTTGAAGCTTCGTTCTTTCGCTTGCTCTGTTGAAGCCATGTTCGCTACAACTTACGTTTGAAAAATTATTTTCAACAATGAAAATAGTAAAAATCAAATTTAGATCACGACTGACAGACAAATACCTTCGTGATCAACTACGATTGGCGGTAAGTGACATAATTCCTGATTTTGAAACTTTGTCGCAGAGACATTCTGAAGACAGTTCATTTTAGGTTGTGATAATGTGTCCTATGTTTTTTGTTCATTTCTTTCTTCGTTACACGTCCTAAACATTAACTTCCCTTCGGTTGTCCGCCTCCCTCCATAGGTGCTATGCACGCTGCAGCTTACACAGTGGCTCGGCGCACCATGGCCTTTTCGCCACGGCTGATATAGAGCGAAGTATTGTACAACCGAATTATACGACGTTCACATATTAAGTTATCGATAATTTGCCTTCTATATATACTACGGGCAATTAAATATGAAATCGATCAGTAAAAACCTCGCATTTTTTTAATACTCTACATAATTTTTTCCCTATTTACACAAGGAGCTGAGGACAATGCATTTTCAAAATATACTATCGAAAGTCAAACGGTTTTCGTATTACTGAGCGACAAATTTAGCGTATTTTATAAAAACAAGCCTCTTTCAGCGCTTAGAACTCTGGAACCGTTTACTGCAGAACATTGAACGGGAGCTCATTTTGAAGCTGACATTTGGTAGGTTATGATAAGAAGTAATTCTTATTTTTATTGTATACAGAGAGAGACAGATAATCTGATTTTACTTACTTTTAGGCTTTTTGCCCATTTGTAAAAATGTAAAAATATTGAGAAAAACCTTGCATTATTAAGAGGGATTCGGCATTGTTTTCGTAGTGGCTCGGCAATAGGTTTCGAGGGTATTAAATAAATTATTTTCACACGCCTAGACTTGAACGGCGCAGTACCGCACGCACTGGCCGAGAGCTGAATATAAGCGAGCGTTGGGCGTTATTTCACTCCTGTATTTATGAAAACGTGTGATAAAACTAGTCCAGCTATGCGCTACTAGACGAAACATCACGTGTTTATGTCTCCTGGCCTTGCTTGCCTAGGCTAGCTCCCGCCTCACAGTCAGCTGGTTAGTTCCCGCGCGTACTATTTATTTTCTTTATTTGATATTTTCAATATTTTCTTATCAACATACCATCAGTAAAAATATGTGTTTATTTGTACTTTCAATGCGGAATCCAACTATATATTTTTAAAATATTTTTTCTAAGCAAAGGCGTCTTAATGTGGAAAAATCTAAATTCCTCCATTTCCTTAAAAAGTAAGAAAACTGTTTACATGTCAACATAAACTTTAATTTCTCAGCATCAAAATAAACCATGATTTTGATCATTGGGTGAAAGGGTTTCGAGCCACAACAGTTTAAAGTTGCTAATTTTATGAAAATACGATAAATTTAAATATGTTTAATTTAAACACTATGAAGTTGTGATGCCTCAAACTTTGCACAAAGCATTGTATCACAGTTGTCAACGGACAGAAAAATTTTCATTGTATTTAAAAATTGCAAGGTCAATTTTCTCTATATTTCGGTCGATTTGAGATGGAATAGCCCATACGTTTCTTCCATTATATAGGGTTCTATCGATTTTCGGCATGCAGTTTTAAAATGGCCATTCATTCAAAGCGTTCTGAAAAGTGCATGTCTTTCACTGCAAAACCAACATTCTCAAGTCTTCCCTATTTTCTGCCTTCATCTTAGTCTCCGCATATGAGCCATATATCTTAATGTCTGTTTCTGTTTACTTCAATTATTAATATAGGTGTTCTCCAAGGCGCAGTTCTAGGCCCTATGTTATTTTTAATATATATTAATGACTTATTAAAAATTGACTTACAACAATACAATGGTGTTCATTATTCTTATTCAGATGACACAGTTTTACTTTCCGGTGGAAAAACCTGGTATGATGCATATAATAATTCAAATAATGGACTTAAATTAATAAAAAAATGGTTTGACATAAATTATCTTTCTATCAACGAAAATAAAACCATAATTATTCCATTCTCATTACCTGAAAAATGTAACAAATTTCCTACATCTATATTAAGTATTAAATTACATAATTCTGATTGTTGTCTTATACAGTGTAAATGTCCGATTATTAAAGAGTCCTCTGAAGTTAAGTATTTAGGTATAATTTTCGATTATCATTTAAAATGAAACCAACGCATTAATTACCTTTGTAATAAATTACGTAAAATAATATATTATTTCGTTTTATTGAGGAATTACTTGTCAATAAGTTTATTACGCACAATATATTTAACTTTATTTCAATCGGTAATTATGTATGGAATTATAGGCTAGGGTAGCTCATTTAAATCCAATTTTAATCCACTTTATTTATTACAGAAGAAAATAATTAAAATATATCCTTATATATTTTATGTTACAATTATTAGCAAAATAAATAAATAAATAAACCTATTGATTTTCCATCTCAAAATTTGTTTTTAGACTTTAATGTACTTAACGTAAGACATATTTGTTATATTGTATTACTAAAATTCATACATAAAAATCGAAATAATTTTGACTTGTATTCTCATAGTTATGAAACAAAAGGTATGAATTTTTTTAAGATTGTTTGAACAGAAAAATGCAACACTGCTACAGTATTTAATCATAATAGTAATTTAGGCCCAAGAATATATAACAAATTTATATTTAAATATCCTAATCTTGTCAATTCTAATAGTTCTAGTATTAAATTTAAAAAGTTATGTATGGATTTTACAAAAATTGAGAAATTGTAAATTTAAATTTATATATTCTTATTGCGTAGACAAATTGTATTGTATACTTATTAATTTCAATTCAGGAACCCGTCCCTGAGCACGAGTTCTACTCTTTCAGGGGCGAGTTAAAGTTTTTCTGTATATATTATATTTTATTTTACAATTATTATCAAAATAAATAAATAAATATGCTACAAATTGCGTAACTAATCAAGCAGGTCGTCGAACCCGGTCCTCTTAATGCAAAACCATAGCGGAAGAAGTACCATAATACATCCACTCGTAAAACGAGTGCTAAAATCAAATAAAATCCATGACAGCATATTTTATACATGACACGGGAAACACATTAAGGCCTTTGGATGTCGTTATTACACTCACTGACAAGATACAAGATACATTCATGTTCACAGGCCTTCATAAACAAACGAAACACGCCACTGCGCCGGAAAGAAAATCGACTAATGCTGTAACCATATTTTATCAAATATTTTATTTGCATGTCCATTGTTTGGCATTTCCAGTCGTGGCATTACTAAATAACACGTTGTTGACGTGGGTGTGCGTTATGGTGTTAGGTACGAAGGGTGTTTGTGTTCATCGATAGTTGCTAGGATACCGAAGTCCATTGAATTTGTTGTTGACTGTCAGCCATAGTAACCAAGCATTATAAAGGGTATGTGGTGCACTGTTTCAGGATTACTTGGATACAGGTGCAAATTGTGCGAATATAATAGGATTAATATATTTTGTGGAGGCATGGCATATATTGAGTTCCGTATGTTTATTATTATTATTATTATTATTATTATTATTATTATTATTATTATTATTATTATTATTAGTGCTAGTATTATTATTATTATTATTAGTATTATTTATTTATTATTATTATTATTATTAGTTGTAGTATTATTATTATTATTATTATTATTATTATTAGTAGTAGTAGTAGTAGTAGTAGTAGTAGCAGTACTTACTGGGTTTTAAGGAACCCGGAGGTTCACTACCGCCCTCACATAAGTCCGCCCTTGGTCCCTATCCTGAGCAAGATTGATCCATTCTCTATTAACATATCCCACCTCCCTCAAATCCATTAGTAGTAGTAGCATTATTATCATCATTATTATTATTATTATTAGTAGTAGCAGTAGTAGTAGTAGTAGTAGTAGTAGTAGTAGTAGTAGGAGTAGTAGTAGTATTATTATTAGTTGTATTATTATTATTATTAGTAGTAGTAGTAGTATTAATATTATTGTTATTATTATTTAGTAGTAGTAGTACAATTATTATTATTATTATTATTATTAGTAGTAGTAGTAGTAGTAGTAGTAGTAGTACTAGTAGTAATAGTAGTACTTACTTACTGGGTTTTAAGGAACCCCGAGGTTCGTTGCCGCCCTCACATAAATCCGCCCTTGGTCCTTATCCTGAGCAAGATTAATCCATTCTCTATTAACATATCCCACCTCCCTCAAATCCATTAGTAGCATTATTATTATTATTATTATTATTATTATTATTATTATTATTATTATTATTATTATTATTATTATTATTATTATTATTATTATTCGGTTGAGAAGCTTTTGTCATCTAGTATGCTGTCAAAAATCTGAAAGTTACAATTTATAAAACAGTTATAGGCCCTATTACCCGGTTGTTCTGTATGGTTGTGAAACTTGAGAGAGGTACAGAGATTAAGGGTTTTTGAGAATAAGGTTCTTAGGAAAATATTTGGGGCTAAGAGGGATGAAGTTACAGGAGAATGGAGAAAGTTACACAATACAGAACTGCACGCATTGTATTCTTCACCTGACATAATTAGGAACATTAAATCCAGACGTTTGAATGGGCAGGACATGTAGCACGTATGGGCGAATCCAGAAATGCATATAGAGTGTTAGTTGGGAGGCCGGAGGAAAAAGACCTTTGGGGAGGCCGAGACGTAGACGGAAGATAATATTAAAATGGATTTGAGGGAGATGGGATATGATGATAGAGACTGGATTAATTCTTGCTCAGGATAGGGACCAATGGGGGCTTATGTGAGGGCGGCAATGAACCTCCGGGTTCCTTAAAAGCCAGTAAGTAAGTAAGTTGGTGTGGTATAGAGAATGCCTGATGGCCTTAACTCCAGCAGATTAAATAAATAAATAAATTAATTAATTAAAAGTATTTCAGCCACACTGCCGTTACAAACTACAAAAATTAATGAGTATTTAAAAATGATGTTCATTTGAAGCAGCACTTGGCAGCGTTGCAATCTGATCCAACAGTCATATTCTCGTGTCTTGGCAAAAACTTATCCGCGAGAGGCTTTTCTCAACATGTGGCGTAACCTAGGAAACACGTGACGATGGCAGGACATTCGACCTTGGGAAATGAGACCCAGGCCTTCCTCAGGCATAGTACAGAACTCCTTGCAGTGTTAACTGGAGGTTTTTACATAATTAAAAGAATCAACGATTAACTCGTTTACCGGCGTGCAGAACCGGCGTATTTCCGGCTGCCTGGTCATCACAAGAAAAGGAAGTGTGACGTCACAAGTCTCTAGGTGTGGGAAGAGCTGTCCGAGACGTTATATGAGTGTCATGAAATGTATAATGCGGTAGTTAGTTAACCAAACATGTGGGACAAACGCTTTTGCGTGTCCAGTTGTACACCGGAACTCACAAGATATGGGTTAATTAAAGTAGACATTGTTAGTAATCGAGATATTATCGGAAAACGCATTTCAAATTAAAAACATGCAGTTTTAGTCAGCACTGTAAAGTGGCACAAAGTAGAGGCTTAACAATTAATTGTCCTATGTAAATACATTACCAGATTCATTAAGTTTGACATGAAATCTACTACTAATCCTCCGACGAGTTTAGCGCTGGGACCTGAGGTATTCTTGCCATCGGTCCGGGGTTGTAGGTAGATTCTTTTGTTGCTACAGCCAAGCCGAGCCGAGCTGAGTGAGAAGTATTAATCGTCCAAAAATATGCAGTCTTCAGTTGTAGTAGTGTGTGAATATTTCATATACATATTGTTTACCTAGGCCTATATGGTTTTATTATTAATATATTAAATATATTGTTGAAATTTTTGCTCAAACATCTCCTGATGTCAGCTATGTTAATATTGTATGAATTACTCATATTAAATATTTCACCGTTACAAGTCATTTTTAAGGAAACATGCTGAGGAAAAGTTTTTTGATTTTATTCTATTTGAATTTTAGAATATGTGTGATTGGTATCGTGAAAAACAGATTCCTATAATGTCATGCGAAAATCATTTGTTGCTATTATCTTAAAATACAAATAAAGTAGTTTTACTTCTCAAGTGAGTTCAGCAGTACAGTATATTTAAATTGATTACTTTACAAATTTAATTCAATTCTACTAATCACTAAATTCTATAGTATAATTCTTCTTTTCATTTATATTATTGTAGTTGTATTATGATTTTTCTTTTTGTTTATTTTATTGTATTTGTATTTCTGGTGGTGTGATGGCCTTAACTTCACCAGAATAAATAAATAAATAAATAAATAAATAAATAAATAAATAAATAAATAAATAAAATTTTCTACAATACTTTCCTTCTCTGAACACGTAAGTACGAATGGTTGTATCTCTATCTCGCCAAAAATACGTTAGAAAACTAATAGGCATACTGCTCTCGTAAAGTGGGCGAATGTTTTCAGTATGATTGCACTTCCTTCCAGACTGCCGCTGTCACTGTCCCCTCCCACTCCAGTACAGCACTAGACTAGTCTGAATCGCATTCCTCTCAGCACTAAACTCCTCAGAGGATGACAGTATCTTTCGTCGGACCCATGTTGATATAACCTTTTTCCTTCTCTACATATGACGAATCCATACATGAAGTTTTGCCCACCATTTTCGATACACCCTGTATATTGCATGCCCTTCATTAATTACTTTTTTATCATACACTCAAACTCTCTAAAACAAAAATAAAACACTCAAATCAACACAACTATAGTTTAATTCCCGAAATTGAATGACGTATTTCACGTGCCTGTGTATTCCAGTTATTTCATCCTCACAGCATTACAGCGGCAAAATCAATTTTTAGTTTAGTAATAGGCCTAAATATAAATATACAGGGTTAGTTAAAAGCCCTGCACCACCTAAATAACTTTTGAAGCATACGGTTCAGTGATATGAAACTTGGTATGTGAGGATAACCATATACTAAGAACTCAATAATGGTATTACCGAGTTTTTTCAACTTCCGGTTTAACCGGAAGTAACTCCAACTCTCTTATTTTAAATGGAACACCCAATATATTATTTTATTTTTGAATAGTACTCATTAAGAGCTTTTCAAAAATTACGCACACTTGATACTTCTGTTACTGCAGAAAACTGCAGTTCGTATTTTAACAATGTCACCACCCAGACTATCATGTAGATCTCTTTTCAAAAATGAAAAGATTATGACAGTCTACAATCTATATTATTTATTATACAAGTATAGTAGATCTGAAACAAGAAATAATGATCAATTAAATGTACCACATGTCAGGTTGCAAAAACACAATCAAGCTATGTAATTGCTGCAATAAAAGTATATAATAAGATACCAACAAATATAAAGGCACTTAATGAAACACAATTTAAACTTCAAATTAAGAGATGGTTACAAAATAATCCCTTTTATAATATAAATGAATTTTTCGAAAATGATGTAGTATTTTAGTTAAAGTTTATTATTTTTTGCTCTTTTAATATTTTAAATATTGACACATTGTTTTTATATTATCACATTGACGAGGCCTCTTGTATTCTTGTACCTTCAGGCAAATAAGGAATATGAATATTCTGTACAAATTCAGTGTTGGTAAGTCAAGGAAACAGAAAAGTGTATACAATATTAAAATAATAAACGCACCACCTAAATAACTTTTGAAGCATACAGTTCGGTGATATGAAACTTGGTATGTGAGCATAACCACATACTAAGAACTCTATAATGATATTACAGAGTCTTTCTACTTCCGGTTTAACCGGAAGTAACTCCAACTCTCTTACTTCAAATAGAACACCCAATATATATATTTTTTATTTTTGAATAGTGCTCATTAAGAGCTTTTCAAAAAGTACCCACACTTGATACTTCTGTACAAATTCAGTGTTGCTAAGTCAAGAAAACAGAAAAGTGTATCGAATATTAAAATAATAAAATACTCCTTCCTTAACAAAAACAAAACAAAGCTAGCTCACCTTCTAAATTATGTGTTCAAATTGGTAGCCCTCAGCTGCTTTACAATGTGTCACTCGATCATAGAAACCATTTAAGGAATGATTTAACCAGGCTTTAGGAATATCTTGCACCACTTCCATTTTTATTTAACAACACTGAATTTGTACAGAAGTATCAAGTGTGGGTACTTTTGAAAAGCTCTTAATGAGCCTTATTCAAAAATGAAGAAAAACATATATTGGGTGTTCCATTTAAAATAAGAGAGTTGGAGTTAAACTGGAAGTAGAAAAACTCGATAATACCATTATTGAGTTCTTAATATATGGTTATCCCCACATACCAAGTTTCATGTCACTGAACCACATGCTTCAGAAGTTATTTAGGTGGTGTGGGACTTTTAACTAACCCTGTATAAATATATACCGACTTCTGCACTGTTTTGTAGCTCGGTTTCAAGAAGTGAAGTTGTCGACACTATAGGGCTCGCTTATTGGGCTACAAACTGCAGGACAAACGCCAAAATTGGTGGGTACTGCTTGTAAGAACAGCTAAGAGCTGAAAGTACATAAAAACGAAGGGGATGAGGATATTTTAAAAGACTAACAGCAATAAAGACAGACGTGAACAACTAGGGATGCTATCTTAACACACACTGAACGATAAGTTTGCTGTATTTAACATTAGTTATGACGAAAACAAGTGAACTTCGACGTTGTTGATGTTTGCTCCTGGCAGCCTGGATGGATGTTTATGTGTTTGTGTAGTGTGTTCCAGTAAACTTTATGGGCGCCATTTTATTTTATCGTGGAATGAGGACAGGCACTTTTAATTACACAATTATCTTCGCTCACGTCTCATAATCTCTACTCTCCTACAATACATAGTGCATTAATCTGAAGTTTCCAAGGCTAAAAATAGAGCTTGGCTATTCCCCTTACAGAATTACTACAGGCTGTGCTTAAACTCTGTTCTCAGCTGCGGTTTTCGTAACAAATTCTGAGGTCTTGGATTAGATTACCGACACAACAGTGACATGTGTAGTCTAGCTTTGTCATTAGAGACTGGGTTTGCATCTCTTGTGTTTTGTGAAACATAAACTTACCAAACTTAAATTAAAGAGTTATGATGGAACCAAAGAGCTTGAATTATTATTATTATTATTATTATTATTATTATTATTATTATTATTATTATTATTATTATTATTATTATTATTATTATTACAATATTTTTTAATTTTTTTATTGCTTTACAATAGAAACTCTAAATCTCTCTCTCGGTCTGCAGATGTATAAAACATGCTAATTTGTATGGATTGAACTTGGATCCATTTAATGTGTAATATATACTTTTGGAGTTTTATGTCAGTTATTAATTGATGTTTTTTGTTTAGATATGTATTGTATTATTATTCTCGTTATCTTTTTATCATGTATTATATGCATTTCTAAGATTCCATCTTTCATTTTCAGTTGTCATATTTTAAATTGTCATCATTTTAATAATAATTATTCCTATTTACTTTTATTGTAATTTCTATCATTTTTTATTTATTTATTTATTTATTCTGGTAGAGTTAAGATCAGGAGGCCTTATCTTCTATTAATGTTCTTGTAATGTCATGTACTGAAATGTTATTGGTGTCTAGCTGTTGTACAGCAAAATAAAATAAATAAATAAAATAAATAAATGAATAAATAAAATAAATAAATAAGGAAATAAGTAAATAAATAAGAAAAGAAGGAAATAAATAAATAACTAAATAAATACATAAATACATACCTAAATAAATACATAAATAAATATAGACATAAATAAATAAATATATATAAATACCTGAATAAATAAATACACAAATAAATAAATAAATAATTATTCATCTTAATTACACAACTTTTAACACTATATCACTTCGGAATGTGTACTTCTATTACATGTCTTTCTCGTGTTTTTAGTACGTTATTTACGACGCTTTATCAACAGCTTAGGTTATTTAGCGTCTGAATGAGATGAACGTAATAATGCTCGTGAAATGAGTCCGGGGTCCAGCACCGAAAGTTACCCAGCATTTGCTCGTATTGGGTTGAGGGAAAACCCCGGAAAAACCTCAACCAGGTAACTTGCCCCAACCGGGAATCGAACCCGGGCCACCTGGTTTCGCGGCTAGACGTGCTAACCGTTACTCCACAGGTGTGGACTTTCTCGTGTTAAATTTTAACGTACCTGGTTAACATATTTCGGCCTTGTATGGGCCTTCTTCAGAACTCTGAAGGAACTAAATTATGTATTTATTTACTGGTTTATTTATTTACTTGCTCATTCATTTATTTATTTATTTGCTTATTTACTTGCTTATCTTTATTTATTTATTATTTATTTATTTACTTACTTATTTACTTGCTTAACTTTTGTATTTATTTATTATTTATTTATTTATTATTTATTCATTATTTATGTATTTATTATTTATTTATTTATTCCTTATTTTTTATTTATTCATTATTTATTTATTCATTATTTATTTATGTATTATTTATTTAATTATTATTTATTCATTTATTTATTTATTATTCATTTATTTATTTATTATTTATTTATTTATTTGTTTATTTATTTATTATTTATTTATTTATTATTTATTTATTTTATACACTTATTTGCTTATTTATTTATTTGTTTATTTATTTATTTGGTTATTTATGTATTTATTTATTTGCTTATTTATTTATTTATTTATTTATTTATTTATTTATTTATTTATTTGCTTATTTAATTATTAATTTACTTATTTACTATCTTTATTTATGTATTTGTTTATTTATTTATTATTTATTTATTTTTCTAAATCCCAGCCAGGCCCTTTCCAGCAACACCGGCCGACTGCGCAAAGGTTCGCTGTACATTTCATAAGGTTCTATGCAAGCAACACCACAAGCCTCCTAGAAGAACCCTTTTATGCACATACCGGTAATCGACCAGTGATCCGAGAAAGGCTACGTTCTTGCCCGCCACAAGTATCTACGGATTTTTCAATTAAAATAACCCGGTCTGACTTGGACTCGAATTCGGACCGCCTGACTGATACGCAGCCACCTGAAAAGACTAAATACAAGTTATTTTACGACGCCAACACAACAAAGCAATGAGTGGAAGTAGTCATAAAGGATTGAATTCATTATTGTTTCAGTCATTTTAGCATATGACTGTACTGCCACATGAAATAGGATGCCTTTCACCTTATTCACCTGTCGTCCTCATGGTAGAACTCCACTCAGGTATCTGAATCACACCAGTGCATTCTTGTTCTCCTTTCGTTTCGACAGGAAAAGTTTCAACCAGGAAGGCAACAGTGTTTAGAATTTCACAGAATCACAACTGAATAAACTTGACAGCTTGAGACACCAAAGTCCATGAGAAAAAAAAGAGAAGTTCTCTGTACCGCACACAAATGTTATCCGTGATCTGAAATGTGGGTGACCTCACCAGTCGCTTGGCAACCAAGTTTTACTTTCGACATTGTTTGCAGTCGGGAACCCAACAGGCTCGTCCTGCTATCATTGGTTTTATGTTAATATGACATTTTCAGTGACAAGTGAAATTTATAAATAGATGCAAATAATATGCGAGCGAAAGGTAAAGATGTGGACAGCACAAGCAATTTATGACTTATGTGTCTACGTCAGGGGTGACCAAACTGGGTATCGTGATTACATCGTGTAATCAAAGACATTCATACTGGTAAGGGGAGTTTCCTGTACATTGCTCTCCGTCTCGCTCACGGACTGAAGGTAAGCAGTGTCGGTACCATGTCGCTCTACAAACCCTCTACCTCTAGCAGGAACAGAAGGTTTCGTACAGAATGGGAAGAGGAATTCATTCGCTGTTCTGTTGGAGAAAATGTAATATGTTGCTTTGCTCAACGGTTCAATTAGTAGTAGTATATAGAAGCGACATTACAGGGCATTACGCTGAATACACAGGCATAATAGGTATTATTATTATTATTATTATTATTATTATTATTATTATTATTATTATTATTAATCAGCAAGTGTTACCATAATTCTCAATATATAGGCCTACATCTTCTCTTGAATGATAAAATAATTATTACGCTATACCTCCATTTCAATTTCTTTTTTTAATCTTTTGGGGCCCTATTCATAGACATTCTTAGCGCGGGCTTTCGGTGGATGATCAGCGAACTAACGTTTTTCGTATTCATAAACCAGTGTTAGCGATATGATATGATATTAATCCTGTTTAGCACGCTCGTAGCGCGGGCTAGCGAAATGTCTATGAATAGCACCCCTAATGACTATGATCGGTTATTTGCTACTTATTGATGTAATAATAATAACAATAATAATAATTTATTTTTCTTATATTTAATGTGCTGTACAACAGCCAGTGACCAATTACAGTTTAGCACAAAGAATATAACAAAAGCAATAGCAAAGATATAAATTACAATAAAAGTACAATGGATCATTAAAATAATGGCAGTTAAATGAGATGATAATTGCAAATGAAAGAATGGAATCATATAAATAGTATTACAAAGATAAACAAGATGACGAGAATATTATAATACATACCTAAACAAAAGGCATAAATTAATAACTGATATAAAACTCAAAAAGTATATAGTACACATTAAATGGATTCAAGTTCAACCCATGCAAATTAGCATATTTTATACATCTGCAGATCGGAGAGAGAGATTTAGAATTTCTATTATGAAAAATGTTTATGAAATTTTAAACCCTTAGCAGGAATACCAAGACTGATTTTGTTTATGAATGATTCACAATCAATATCACCCTTAATGACTTTGCAAAAAAATAAATAATCAAGATCTTGACAGATCAGGGAGAGAGAGAGAGAGAGAGAGAGAGAGAGAGAGAGAATTTCTATTATGAAAAATGTTTATGAAATTTTAAACCCTTAGCAGGAATACCAAGACTGATAATGTTTATGAATGATTCACAATCAATATCACCCTTAATGACTTTACAAAAAAATAAATAATCAAGATCTTGACAGATCAGGGAGAGAGAGAGAGAGATAGAGAGAGATAGAGAGACAGAGCTAGAGAGAGATAGAGAGAGATATAGAGATAGAGATAGATATATAGAGATAGAGATATAGAGAGATATAGAGATATAGAGATAGAGATAGAGATATAGAGATAGAGATATAGAGAGATATAGAGATAGAGATAGAGATAGAGAGAGAGAGATTTAGAATTTCTATTATGAAAAATGTTTATGAAATTTTAAACCCTTAGCAGGAATACCAAGACTGATATTGTTCATGAATGATTCACAATCAATATCACCCTTAATGACTTTACAAAAAAATAAATAATCAAGATCCTGACAGATCAGGGAGAGACAGAGAGAGATAGAGAGAGATAGAGAGACAGAGCTAGAGAGAGATAGAGAGAGAGATATAGAGATAGAGATAGAGATAGATATATAGAGATAGAGATATAGAGAGATATAGAGATATAGAGATATAGAGATAGAGATAGAGATATAGAGATAGAGATATAGAGAGATATAGAGATATAGAGATAGAGATAGAGATAGAGATAGAGATAGAGAGATTTAGAATTTCTATTATGAAAAATGTTTATGAAATTTTAAACCCTTAGCAGGAATACCAAGACTGATATTGTTTATGAATGATTCACAATCAATATCACCCTTAATGACTTTACAAAAAAATAAATAATCAAGATCTTGACGTCTGGCAAATAAACTACAGCAGTTAAAATATTTACAGTTAATCCCATATTTATAATAATCCGAATTTGGTAAAAATCTATAAGAACACAAGGAAATAAATTTTCTTTGAATATTCTCCAATTTGGCCGAGTAAGTGGAAGTAATAATAATAATAATAATAATAATAATAATAATAATAATAATAATAATAATAATATAGAGAAAATGATTGAATATTACGTGCTAGTGTAGTAATGAAACGAGCTATTGAACTCCAAGAACTGAAATCAGCCTTCAATCATCGTCATGAAGAGAAAGATGACGTAAATAAATGTAAGGAAGCCAGCTTAATCTTTTCGCTATAAAAAAATCCTAATGTAAACAAAAGCACGTGACTGAAGTGAGGCTTCATTGGCCGATGTTTGGCGCCATAGATTCTCAGTACGTGTTCCCGCCTACTGTTGTACATTCTGTTTCATGTTAGACATTTCCCGTTACTCGTCAAGTAGGCCTAACCTCACTACTATGCATTTAGGAAACATTTACTTTATAATAAAATTGCTGTAATTAAATTATATTAAACTTACGTGTAAGGCCAATCGCTGCCAGACGACAAAGGAGGTATTCCTTCCAGAATGCAGAAGCCATACTACAATACCACGTGCTTACGTGATCAACTACGAGCTCAAGTGACGCCAGCTTGTTACAAGAACAGACTACCTCGGTATTACTCTTCGTATTCATCCGCGTTCATAATAAATAACAAAATATAAAAGTAACTATTTTTTTACCTAGTGTTTTACATGTAATTGAAGTTATATATTTAATCGTATTTAACAACTATAATTGAATTTTTTATTTTCAAATAATATACGATTATGGTTTCCAAATACGGAACTATATTTTCCTGCGTGGTTGAGTGTTTCGACTGGGAGCCAATCACGAGTATGATAGCAACGTGCTTGTGTTTATATTAGGATTTTTCTTACAGCGAAAACAGTATATCTAGTGTCGAACGAAATAGCTCGTTCTCTTAAGCCTTAATGATTAAGGTGGCTGAAATAATTTCTCCAATGAAAGTTGTTAATTAATTCTGAGAAACTGCGCATTTCTCGACTAAATATCCAGAAGAGAATTCAGGAAATTTCTGATTGTGTTCATTGAGAATTATTGTTAAAAGGCAAGAAAATTTGTATATATTTTTATTGGCTCTTGATGACAGTAGTGACATTACTGATACAGCACAGTTTGCTATTTTTATTCGCGACCACGAAGAAATCAATGTGCACTAACCGCCACTGGTTGTAGTTTCCATCACAAGTACCTCTCCCCCGTCTCCTTACTTCTTAGACTGTCTCTCGCGTGTAATCACTGACGTTCGAGTTTTGGTCACCCCTGGTCTACATAGA
Organism: Periplaneta americana; assembly: GCA_025594305.2. Taxonomy (NCBI): domain Eukaryota; kingdom Metazoa; phylum Arthropoda; class Insecta; order Blattodea; family Blattidae; genus Periplaneta; species Periplaneta americana. Next base: position 195,702,258 of record JAJSOF020000001.1, read on the forward strand.
CATAACGATAACAAAAAAGTTTCTCACAAAATTAATACGTTTCACAAGGTGTAATGTTGCACCAACATAGGTATAGGTCCATAACAAGACGTTAAGAGAGCGCCTGAATCTAAAGGGTGCGTCAGAAAGAACGGATGGATTTCAAACTATCGATACGCAACGAGGAGAGAGATATAGTGAGGGGGACCACGACTGTTGGGTCAGCCATAGAATGCAGTTTCAGTTGAGAATATGGTGTTGGTCTGGTGTACAACGTGCTTTCATCGTAGAGACATTTTAAAAAAATGAAGAGTCTGTGATCGCCACTCAGGACTCATTTCGACATCGGATGTCACGCTAGGATTCCAACTCGGAATACAATTTTGCGGTGGGTGTCTTCATTTCGTATCACAGGTTCAACATTAAAGAAGAAATCACCTGGACGAAATTCTATTGCACTGAGATTGTCCGAGGCTACGGTAAGATCTCGCGCCCTGCGACTTCTTTCTTTGGGACCATTTAAAGGCGTAAGTTTGTAAACATCGATCACATACACTGGACGAACTGAAGACAGCGATTCGTGAAGAAATCGTGGCAATTGCACCAGCTATGACTGTGAAAGTGATGGCGAACATCAGAAAACGCCTCGATGCCTGTATTGAAAGCCAAGGACATCATATGGATAATGTTGTTTTCCATAAATAAACTGCATGTATTGGTGAATATGTTGATAACAATAAATTTTTGATTTGATGAATCTTTACAATTTTTTTGCCATGTGAAATCCATCCGTTCTTTCTGACGCACCCTGTATATACCCCGCAATGTTATCTTTCTTACAGCTGCGACCGGGATACATTTTGAAGGTGGTAATGAATAGTGTATAGTCATCCACTAAAATGCAATATGTATGTCATCAGGAAGAAGACATTGGTCACTTATTGGTTGGGTTTTCTAAAATATGACGTGTCTTCGAGGAATGTTCTGTGAGTCGTATTGATGACGTGTTTTGACATGAAATATTTCTGTAAAAGGCTGAGAGAGAAACCTTATCAGCCTATTAACCAAAAAATTTCCGTGGATATATAACCACTTTCATTACCGTCAGAGTATCACACATTAAACCTCAATGTAATGCGGTATTTATACAGTTGAACTTCTACAGTCTTTTGTTTGCGTTACCAAAGCTACCACAGTCTAGTATACACAGTCACGAAGCTCAATATGTAGGGAATATGCATCCATAGATATTTGCTAACCACTAGGATCGCTACTATCGTCTCATCACAGACAATGCAAAATAGTATCTGCACAGTCTATTGTTCCTAGTACCTTCAACAACTCAAGTTTCGTGACTGTATATACTAGACAGTGCTAATACCACGAAAGGTTTTGATTTTACACGATAGACGGAATAGAAAGTCATTTTTGACGAGTATTTATGCTATGAACTGTTGAATTAGTTACAAAGTTTCCAGGATTACATACGAGGAAGTTTATTAATGACTATTACACTTTTACTACGTCATACTACTTTTGACCAATAAAACGGTACGAAAGGACGTCTTTCAACCAATCATGGCTGCTTATCGCACAATTTTATCGCTTCCTAGCATTTGTTTCATTTTATCGCATCCCTAGCATTTGTTTATTTTATCATTACCCTAGCATTTGTTTCTTTGTTTGCCAACATTTCAAACTGCAAATTTTTACGTTACTATTGCTAAAACATGCTTTGATCGTCATTTGTTTAAGGCATAGACAGTCAACTGAAAATGGCAGTTCCTTTCAAACGTTTTGGTGAAGCTAACATTAGTCAAATAGAATTCTAGTAAGTTAATTAATATTTTATTGTATTAGAGTACTTTATTCTTCTAATCTTTATATACTTTCTTCTAATCGTGTAATAGTCCATTAAATCCCACACGAGTTTTGATTTTCTCTAGATAAATCAAAACCTCTAGTGAGATTAGTGTTGAAAAAATGTACTAACAAGCCATGCGCATTATTTCGTTTTTTGAAAATGGTCTAGGGCAGATCATGCTGTGATGGATATTTTACAATGCAAATTTTGATTGAGATGCATCGAGAATTTAATATAGAAACAAATTTGGCATTTATTGATTTTATAAAATGATTAAGATAAAGTGAACAGAAGTTTGTTATTCGAAATTTTGACAAAGAATCAGATTCCAAAGCAGATCATATATAATTTTTATAATCTTTATAAACCAAACCAGTCCACATCTGTGGAGTAACGGTCAGGGTCTGGCCGCGAAACCAGGTGGCCCGGGTTCGAATCCCGGTCGGGGCAAGTTACCAGGTTGAGGTTTTTTCCGGGGTTTTCCTCAACCCAATACGAGCAAATGCTAGGTAACTTTCGGTGTTGGACCCCGTACTCATTTCACCGGCATTATCACCTTCATATCATTCAGACGCTAAATAACCTAGATGTTGATACAGCGTCGTAAAATAACCCAATAAAAAAATAAAATAAACCAAACCTTATTGCAGTAAAAATAAAAGACAAAATAACTCATTGGACGGAAATAAACTCAGGAGTCAGACAAGGCTGTGGCCTCTCTCCTTTGCGTTTTAACGTTTATATGAATGCCACTGTGAAAGATTTTAGAGAAAGAAAACATGGATATATCACTATTAACAGAAATTTAAAATTAGATGTAATAACGTTTGCAGATCATATTGTTTTACTGCCAACATCTGAAGATGATTTGCAATGGTCAGTACATAATCTAAATTTAGTAGCTAAAAATATTCAATGGAAATATCCATTAACAAAACAAAAATAATGGCCTTTTTGTGGTAAATACCCAATACCGAGTAAAATTTGTTTAAATAACACAATTTTGGAAACAGTTAATGAGTTTAATTATTTAGGATATAAACTTTCTTTTTTGTTGAAAATTTGGATTTATCAGAGAAAATTGTAAAATTCAACAAATCAATGGGCATCATTAATAGTTTTAAAACCTTCATTAGTACAAAAATCAACTCGTACTCGTCTTTATCAAATAATAGCTCGACCAGTCTTATGTTATGGGAGTGAAGCGTGGACTATAAGGACAAAAGATGAAAGCAGACTAACAGCTTGCGAGAAGAGATTCATGCGCTACACTAAATGGGATCGAAAGAAAATGAAGATATCCTTCAAGAACTTAATGTGTAATCAATACTGGACTATATCTCAAGATATCAGTTAAACTGGAAGGAACACGCCTCAAGAATGGTTTCATCCAGGATCCCCAAGGCAATAATGAAGTATCGTCCAAATGGGAAACGGTCACTTGGTCGACCTATGAAAAGATGGCAAGAAAATCGCTTTTTCAGGCCGTAACAGTTCTTTGGGACTAGTACTTGACAGGAGGAGGAGGAGGAGGAGGAGGAGGATGATGATGATGAAAATGGCCTACACGATTCCCTAGATTTGGCACCTATTATACTCTTTTTTAGTATGAATATACTGTTATTATCTGTGGAATTTCCCCAGAATATTATTCCAAAACTCATTACCGAGTGGAAGTATGCAAAGTATATTGTTTTTAAGGTATTGATATTTACTATCTTTGCATAGATCTAATAGCAAAACAAGCTGAATTTAGTTTGGGGGTAATTTCTTTAATATGATTTTTCCAATTTAACACATTATCGATTTGTAAGCCAAGAAATTTGGCTCTTGTTGTTGTTGTTTCTATTAGGAACCTGTTGTTAATTATTGCGCTTGAAATTTTCAAGGTTGAATTTGGACAGGATTAAATTCGATTATATTAGTTTTGTTACTGTTATTATCTGTGGAATTTCCCAGAATATTATTCCAAAACTCATTACCGAGTGGAAGTATGCAAAGTATATTGTTTTTAAGGTATTGATATTTACTATCTTTTGCATAGATCTAATAGCAAAACAAGCTGAATTTAGTTTGGGGGTAATTTCTTTAATATGATTTTTCCAATTTAACACATTATCGATTTGTAAGCCAAGAAATTTGGCTCTTGTTGTTGTTGTTTCTATTAGGAACCTGTTGTTAATTATTGCCCTTGAAATTTTCAAGGTTGAATTTGGACAGGATTAAATTCGATTATATTAGTTTTGTTACTGTTATTATCTGTGGAATTTCCCCAGAATATTATTCCAAAACTCATTACCGAGTGGAAGTATGCAAAGTATATTGTTTTTAAGGTATTGATATTTACTATCTCTTGCACATATCTAATAGCAAAACATGCTGAGTTTAGTTTGAGGGTAATTTCTTTAATATGATTTTTCCAATTTAAGACATTATCAATTTGTAAGCCAAGACATTTGGTTGTTGTTGTTGTTCTTTCTATTACGGACCTGTTGTTAATTATTGGGATTCAAATTTTCAAGGTTGAATTTGGGCAGATTAAATTGGATTATGTTAGTTTTGTTACAATTTAATACCTTGAGCCAAAAGGCTCCACATCTCATCCCAGTCTATGATAGCTTATCAAGTTTCTTTCCTTTCTGTTACACGGAGCCAGGAGCCTATCCTAGCTGACATAATTGCATCCGTTATTGACATCTTCTACCCAGGGATGCAGTATGAGCTTGCAACCCCCTCCCCCTCAAGACACCCTCTGGCTACTGGCAACCCCATTCCCCAAACAAATTGGGATTCTCATTTGGTCCACCGCAGGTGGTGGTTGGTATACGTCACAGCCTGCTTTTCTACCCCTCTGCTAATTTAACTGACAGTGAATTAACAGCTGGCAGGACGGTAGCGACGTCATCTACGTGTTGGTTGAGTCACTGTCACTCTGATTAGACGGTTACTACGACTGAATGTTAATTTACTGTACATGATGGGTATATGCTTAGCAACCGGTCTACAGATTCGTGCTGCTACACTAGAATCTTGTAAGTCCATGGTCCATAGATTTAACACCACATACAGTAGTAATAATAATAATAATAATAATAATAATAATAATAATAATGTTAGTAATAATTAAGGCTTTTAGACAACTCTGAGGTTCATTGCCGCCCTCACATAAGCCTGCCATCGGTCCCTATCCTGAGCAAGATTAATCCATTCTCTATCATCATATCCTACCTCCCTCAACTCCATTTTAATATCATCCTGCCATCTACGTCTCGGACTTCCCAAAGGTCTTTTTCAACTCAGGTCTTCCAACTAACACTCTATATGCATTTCTGGATTCGTCCATGCCCTGCCCATCTCAAACGTCTGTATTTAATGTTCCTAATTATGTCGGGTAAAGAATACAATGCGTGCAGTTCTGCGTTGTGTAACTTTCTCCATTCTCCTGTAACTTCATCCCTCTTAGCCCCAAATATGTTCCTAAGCACCTTATTCTCAAACACCCTTAACCTATGTTCCTCTCTTAAAATGAGAGTCCAAGTTTCACAACCATACAGAACAACCGGTAATATAACTGTTTTATAAATTTTAACTTTCAGATTTTTTGACAGCAGACTAGATGACAAAAGCTTCTCAACCGAATAATAACAGGCATTTCCCAAATTTATTTTAACTTCAGTTTTCTTTCGAGTGTCATTTATATATTTTGTTACTGTTGCTCCAAAATTTCAATTTTTCGATCGTTTCAAACGATTTTTAGTAGGTTTTTTTACGACACTCTATCAACATCTTAGGTTATTTAGCGTCTGAATGAGATGAATGTGATAAGGCCGGTGAAATGAGTCCGGGGTCCAGCATCGATAGTTACCCAGCATTTGCACGCCCTAACCGTTACTCCATAGGTATGGGCCCCTTTCAAACGATAAATTTCCAATTTTTATATTTCCATTTCGTACAATATTCTGGTCACGAGACATAATCATATACTTTGTCTTTTCGGGATTTACTTCCAAACCTATCTCTTTACTTGCGTCCAGTAAAATTCCCGTGTTTTCCCTAATCGTTTGTGTATTTTCTCCTAACATATTCACGTCATCCGCATAGACAAGAAGCTGATGTAACCCGTTCAATTCCAAACCCTGTCTGTTATCCTAGACTTTCCTGGTGGCATATTGTAAAGCAAAGTTAAAACGTAAAGGTGATAGTGCATCTCCTTGCTTTAGCCCGTAGTGAACTTTAAAAGCGTCAGACAGATGATAATGATGATGATGATGATGATAATAATAATAATAATAATAATAATAATAATAATAATAATAATAATAATAATTTTTCGGATATACAAAAACATTATTGTCCTTTCACTGACATATCGTCAAGTGAGATGTACGAAGTTACAAGACAAAAAATATCGAAAGGCTTACTTTCAATCTTATACTTTATGCAGTACCGGAAAGCCTATTTTCTATACGTTATAAGACAAAAAATATCGAAAGGGTTATTTTCAATCTTATATTTCACACAGTACCGGAATGCCTACTTTTTATCCGTTATACGACAAAAAAATATCGGAAGGATTACTTTCAATCTTATATTTTATGCAGTACCGGAATGCCTACTTTTTATACGTTATACGACAAAAAATATCGAAAGGGTTACTTTCAATCTTATATTTTATGCAGTACCGGAATGCCTACTTTTTATACGTTATATGACAAAAATATCGAAAGGGTTACTTTCAATCTTACATTTTATGCAGTACCGGAATGCCTACTTTTTATACGTTGTACGACAAAAAATATCGAAAGGGTTACTTTCAATCTTATATTTTATGCAGTATCGGAATGCCTACTTTTATACGTTATACGACAAAAAATACCAGAAGGATTACTTTCAATCTTATATTTTATGCAGTATCGGAATGCCTACTTTTTATCCGTTATACGACAAAAAAATATCGGAAGGATTCTTTCAATCTTATATTTTATGCAGTACCGGAAAGCCTATTTTCTATACGTTATAAGACAAAAAATATCGAAAGGGTTACTTTCAATCTTACATTTTATGCAGTACCGGAAAGCCTATTTTCTATACGTTATAAGACAAAAAATATCGAAAGGGTTACTTTCAATCTTATATTTTATGCAGTATCGGAATGCCTACTTTTATACGTTATATGACAAAAATATCGGAAGGATTACTTTCAATCTTATATTTTATGCAGTATCGGAATGCCTACTTTTTATACGTTATATGACAAAAATATCGGAAGGATTACTTTCAATCTTATATTTTATGCAGTATCGGAATGTCTACTTTTATACGTTATACGACAAAAATACCGGAAGGATTACTTTCAATCTTATATTTTATGCAGTATCGGAATGCCTACTTTTTATACGTTATACGACAAAAATATCGGAAGGATTACTTTCAATCTTATATTTTATGCAGTATCGGAATGCCTACTTTTATACGTTATACGACAAAAAATATCGGAAGGATTACTTTCAATCTTATATTTTATGCAGTATCGGAATGCCTACTTTTATACGTTATACGACAAAAAAATATCGGAAGGATTACTTTCAATCTTATATTTTATGCAGTATCGGAATGCCTACTTTTATACTTTATACGACAAAAAAATATCGAAAGGGTTACTTTCAATCTTACATTTTATGCAGTACCGGAAAGCCTATTTTCTATACGTTATAAGACAAAAAATATCGAAAGGGTTACTTTCAATCTTACATTTTATGCAGTACCGGAATGCCTACTTTTATACGTTAGATGATAAAAATATCGAAAGGGTTACTTACTTACTTACAAATGGCATTTAAGGAACCCGAAGGTTCATTGCTGCCCTCACATAAGCCCGCCATCGGTCCCTATCCTGTGCAAGATTAATCCAGTCTCTATCATCATACATCGAAAGGGTTACTTTCAATCTTAAACTGGAGAGGCTTAAAACATATCTTGAAGGTATATTTGGTTAAGCAGAACTGTCCAAGTTCTCATATAACGCTCGGACATCCTATCCGGCTGCTAACGAGATACTTTACGCTGGCTGGTTCTTTTCAGAATGGGACACGGCACAAAAGAAGTGCGGTTCCAGTAAAATGAATCACGGCGGGTGATGTCAGCTCGTGTGGTTTCAGGTCCAAGCAATTCTCCGGCAGGCGGCGACGAGGATCTTCCGACGTCAAGAAGGCTCCAGTCGTAAAGAATGCTGCCACTGACAACCTTATCCTATTGTCGCCGGTAACGGTAAAGATACAGTGACACCAGGGAATGCAAATTATGTGCTTCTAAATCCGTGAAATCGTGAATATTTGATTGTGGGGGGAAGGGTAGAAAAACAGTGGAAATAGAAATGAAGAAAATTAATCTACAGATTGAATTTTATATCCTGGAATTGTCATAACACAGAGTACCAAAGGGGGTAACAACATCCCCTCACAAGAATAATGTGAATTACATCTTAAAGTAGAGTAATTATTTATGTTATCCTTAGTTCAAATTGTTAGTAGACATATAACGGGGTCGATCTGGTTGGCGAGTTGGTATAGCGCTGGCCTTCTATGCCCAAGGTTGCGGTTTCGATCCCGGGCCAGGTCGATGGCATTTAAGTGTGCTTAAATGCGACAGGCTCATGTCAGTAGATTTACTGGCATGTAAAAGAACTCCTGCGGGACAAAATTCCGGCACATCCGGCGACGCTGATATAACCTCTGCAGTTGCGAGCGTCGTTAAATAAAACATAACATTTAACATATAACGGACAAATACATGAAATTTCAAAAATAGATATGGAGGAAAATAAAAATAACATTAAAAATTCGTCATTGGGGTAATCATATTACCCCTCATGGTAGCAGAAGGGTTAAATTACAGATAATCTTAAAATTAATTAGCGATAAAACGCGAAATACACTTTTATCAAGATTTTTTTCGATTATTATTATTATTATTATTATTATTATTATTATTATTTAATTATTGTTTTTATTAGTTGTGTTTATTATCAATTGTCATTATTGAGTGTAATTAGTTACCACTGCCACCGGTTATATACCCATTTTCAGTGTGACATACATACATACATACATACATACATACATACATACATACATACATACATACATACATACATACATACATACATACATACATATATACATACATACTTTTACTTACCCTGTAGTTTGTTGTTCAGCGCTAACACCAGTTTTGGTGCTAAGGTAACATAATCGAGCGCCCGTATACAGTATATTATCAAAACAAACCACGAATTGTATGAATAAAAGTGTGCATGCGCGAACAGGTGAGTGCGACAGATATTTGCAGGTGAGTGTACGTTTGTGCGGCTCTGAAGATAAAAAGGAAGGAGTGGGGCTAGAGCGTGTAACAGTGAGACACGAAGGTGAACACTTTCTACAGGCAGACCCACTTTGCCGGCCGGGAGGACGGGCGGGCCAACTCTCGTTGTTCTCCTTATTCCATTCCACTGACTTTCCACCGACTAATTTCTCATACATTCCTAACTGTCTATTATAATTGACATCTAGATCACTTCTTGTCATACCACACAGCACTTCGATGACAACTAGGGCTGGGATATAAAAACCTACTATTTAAAAACACACTAAAATGACATGAAATTATCTTTGTTCTGTGTATTTTAAATGTGTATTTTATAGTTCAATTTATCATTTACGTTTCTCGGCCGAAATAAAATTACGCGTGTAATATTAATACAAATCAATATCGGATAGAATCGCCAATCAGTTGATGTCTGATTTATTTGATTGTTCATTGCGTTGCACGAACGTGGATCTCAATCAACTTTTCTCGATTTACAGATTGTTGATTTGAAAAATAAATGCATTTGACAATAGCGCTAAAGGGTGTAATTGATATTATGTTATTGAAGTGTTCTATCAGTGAAGAATTATGTTGTGTCAGTGAAGTGTGTTGTGTCAGTGAAGTGTGTTGAGTAAGTGAAACGTGTTCCTGTCAGTGAAGCTTTATAGTTTATAGTGGCAGTGCAAAGTATTTGAACAGTGAAATGTTTTTGAAGTGTTAGTGAAATCAGGATAGAATCAGTGAAATGTGTCGTAGTTCCAGTGCAGTGAGTGAGTTGACAGCGAAATGAGTGTAGTGTTGAAAGGTACTTGTGCAGATATGAACATATCATACTCGTGGGTTTTAGTTCGAACATAGGTTTAAGGTACAAATTAGATTTACTTTAAATGTTATTTTAACCGATCGTGCTTCATTTAATTTAAAATGTTCCCTGTTGTTGTTATTATTATTATTATTAATTATTGTTAGTATTAATTATCGTTAGTATTAGTTATTAGTATTAGTATTAATTGTATTTTTATTAATTGTGTTTATTATTGTCATTATTGAGTGTAATTAGTTGCCACTGCCACCGGGTATATACCCATTGCAGTGTGAATAAATACATACACATACATACATTTAGCAATCACAGCCACTTTAATGCTCTTTAAGAGTCGCGAAATGAATGTATCAAGTGGGCGGTGACTAGGAAAACAAGTGAATACTTTGCTGTTTTGTTGCTTTTTGTAGAAAGGAAATAGGCGGATTCTATTTGTATAGACTACAATATAGTGAAAGAAATAAAGCAAACAAAAGACGTGAGGGGGCCAAATTTTTCTGATAATGATAGAGTCTTCTTATTAAACATCAAAGAGAGCTTTATGCATATAATTGAAAATAAGAAGACGGATAGTTTTGGGTGAAGCAGAAAGAGGAGGCCTGGAAGAAATTGCTTCAGAATTTAATGAAGCTATATAAGTATATAAAAGGTTGCAAGAACACCTCAGCAAAGGTTGTGTCTGCATATATTTGTTTCAATTTTAGAAAATAACAAAACACACGAATCAGTACTTAATCTGTCTTTGCTCAAATTCTCCGTCATTATACATAAAAAACAATTCATGTCTATCACAGAAATGCCTTCTTCTTAATAATGTCAGTGAAGTTTTATAGTTTATTGTGGTAGTGCAAAGTAGGCCTATTTGAACAGTGAAATGTTTTTAAAGTGTTAGTGATGTTAGGATAGTGTCAGTGAAATGAGTCGTAGTTCCAGTGCAGTAAGTGAGTTGTCAGCGAAATGAGTGTAGTGTTGAAAGGTACTTGTGCAGGTATGAACATATCATACTCGTGGGTTTTAGTTCGAACTTAGGGTTAAGATACAAATTAGATTTACTTTAAATGATATTTTAAATGATAGTGCTTCATTTAATTTGGGATGCTCCTGTTATTATTATAGTAATTTATTAATTTATTTTGGCCTATTTATTTATTTATTTAACCTGGTAGAGATAAGGCCATCAGGCCTTACAAATACAATAAAAATCAAAGTACTAAAGATGAACTGATTAATAAAGGCTAGACAGTTTATTGTAGAAGTTCATAAGAAAGAAATTTTTTTATTAATTAAGTTAAAATTAAACCTACTCTATGCAGTAAGAAAATGTTTGATAAGTTCGTGTTTGAACACTGCTAAATTCCGACAGTCTCTGATGTCACTCGGTAGTAATATTATTTTATTATTATTTATTATTATTAATTTATTATTAATTGTCATTAGTGGGTGTAATTAGTTACCACAGCCACCGGGTATTTACCCATTTACAGTGTGAATAAATACATACAAATCCAAAATACAAACAGAAATTGAACTGATGGCCAATCAAATCCTCCTTGATCATCAATCATATTTGATCGGTGTTTCTGCAACCGGGCCTAAGTGTTTAGTTGGTTAATTAATACCGAGAGATGAATCAGTCACTCTTCATAAAGTATGAAACAATCTCCTGAACGCAATCCAAATCCTCAGGCACGACTGTAATCTGGCTTACTTATGAAAAGACGATTGCAATGCCTGGATTATTGCACGCTATACTCAGCATTCCATGGGCTTTCAAGAGCCTGTTGTGCAGGTAAATCAACCAGAGTCGTGAGCATACCCTCCCCATTCCTCCCACGAGGCCAGTAAACACAGAATTCGAAACGTGATTATGCACAGACATTTCAATAAATACCAATGTCGTAATATTTCGCACATATGAGAGACTGTTATTTTCATGTTTGTAGGTGCGTACACTACACATCCCAGAGTGTCTGTAGCTCGTCCGTGAACGCTGGAAAAATCAAGGCTAACGAGTGGAGAAATTCTTTAATGACTACAATTACCTCTGGTCTCACAAAACTGCGTTTCCTCTTATGTTAACCAACTTAATTTCATTCCTAGACCATGGCTGAGAGTTGAAAACCAGATTCTGCAAAGTTTATCATGTTAGAGTGACGTTCAAAAACCTGGCTCACTTCAAGGTATCGTAAGGTAGGGTAAACCTGACCACAAAAGAAGGTTTAAATCATGATGTGAGCCCTAATTGTCACTTAGAGTTATGAATAAAAAGTACTTAGGGCAGAGGACGGTATTTTTTTTTGGCGAAAAATGATTAAATCTTCAAAATTCTTTTTCTCTAAAATACTCTGTGATATGTGTGGAATGCATTGCACAACATTTTGTGGGTATTTGTGCCTTTATAGGGTGTTGAGACGCCATTTTTAAACGTCATGCCAGGATGGTAAACGTTTTTTTTCTTTAAAATACTCTGTGAAAAATGAGTAAATGTTCAAAAATTTTTAAACTTTTTTCTTTTTTGGTGAAAAATGAGTAAACGTTCAATTTTTTTTTCTTTAAAATACTCTGTGATATGTGTGGAATGCATTGCACAACATTTTGTCGGTATTTGTGCCCTTATCGGATGTTGAGACGCCATTTTTAAACTACCTGCGTGGACGGTATTTTTGGTGAAAAATGAGTAAACGTTCAATTTTTTTTTCTTTAAAATACTCTGTGATATGTGTGGAATGCATTGCACAACATTTTGTGGGTATTTGTGCCCTTATCGGGTATTGAGACGCCATTTTTAAACTTTCTGCGTGGACGGTATTTTTGGTGAAAAATGAGTAAACGTTCAATTTTTTTCTTTAAAATACTCTGTGATATGTGTGGAATGCATTGCACAACATTTTGTCGGTATTTGTGCCCTTATCGGGTGTTGAGACGCCATTTTTAAACTACCTGCGTGGACGGTATTTTTGGTGAAAAATGAGTAAACGTTCAATTTTTTTCTTTAAAATACTCTGTGATATGTGTGGAATGCATTGCACAACATTTTGTGGGTATTTGTGCCCTTATCGGGTATTGAGACGCCATTTTTAAACTTCCTGCGTGGACGGTATTTTTGGTGAAAAATGAGTAAACGTTCAATTTTTTTCTTTAAAATACTTCTGTGATATGTGTGGAATGCATTGCACAACATTTTGTCGGTATTTGTGCCCTTATCGGGTGTTGAGACGCCATTTTTAAACTACCTGCGTGGACGGTATTTTTTGGTGAAAAATGAGTAAACGTTCAATTTTTTTCTTTAAAATACTCTGTGATATGTGTGGAATGCATTGCACAACATTTTGTGGGTATTTGTGCCCTTATCGGGTATTGAGACGCCATTTTTAAACTTCCTGCGTGGACGGTATTTTTGGTGAAAAATGAGTAAACGTTCAATTTTTTTCTTTAAAATACTCTGTGATATGTGTGGAATGCATTGCACAACATTTTGTGGGTATTTGTGCCCTTATCGGATGTTGAGACGCCTTTTTTAAACTTCCTGCGTGGACGGTATTTTTGGTGAAGAATGAGTAAACGTTCAAATTTTTTTTTGTGCCCTTATCGGATGTTGATTTAAAATACTCCGTGATATGTGTGGAATGCAATGCATAACATTATGTGAGCATTTGTGCCTTTATCGAGTGTTGAGACGCCATTTTTAAACGTCATGCGACGACGGTATTTTTGGTGAAAAATGACTAAAATGTTCAAATTTTTTTCTTTAAAATACTCTGTGATATGTTTGAAATGCATTGCATAACACTGTGTTAGTATTTGTGCCTTTATCAAGTGTTGAGACGCCATTTTTAAACGTCATGCGACGACGGTATTTTTGGTGAAAAATGACTAAAATGTTCAAATTTTTTTTTCAAAATACTCTGTGATATGTTTGGAATGCATTGCATAACACTGTGTTAGTATTTGTGCCTTTATCAAGTGTTGAGACGCCATTTTTAAACGTCATGCGACAACGGTATTTTTGGTGAAAAATGACTAAAATGTTCAAATTTTTTTCTTTAAAATACTCTGTGATATGTTTGGAATGCAATGCATAACACTGTGTTAGTATTTGTGCCTTTACCAAGTGTTGAGACGCCATTTTTAAACGTCATGCGACGACGGTATTTTTGGTGAAAAATGACTAAAATGTTCAAATTTTTTTCTTTAAAATATTCTGTGATATGTTTGGAATGCATTGCATAACACTGTGTTAGTATTTGTGCCTTTAACAAGTGTTGAAACGCCATTTTTAAACGTCATGCGACGACGGTATTTTTTTTTGGTGAAAAATGACTAAAACGTTCATTTTTTTTTTTTTTTTTTTTTTTTTAATATTCTGTGATATGTTTGGAATGCATTGCATAACATTTTGTTAGTATTTGTGCCTTTATCGAGTGTTGAGACGCCATTTTTATACGTCATGCGACGACGGTATTTTTGGTGAAAAATGACTAATGTTCAAGATTGCTTTTCTTTAAAATACTCTGTGATATGTGTGGAATGCATTGCATAACATTTTGTGAGTATTTGTGCCTTTATCGGGAGTCAGGGTGAAATCTGTAATTATTACAGAAAATCCGCAATATTGGTCACTCCTTCATTTCTATAAATGCTACGTATCCTAGCAATTGATATAGTGTCATTAAATAATCAATTAAAACACAGGAAACAGAACAGACAATGTTGAAATAAGTAACCTTCCCACAAAACTAATACGTTATGTAAACAAATTCAAGGTATTTCGAAGGTTAAAATACCAGATATAGTTTCTAGCATGAAACCCACGAAGGTCGAGATTTAACCATTCATGTTCATGAGGTAGAAGACGTTCGAAACGCACAATAACTGCCCGCACCCAACCGCCAGATGGCAGCTGAGAGGACCTCAAGAATCTGCATATAATTACACAGGGGCGTTATAATAAAATTCCGATGCTGTAATGCTTCATCGAAGAATATTCATAACGTGTTACAACTTCTAACTCGAGTGGGAGCCCCACGGAGAGCTGTGCGGGGGCCCTGACAGGTCCACCCATCATCATGCCAGCTCCACATTTGTGCAGGGACACCTGAGAATCGGCTCACAACTGTGATCCTCAAAAGAGCATGACTGTAATACTGCCGGATGACGTCATACGAATTAGTCGCAAGTTCTCTCGTTTTGTACACACTAGTGTCTTACTGTGTCTTTAAATCAACCTGAGTATTATGTCAAGTTGCGGTCAAACATCGGTGTTGACATTTGGCACGCACGGGATACGATTTGGGAACCATTTTGATTAATGTAACAAGCATCCACCTTCCGTGATAAACATCCATAATGTAGTTAGAACGTCGTTAATCATTACTATATAGCAATCGTTTAGATGTTGTTTCCTCATACTAAAAGTCATTGCTGACGATTCTTAGATGTTTCATAAAATGTAAACAAATGACTAGAGAAAAAGAATACACCTGAAGCTTATTATCAAGACAGATCTATATGAAGAGGATAACGGGAAAGAGGAGCATCACGTTACTGTGGCAACCGATGTCGACGATTTGCTGCCTTCATCTGTCAAATCTCAACTCATTAAAAGTAGAGATTAAACTGTATAGGCCTGACAAATACTCAATTTTGAATGAGAGTTTCGGACAGCAGTTTGTTCGTATATACATGAGTTCATCATCATGGAGTTTAATCCTAAAGGTATACGGGATGAACCTTAAGTAATGTCATTAATTTCAGGTTATTCTTTCAGACATTTCAAACAAAAAATTTTTATACAATTTTGATCGTTTTTGCTTCCTTTTCCAGTTAAAAATTATTTTATATGAAAAATTTCATAGCGTGTTTTGGGAAAGTCATTGATTTAAATCTTAAGATTCTCACTCAATTTAAGGGGTTACGTACAGCTTACAGCAGTTAAATTTTTAGAAATATTCAACATTTTTATTTTCCTTCATTACTGTATTTTGTACAATAATGAAAATTGGTATGTGTAAAACACCGTCCTTCTGCTATATGAAAAAAATATTTTTACGATTTAAAAAATTATATATATATATATATATATATATATATATATATATATAATATTTTAATTCAAAATGATGGCAGTGTACTGTGTAGTGATGAAGCGTTTCCCTCATAACTCAAACTTCTTAACCTTTTCATGTTCTCTCTCTGTTATTTCATTTCTGAAACTCATGTTTACCATATCATGCTCTTTCAACTACATTCCTTAATAAACAATATTTTTATTTTATTTTGTGTTAGAAGAAATACTGATATTTGACCATTTTTTAAATGAATTTATTTTTTATTAGACAATCTACCAAAGGTAGAGAAGTGACCTTGCATCATATTGTACAGGGACATCATTTTATTGTTACTAACATTTCTAATATTAACCTGGCTATACCTTTCGATTAACGGTTGAGAACCGGAAACACCGTTTGCTACCCCTTTCCACGACTTGAGTTCGATGATACTGGCGTAAAACAGAAACAAATCAGTTTACTAGAAAGAAAAGTAGGTTATCCATTTACGTAAAGTAGGAAATATCGCGATTATGAGTTTGATAATTTTCATTAGGTTTTTGTTTAATCAAAATACAGTACTGTATTAACAATAAATGTTTTTACTTACGAACTGAGCTATCCATTCGGACGTATTCATTATGCGGTGTATATTATACTGTCGACAGCACATTAGCGTACAACATAGAGAATGAAGTTAAATTGAAAAATATTCATAATATCGATATTTAAACACATTTCTGAAAATGGTGGCCGTTCATTTCGATACAGGCTTCAGTTTTCATATTATCGCACTATAGACTATTGTACGTAATTCCAATTACCAGTTTCGTCCTTCGTACTAGTAACTCATGTTGAAATAATTGTGTACCTACTCTATAAAAGAGTACCTTACGTAATGTAAATTCAATCTTCACTTCTGCCCGAACCGAAAAGATAAATTTACTCAGACATGCTATCTACTGTCCGTCCAAGTGGTTTTGTCGCAGGGTCGTAGAAAGGAGGGAAATCACGTGACAATTAATTAATTAACGAGACCCTTTTATTTAAGTTATTTTAAACAGTGTTGTATAATATTACGTAGACGTCCTATTCCTAACAGAAATTAATGTTTTCAGAACAGAGCTAAGACAGCCCAGCCACTAGCCTCTACAGAGGGGCGAGCAGAAGAGGGTGGGGGAAACCGGGATGCGACATAGGCAAACGGACGACAGTACCTGTGCGAAAATGTGATTCAATACTGAAAGATCTTTCGTCACTGGAAAACGATAACATATTTCTGGAACATACTATACTCACTATTTCAGTACTGTTTGTGTTTACTATGACCGTAAGGCGACTTTGATAGCATACGCTTGGTTCTGTGTGTAGAACGGTTGGAAGTTTACTACTAGATGGGGTGGGAGTGAAGTACATTAAAAAACTCAGGTACAATAGAAATTGAAGTAAAAATAAAATGATATTCCTGTAGATATGACATGTCTCCAGGTATCGATCATATTCCAGCAGAATTAATACAAGAGGGTGGGAGTGCATTATATAGAGAAATTTATAAACTTGTACTTGCTATTTGGGAAAAGGAAATTGTACCAGAACAATGGAAGGAGTCCATAATTGTACCTATTTTTAAGAAGGGGACAAAACCAACTGTGGTAACTTTCGAGGAATATCACTTTTGTTGACGTCGTACAAAATTTTGTCCAATATTCTTTTGAGAAGATTAACTCCGTACGTAGATGAAATTATTGGGGATCATCAGTGTGGTTTTCGGCGTAATAGATCGACTATTGATCAGATTTTTGTATTCGACAGATAATGGAGAAAAAATGGGAGTATAAGGGTACAGTACATCAGTTATTCATAGATTTCAAAAAGGCTTATGACTCGGTTAAGAGGGAAGTATTATATGATATTCTTATTGAATTTGGTATTCCCAAGAAACTAGTTCGATTAATTAAAATGTGTCTCAGTGAAACATACAGCAGAGTCCGTATAGGTCAGTTTCTATCTGATGCTTTTCCAATTCACTGCGGGCTAAAGCAGGGAGATGCACTATCACCTTTACTTTTTAACTTCGCTCTAGAATATGCCATTAGGAAAGTTCAGGATAACAGGCAGGGTTTGGAATTGAACGGGTTACATCAGCTTCTTGTCTATGCGGATGACGTGAATATGTTAGGAGAAAATACACAAACGATTAGGAAAACACGGAAATTTTACTTGAAGCAAGTAGAGCGATCGGTTTGGAAGTAAATCCCGAAAAGACAAAGTATATGATTATGTCTCGTGACCAGAATATTGTACGAAATGGAAATATAAAAATTGGAGATTTATCCTTCGAAGAGGTGGAAAAATTCAAATATCTTGGAGCAACAGTAACAAATATAAATGACACTCGGGAGGAAATTAAACGCAGAATAAATATGGGAAATGCGTGTTATTATTCGGTTGAGAAGCTCTTATCATCCAGTCTGCTGTCGAAAAATCTGAAAGTTAGAATTTATAAAACAGTTATATTACCGGTTCTTCTGTATGGTTGTGAAACTTGGACTCTCACTCTGAGAGAGGAACATAGGTTCAGAGTGTTTGAGAATAAGGTGCTAAGGAAAATATTTGGGGCTAAGCGGGATGAAGTTACAGGAGAATGGAGAAAGTTACACAACACAGAACTGCACGCATTGTATTCTTCACCTGACATAATTAGGAACATTAAATCCAGACGTTTGAGATGGGCAGGGCATGTAGCACGTATGGGCGAATCCAGAAATGCATATAGAGTGTTAGTTGGGAGACCGGAGGGAAAAAGACCTTTAGGGAGGCCGAGACGTAGATGGGAGGATAATATTAAAATGGATTTGAGGGAGGTGGGGTATGATGATAGAGACTGGATTAATCTTGCACAGGATAGGGACCACTGGCGGGCTTATGTGAGGGCGGCAATGAACCTTCGGGTTCCTTAAAAGCCATTTGTAAGTAAGTAAGTATGTAGATATGACATGCATAAATACATACAAAAGATTTCATCACAGAATGTTGGATAGTTTTTAGTTATGTGCACTGCACAGTGAACTGAATTTTGAAACAAAAATGTAAGTAATGTTTTAAATCGTAAATATATATATATATATATATATATATATATATATATATATATATATATATATATAAAGGTAAAGGTATCCCCGTAACATGCCATGAAGGCACTTGGGGGCATGGAGGTAGAGCCCCATGCTTTCCATGACCTCGGCACTAGAATGAGGTGGTGTGGTCGGCACCACGCTGTGACCGCCTTTTACCCCCGGAAAGACCCGGTACTCAATTTTATAGAAGGCTGAGTGAACCTTGGGGCCGTTCTGAAAGTTTGGCAACGAGAAAAAAATCCTGTCACCACCTGGGATCGAACCCCGGAACTTCCAGTCCGTAGCCAGCTGCTCTACCAACTGAGCTACCCGGCTTATATATATATATATATATATATATATATATATATATATATATACACACACAGACGTGGACAAATTATTAGCAAAATGTACGATTTTTGTGACATATTTTTACAAAATATGACTTTTCAATTTAGACTACTGTTGACATTTTTATGTATGGTTGTGAAACTTGGACTCTCACTCTGAGAGGAACATAGGTTCAGGGTGTTTGAGAAAAAGGTGCTAAGGAAAATATTTGGGGCTAAGCGGGATGAAGTTACAGGAGAATGGAGAAAGTTACACAACACAGAACTGCACGCATTGTATTCTTCACCTGACATAATTAGGAACATTAAATCCAGACGTTTGAGATGGGCAGGGCATGTAGCACGTATGGGCGAATCCAGAAATGCATATAGAGTGTTAGTTGGGAGACCGGAGGGAAAAAGACCTTTAGGGAGGCCGAGACGTAGATGGGAGGATAATATTAGAATGGATTTGAGGGAGGTGGGGTATGATGATAGAGACTGGATTAATCTTGCTCAGGATAGGGACCGCTGGCGGGCTTGTGTGAGGGCGGCAATGAACCTTCGCGTTCCTTAAAAGCCATTTGTAAGTAAGTAAGTAAGTTGACATTTTTATGATTATAGTACACAGAAATATGTAAAAATGTCAACTGCAGTCAAAACTGAAAAGTCAAATTTTGTAAAATTATACAATAAAAAATCATTAGTTTTGCTAATAATTTGTCCACGTCTGTATATATATATATATATATATATATATATATATATATATATATATATATATATATGTATATTCATATAGAGAAAGACAGTGTTTTACACATACTAATTTTCATTATTACACAAGATACAGTAATGGAGGAAAAACGTTGAATATTTCCAAAATTTTACTGCTGTAAGCTATACCTAACCCCTTAAGAAAGTAGTCTAAATTTTCTTAAATATATTATTTTAGGCATCTAGATGAGTGATTGTAACATAGGAATCAAATGTCGAAATTTGTCGCGCGTAACGCTATTACCAAAAAAATACGGTCCCTAGCAATGGAGAGTTTGACAACATAGTTTTTCTGAACGCAACTACTTTATAATACGTGACATTCTGTTTGTACTATCTGCAGCCTCAACTTGAAACGTAGCACACAGCTTGAATCTTTTTCTAATGTGTGACTACTATTTCTTCTATTCTTAATAAAAACAAGTTTTCATTATTATTTCTGTTTCCTCTACCAATTTAATTCCATAATTGCTCTAATTATAATATCACTATCACCGTCTCTCAGTGTATCTGTAGTTGAAACACATAGTGACCAATCACGGGAACTGTAAAAGGTCAACAACATCGAGTTGTGAGCTCAATTGAAGCTCTAATGGAGACCCGTTCTGGCCCAACAGAGACTCCACCATGCGTACAGACCAACGGTCAGTAATACGAGAGACACGCGTACGTATCGTAAACGCATGGGGAGAAAGACTCGGGGAGTATCGATTCGGGACTAATGACCCCTTCACAACGAAGAACCTGTCGATTCACTGCGCAAACAAGTTCCAGACCTGAAACTGTTATTTTGACACCACTTCACACAGTTCGAAATCGCTGATTCGTTAATTCTTTTGTTACTAGCACTGTGCATTATTTCCACCTCGCATTTGTATGTAAATTGATGAAAATGGGTCCGAGTTTAGAACTCATGTGAAGACAATTAGTACCCGCGTGGTACTTAATCCTTAAATTGGCAAAGCTTCTGTTCTCACACTAGTTTATTAAACCGTGTCGGACCGTAAAGAAAACAACTATCACAATGTCCACATTTTATATGTTGTACAATATTATATAGTATTGTCAAATTTCCTACCAATTTTTTTCTTTGTTCTATTAAAATTACAGCATATAGCTATTGACCTCTTCTATCCTATAGGATGCTTTGTCAATTTAAGGGTTAAGCGCGGCGATCCTAATGATTTTATGAAGATTATGGTACATTATAAGGTTGCGGAAGGTGTGAGTGAATGAGTTGTTGCCACCGACAAGGTATAGTGAAACTAGTGATACAATGCTGCTCTCGGACCTCGGTTCGAAACCTGTTTAATGAATCTCTAAGCGTTTTCCTTTCCATTTAAGGCTTAATAAAAGTTCAAAAATACAGCTACACGTAATAAGGTAGTTCTACAATAATTAATTAATTGGCAATTTTTTATGTGTAAGTATGTCGTTCTCCTCATTAGGCTTGGGGGCCAGGTAACTAGACAATGCAACTCACTTTTGCCGATGCAGCTTGCCCTTGTTCTCCTTACATTCCTCTTCATCTTGTATTCTCGTTTTCCTTTTGTATTCCCCTTGTTATCCTTGTACTCCCCTTGTTCTCCTTCAGTTCCCTTGTTCTCCTTGTATTCCCCTTGTCATCCTTGTATTCCCATTATCATTGTGTATTCCCCTTGTTCTCCTTGTATTCCCATTGTCATCATTGTATTTCCCTTGTTCTCCTTGTATTCCCATTGTCATCATTGTATTTCCTTGTTCTCCTTGTATTCCCATTGTCATCTTTGTATTCCCATTGTCATCATTGTATTCCCCTTGTTCTCCTTGTATTCCCATTTTCATCATTGTATTCCCCTTGTTCTCCTTGCATTCCCTTGTTCTCCTTGTATTCCCATTGTCATCATTGTATTCCCCTTGTTCTCCTTATATTCCCATTGTCATCCTTGTATTCCCATTTTCATCATTGTATTCCCCTTGTTCTCCTTGTATTCCCATTGTCATCATTGTATTCCCTTGTTCTCCTTGTATTCCCATTTTCATCACTGTATTCCCCTTGTTCTCCTTGCATTCCCTTGTTCTCCTTGCATTCCCTTGTTCTCCTTGTATTCCCATTATCATCATTGTATTCCCCTTGTTCTCCTTGTATTCCCCTTGTTCTCCTTGTATTCCCATTGTCATCATTGTATTCCCCTTGTCATCCTTGTATTCCCATTATCATTGTATTCCCCTTGTTCTCCTTGTATTCCCATTGTCATCATTGTATTTCCCTTGTTCTCCTTGTATTCCCATTGTCATCCTTGTATTCCCATTGTCATCATTGTATTCCCCTTGTTCTCCTTGTATTCCCCTTGTCATCATTGTAATTGACAAGTAATTTCTCAATAAAACAAAATAATATACTATTTTACGTAATTTATTACAAAGCTAATTAATGTGTTGCTTCCATTTTAAATGATTATCGAAAATTATGCCTAAATACTTAACTTCAGAGGACTCTTTAATAATCGGACATTTACACTGTATAAGACAACAATCAGAATGTTTCATATAAAACAATTTTTATCTCGAAAAGGAAGCAAAAATGAGCAAAATGGTATTAAACTTTTTTGTTTTAAATATCCAAAGAATAACCCCTTGAAATTAACATTACTTACGGTTTACCCTGTATAATACAAAGGAATATAATTTCTGACTCAGAAGTTCAAAAAGATGCTTTTTTATAGTAGGATTCACGTATGAAGTCTTTGAAGAGAAAATTCCACGACAAATTCTTAATTACAGACTAGATTTCACAGTAGATGCGCTCTTCACGGAATTCTAGATTTTATTGGATCCTTACAAATGCAATGCATACGAGAGTTACACTTGATCGGGCTACTAAAGATTAAGAGGGTGGGAAAGCGAAATTCTAGTGAAGCTTTTACATAGCCTGTGGGGATTCGCATTGTGCCGAATCTTTCATCTGGCCAAACTATGACCCAGAATCACGCCCATGCAGCATTCTCCAAAGCTGAAACACAAATCCCGTCTATAATTCATCGTAAGCAATACTGCCTCGCGATCTGAAAACAGAGAAATTTGAAGTATTATTATAAGAGCTCAGACAACTTCCAGATGTCATGGATGGGCTGATTACTTTCTGTACAATTATCCGTTACTGTGCAAGACGCGAGCGGAACAGAATGCGGTGTTGAGGTGCCCCGGCGTGTTATGCAAATCACCTGCGATGCTACAGTTATTCCAATTCAGTAACTGAACTACAGCTGCTACTATAGACCCTCGTTCGTTAACGCCACCCCTTTTAGAGAGCAGCTCCTGAATACGACAGCAGACGAATCGCGGGCCAGGTGCGCGACCAACAGGTTTCTAACCCTCAAATAAAAAATAAATAATACCGCAAAGGGGTGAATTCTAAACGAGAAATGATGAGCACGTAATACTAGAGGCACAATGGGACAAAAAAAATGGCAGACAACACAAATAGAGTCAGGACGAAAGGAGCATGGAATTAAAAAAAGAATGAAATAAAAAGAAACAAGAGAAAAACAAAACCAAAAAACAAAAAAGCGCAAGATTAAGCAACGTAAAAGGAAGAATGAAAAGATAGTTATGTAATACGTGTTAAAGAAAATTCATTCATCAAGGAAAAAGGAATAAAATGGAAATCGTTAAATAGTAATATACGTTACAAGAGCGGTATGTTGACGTTTTCATGGTCGAGGAAAAGATTGAAAAAGTGAAACGTAGTTGAGATTTGTTTAATTTCCGAGAACATGAAAACAAACATACCGCTCGTGTACCGTACATTATTTTCTGCGAAGATCGTTTATTACATACCTGAAAGACGAATTTCTAACTAGTTGCAATGAAATCTCTATGTTGGTTTCTTTTTAATGACGGCAACTTCGGAAAACCAAAATATCTTTCTACAACATTGTTGCTATAAAATGTTTTCTGTGTTTACTATACTCCAGCAGGCCGTGATATGCGTCTGTCTTTTTTTCCCCAGTCTATAAATGCGAACTTAAAACAAACGGTAAGGTTATGTAATGATTTATTTTTCATTTTAACAATATTATTTATATAACATATTGCAGTAATAACATCGGCACCTGTAATCTTGTTGATTTTTTCACGGCTTCCTTAATGTTATTTGTATCAGGAATGCAATAAGTTTCGTGGAGTAGTAGACTTTACTTAATTTTTGCAAATATTTAAAAACAATAATTAACATTGCAATTTAGGTGAAATTGCAATGGTAAGTTTCAATTTACAATTATTACTATGTTAAACGTCTCTAAAAACAATATGTTAAAAGCCTAAAGCAGTAAAATGAATGTCGCGCTTAAGCGGTAAGAAGAGGGAAATTGTTATGTGTGTTACGATGGGAATACTGAATGTGGTATTTCACACTTACCGCGTATTGGTTCTGTGCGGAAAACAAGCAAATACGCACGATCTCGCACAAAATTAAATAATCAAGAAAAAGGAATGAAATGGAAATCGTTGCAAAACTTACAAAAGAACAGAAAAATTTGAATTGAAAATAGTACGCTGTATTACGATACAAGGATGGGAAATAATTTTTGTGCGAGATCGTTCGTATTTGCTTGTTTTCCGCATTTATAATGTGGCGGAAATTTAATCACCATACATTGTAGTAACTTTATCGTAGATGTCATATGTGTCCACCATTTCGTTCTTGTACAAGTAACAGCACGGAAAACTTTAGTATTCAGCTTAGAATAGATAGTTTACTAGGCCTATATACAGTCACGAAGCTTGAGTTTTGAGGGTGCTAGAAACAATAGACTGTGACGGTACTATTTTGCATTGCCTGTAATGAGGCGATATTAGCGATCCTAGTGGTGAGCAACTATCTAATGTTTGCATATTTACTACGTATTGAACTTCGCGACTGTATGTACTAGAGTGTGATGGTATACTGTTAGTATAGATGTCATAGTCGCTACCACAAATAGGCTATCACTATTACCATTACAAATATTACTATCACCAGCACAAATGACATCACCACCACCAACAGTGTCATAGTCACTACCAGAAATGTCACTATATTACTCCTATAAGTGCCACAGTCACCATCAAAAATGTCACTATACTACTATAAATGTCACAATCACCACCAGAAATGTCATTATACTACTATAAATGCCACAGCCACCACCAAAAATGTCAATCACCACCGCAAATGTCACTATTATTACCAACAATGTCACAATCACCACCAGAAATGTCATTATACTAGTATAAATGCCACAATCACCACCAGAAATGTCACTGTACTACTAAATGCCACAATCATCACCAGAAATGTCACTATACTACTATTAATGCCACACTCACCACCAGAAATGTCACTATACTACTATAAATACCACAGTCACCACCAGAAATATCAATCACCACCGCTAATGTCACTCACTACTGTAAATGCCTGTGACCACCAAAACTGTCACAATCACCACCACATATGCCATAATCGCCACCATAAATGTCAAATATCATATCACCACCACAAATACCATATCACCGTAAGTACCATACTAGATACCACAAGTAGGCCTATCACTATTACTTATTACTAAAAATATCACTATCACCACTACAAATACCACTACCAGTACCAACAATGCCACAATCGCCACTAATGGCGAAGTGCATCAACATTGATTAAAAACGCAGTAATCATAGATTACGAAACGATGATTAAACAGTAGCCGTGGTTAAAATTTAATTTATGTGCACCATTCATAATCACCGATTACTGAAACATGGCTAGCTGACACCTCATTTAACCAGAGTAAAGTCTATGATGGTACATTGTTTCTACAAAATGACTAAAGGAAAGCATCCATACCGCTGCAAAGATAATAGTCAACGTCTAAAAACGACTGCGCTCACTATGTTCTACATCGAAATGAACGTATCCTACATTTTCGCGTTGCATTTGTTTGCCTTTGGGCGCTGTTATATTTGTGAGTTCCATTTCTTTGTTTTTCAGTACTTTTAGGTTAAAATCGTACAAAATGGAAAATTGAATCCAAAAATGATTATATCCCAATGTTAGGTTGAAGTATCGATAGACTTAATTACTAGATTTAAATGTAGGCCTATTATATAAAAAAGATGGAATATCCATAAAGGAAAAGGATGCAGAAAATTGGTAGGAATGTGTGTACGATCTTGGACTACACCAGGGAATTGTACATTATCCTAAGATCCATCCAGAACCTCTCTTTGTTCAGCCAGTGACATAGAGAAAGAGATACTGGTATTCGAGTATTCCCTCTTAAAATACAGAAAATAATAGTTACACAGAATCGTAATATAAGCAGCCGATCCGTAGGAGAAATATGATTGTTCTTGTGTTATTTCAATTGATCCATTTGTAGATTTTGATAAACGAAATCCCTCCTGAAATTTTCTGTCACCTAATTGCTCGCAAGAATTCTCTCTTTCCACTAAAGAACCTTCACGCTCACGCTCTATCCAAGTAATTCAAGTACTGCACAATAATAATCGTCTTCGAAATAATCACCTGTGGTTATGACCGCCATTTTGCTTTACTTGCTCTACTAATCGCTGGTTATCTCCTTTAACCGTTCATATTTGGCCGGTTAGAGATTACTGTGGTTAACTTCCTACTTAAGTCGTAACCGAGGTCGATCCACCGTAAAAATGCTTAATCGGGGATTAGGTCACAATTTTAACCGATGGTTACACTAACCGACGTTGATGCACGTGGGCATAAAGATTTAACTATCACCACTACAAATATCACTGTCACTGCTACATATATCAAACTCACCACCACAAATGTCATTTCTATCATTATTGCTATTTAATATTATGATCGTCATTACTTTCTGTCACTGCTTTTTACCACAATCACCACCACATCACGATAGAATTTTGTAAAATATTGTCCGGTGAGTGAAAACAAATATAATAATATTAATGTTTATAATAATCGTAATATTTGTGATAAGGCGAGGTAATACGTCTCTCTACCTTACAGGAATAGCCGTGTAACTCCAGAGACACGTGGTGCCGCCCACATTTGTGCATTCCTGGTCCGTAATGATGCATGAAAGCCTGCAGTTCGACAGGCCATTAACAACTTCATGTGGCATTCCGGTTTCCAACGTATCTCGGTTTCACTTCCTCGTTTGCACCTTCACACAGCTAGCCGAAACCTTCGTCCACCTCCTGCTGGTTACACTGTCGCAGGATATCGTTCATTACTTTGGGATTTAGAAGAAATCATTACGTACCGTCGATTGCACGCAAGTTTAGAGTTGTGCCTTGTTATTTGCCTACACAGATAATACTTACAAATAGTTTTTAAGGAACCAGGAGGTTCATTGCCGCTCTCACATAAGCCCGCCATCGGTCCCTATCCTGAGCAAGATTAATCCAGTATCTACCATCATATCCCACCTACCTCAAATCCATTTTAATATTATCCTCCCATCTACGTGTCGGCCTCCCCAAAAGGTCTTTTCCCATCCGGCCTCCCAACTAACACTCTGTACGCATTTCTCGATTCACTATACGTGCTACATGCCCTGCCCATCTCAAACGTCTGGATTTAATGTTCCTAATTATGTCAGGTGAAGAATACAATGCGTGCAGTTCTGCGTTGTGTAACTTTCTCCATTTTCCTGTAACTTCATCCCTCTTAGCCCCAAATATTTTCCTAAGAGCCTTATTTTTAAACACCCTTAATCTCTGTTCCTCTCTCGAAGTGAGAGTCCAAGTTTCACAACCATACAGAACAACCGGTAATATAAATTCTAATTTCCAGATTTTTTTATAGAAGACTAGGTGACAAAGCCTTCTCAACCGAATAATAACACGCATTTCCCATATTTATTCTGCGTTTTATTTCCTCCCGAGTGTCATTTATATTTGTTACTGTTGCTCTGAGATATTTTAATTTTTCCACTTCTTCGAAGGATAAATTTCCAATTTTTATATTTCCATTTCGTACAATATTTTGGTCACGAGACATAATCATATACTTTGTCTTTTCAGGGTTTACTTCCAAACCTATCGCTTTACTTGCTTCAAGTAAAATTTACGTGTTTTCCCTAATACTTTGTGCATTTTCTGCTAACATATTCACGTCATGCGCATAGACAAGAATCTGATGTGACCCGTTCAATTCCAAACCCTCTCTGTTATCCTGGACTTTGCTAATGGCATATTCTAAAGCAAAGTTAAAAAGTAAAGGTGATAGTGCATCTCTTTGCTTTAGCCCGCAGTGAATTGGGAATGAGTGAGTTGAATCATAATACTTAGCTCTCATAAGTTGTCTCAGCATATTCGAAAAATTAAGTCAATAGCTTTCCCAAACCCCGCTATGAAATGTTTCATATAAAATAATTTTTGTCTGGAAAAGGAAGCAAAAAACGAGCAAAACTATCTCAAATAATAACTCCCTGAAATTAAAAATTATATAATATTTGCAGTTCTAAGAATTTGAACGTGTAAAAATAGTCTACTTTCTCTCTTCTTTTGTAACCTTTTCTCGATTCTGTTATAATGTGTTTACCACATTTCTATCGCAATTACCCATATTATATCAGCTCCTTTATTGTAAAAATAAATATCATAATAAATTTTTAACAAACTTTTTTTGCCAAGTTGTTGGGCGAAGGTAACAAGGTTTCTATGCAAAGAATGACGCCCTGAATATTTCCCCCGTTTCTTCAGTGCTACTGTTATGTATATACAATCCTCTATCTAGATTCTGCAACAAAGAACGCTAATGAAAGAATGTTGGCTTACGAGATAACAGGCGTCGTTTGCTTTGGAGTTGAATGTTATCAGAATATCTAACAGGAGAGCCTGGCCACAAGGAGGTGTGCAGTAAAATTTGTTCCTCGTTAGTAGCTCTACACATGCACTTTATTTTAACAGGGGGACATAAAACTTAATTTTATTTCTGAAATAAAATTTTACTCCCAGTTGGTTACCATAAATCACATTGACAATCGGTGAATGGGTGGATGGGAGATTCTGGAGTCTAATTGGACAGACACATAAATACTAGCAATACAAAAGCTGCTTCGACAACGCACTCTGCTTCGTGTTTGTTACGGAAAACCCAGTTGGAACTGCATGTCTGTATTTGACTATAATTATATGTGTACAAAACAACCTTTGCTTATCATAAAATAAATAAATTTTCATTAACGTTTTCGATACTTGTGTATCATCTTCAGATGTGAAATGTTAGATTAATATGATGAAAACCTTGCCTATTAGATGGAACTTAATGTGGTAATTTTCGGGTCATATTAGTGTGATTGCTTGGACTTAACTTAGGTTGATCTATGATATACATGCTATGTTAGGTTAAATCACTACGAGTCATATGATATGATCTAAAATAATAAAATAAAACTGTTTAAGAATTGTAACCACTATTAGCGTAGTTATTGAAATGTGAACACTTTGTGTAAACACTTTAAAAGTTTTATCACTTTGAACATGTGTTGGCTGTATTTACCGATTTAAATCACTGCAAGTCATGTGATATGATGTAAAATATATGAAAATAAAACTGTTTAAGAATTGTAACCACTATTAGCGTAGTCATTGAAATGTGAACACTTTGTAAAATCACTTTGAAAGATTATAATCACGTTGAACATATGTTGGCTGTATTTGCCGATTTAAAGTTCGTTGAATAGGGCAGTTTCTGTTGATCTCGATGTTTGACGTTGAACTAAAGCGCAGTGTCGTTTTGTCACTAACATGTTTATATTTTGTTAAAATGCGTATTGTTAAGACGTTCCATCCAATTGTAGTTGATGAAATTGATGTAAATCATAGATATATTACTGATACAATATAGAGGTTGTCAGGTCCAGTAATATATCTATGATTTACATCAATTTCATCAACTACAATTGGATGAAACGTCTTAACAACACGCATTTTAACAAAATATAAACATGTTAGTGACAAAACGACACTGCGCTTTAGTTCAACGTCAAACATCGAGATCAACAGAAACTGCCCTATTCAACGAACTTTAAATCGGCAAATACAGCCAACATATGTTCGAAGTGATAAAACTTTTAAAGTGTTTATACGAAGTGTTCACATTTCAATGACTACGCTAATAGTGGTTACAATTCTTAAACAGTTTTATTTTCATATATTTTAGATCATATCACATGACTTGCAGTGATTTAAATCGGCAAATACAGCCAACACATGTTCAAAATGATAAAACTTTTAAAGTGTTTATACAAAGTGTTCACATTTCAATAACTACGCTAATAGTGGTTACAATTCTTAAACAGTTTTATTTTCATATTTTTAGATCATATCACATGACTTGCAGTGATTTAAATCGGCAAATACAGCCAACACATGTTCAAAATGATAAAACTTTTAAAGTGTTTATACAAAGAGTTCACATTTCAATAACTACGCTAATAGTGGTTACAATTCTTAAAGAGTTTTATTTTCTTATATTTTAGATCATATCACATGACTTGCAGTGATTTAAATCGGCAAATACAGCCAACACATGTTCAAAATGATAAAACTTTTAAAGTGTTTATACAAAGTGTTCACATTTCAATAACTACGCTAATAGTGGTTACAATTCTTAAACAGTTTTATTTTCACATATTTTAGATCATATCACATGACTTGCAGTGATTTAAACCGGCAAATACAGCCAACACATGTTCGAAGTGATAAAACTTTTAAAGTGTTTATACAAAGTGTTCACATTTCAATGACTACGCTAATAGTGGTTACAATTCTTAAACAGTTTTATTTTCATATATTTTAGATCATATCACATGACTTGCAGTGATTTAAATCGGCAAATACAGCCAACACATGTTCAAAATGATAAAACTTTTAAAGTGTTTATACAAAGTGTTCACATTTCAATAACTACGCTAATAGTGGTTACAATTCTTAAACAGTTTTATTTTATATTTTAGATCATATCATATGACTCGCAGTGATTTAACCTAACATAGCATGTATATCATAGATCAACCTAAGTTAAGTTCAAGCAATCACACTAACATGACCCGAAAATTACCACATTAAGTTCCATCTAATAGGCAAGGTTTTCATCATAATAATCTAACATTTCACATCTGAAGATGATACACAAGTATCGAAAACGTTAATGAAAATTTATTTATTTTATGATAAGCAAAGGCGGTTTTGTACACATATAATTATAGTCAAACATTAATAGCTTATCGGCAAACTTCAACATGAAATTGCATGTCTGTAGCATAAGGTAAGTATACACAAAGAGCACCGTTTGATTTTAGCTTGTTAAAGTAGAGGAATATTTGCAAGAAACTTCTGCAAAGGATGTGGTTTGCCCCATTTTTAAGTGTCTCACTTTTTCTACGAGAAATTGTGGGAAAGTCATCCGATAAGTGATGTAAAGCCCGCAAGATTTGTAACGTATCACCGCAACAGCACCATTTCCTTTCTTTTTCTAAGGTTTTTGTGCCTTTCATTTATGTTTTCTATTTCCTCTATACCCTAAGTTATTATCTTGTGGTTTGTCATTCTTCATTTTCTCCTTTTCCCATTTCATTTTCCTCTTCCTTTTTGTCCATCTTCATATTTTTTTCATCCTTTTATTTCTACCTCTGTTTCTCTCTCATTTACTTTCTTCCGTTCTTACGTTTCTCTCCTTCTTTGCCATCATCTCTTTCCTGCTTGGTATTTCCCTTATGGAGGACTACATACAGAGTGTTTACTATTATATGCGGGCAACTTTGGGAAATGGACAGAGGACCTAAAAACAAGCAAAAATAGTTGATGTAAATATACAGAGTGATTCACGAGGATTTACCGTCACTTACGGAGCTTATTTCCGAAGACATTCTGAGCAAAAAGTCATACAAACATTTGTCCTAATCTCAATATTTTCAAAATTACGCTAATTTGAAATTCTTTGTAAAATACCTTTTTTCTTTACTTTTAAGGGTAAAAGAATATTACAAATAGAGAATGAACTATTCAGAAGTATCATTTCTTTAATTGGCTAGTGTTCTGAAGCTGAAAATGTGTTGTTAATTCTTTGTACAGATTTTGTTTTTCAATGTTTAACTAAAAATGACATCATTATTACGCACTTATCACAAAACTTGTTACAAATCATACGACTTTAGGAACTTGATTATTTACAGTTTAATTACGCATCCTAATGTACAGTCTTGAAGAATTTACAAGAGTGGCGTGATTTGTAACAATGGATGTGATAAATGCGTAAGAAAATGTATTTTGTAGTTAAGAATCGAAAAAAAAAAAAAAAAAAAAAAAGATTCTGTAAGAAGCAACTATAGAATTCACAACACATTTTTAGCTTCAGAATATTAACTAATTAAGAAATGATACACCTGTATAGTTCATACTTTATTTGTAATATTCTTTTACCCTTAAAACTAAAAATAATGGTATTTTACAAACAATTTCAAATTAATGTAAATCTGAAAATATTGAGATTAGGACAAATGTTTGTATGACATTTTTTGCTCAGAATGTCTTCGGAAATAAACTCCGTGACAGTAAAAGTAAATCCTCATGAATCACCCTGTATAGCCAGTTCCGCTTTGTTACTGAATTACAGATTTTTAATGCGATTTATTTCTTACATGATGATGATGCGGTGATGATTGTGTTATTTCCAGTGGTGATTGTAGTATCTCCGGTGGTGATTGTGGCATTTGCGGTGATGATTGTGTTATTTTCAGTGGTGATTGTGGTATCTGCGGTGGTGATTATGGTATCTGCAGTGGTGATTGTAGCATTTGCGGTGATGATTGTGTTATTTTCAGTGATGATTGTGGTTCTGCGGTGGTGATTGTGGCATTTGAGGTGAAGATTGTGTTATTTTCAGTGGTGATTGTGGTATCTGCGGTGGTGATTGTGGCATTTGAGGTGAAGATTGTGTTATTTTCAGTGGTGATTGTGGTATCTGTGGTGGTGATTGTGGCATTTGCGGTGATGATTGTGTTATTTTCAGTGATGATTGTGGTTCTGCGGTGGTGATTGTGGTATCTGCAGTGGTGATTGTGGTATCTGCAGTGGTGATTGTGGTATTTGCGGTGATGATTGTGTTATTTTCAGTGGTGATTGTGGTATCTGCGGTGGTGATTGTGGTATCTGCGGTGGTGATTGTGGCATTTGAGGTGACGATTGTGTTATTTTCAGTGGTGATTGTGGTATCTGCAGTGGTGATTGTGGTATCTGCGGTGGTGATTGTGGCATTTGAGGTGACGATTGTGTTATTTTCAGTGGTGATTGTGGTATCTGCGGTGGTGATTGTGGTATCTGCAGTGGTGATTGTGGTATCTGCGGTGGTGATTGTGGCATTTGTGGTGACGATTGTGTTATTTTCAGTGGTGATTGTGGTATCTGCGGTGGTGATTGTGGTATCTGCGGTGGTGATTGTGGCATTTGAGGTGACGATTGTGTTATTTTTCAGTGGTGATTGTGGTATCTGCGGTGGTGATTGTGGTATCTGCGGTGGTGATTGTGGTATCTGCGGTGGTGATTGTGGCATTTGAGGTGACGATTGTGTTATTTTCAGTGGTCTGATTTGTGGTATCTGATTGTGTGGTGATTGTGGTATCTGCGGTGGTGATTGTGGTATCTGCGGTGGTGATTGTGGCATTTGAGGTGACGATTGTGTTATTTTCAGTGGTGATTGTGGTATCTGCAGTGGTGATTGTGGTATCTGCGGTGGTGATTGTGGTATCTGCGGTGGTGATTGTGGCATTTGTGGTGACGATTGTGTTATTTTCAGTGGTGATTGTGGTATCTGCGGTGGTGATCTGCGGTGGTGATTGTGGTATCTGCGGTGGTGATTGTGGCATTTGAGGTGACGATTGTGTTATTTTCAGTGGTGATTGTGGTATCTGCGGTGGTGATTGTGGTATCTGCGGTGGTGATTGTGGTATCTGCGGTGGTGATTGTGGCATTTGAGGTGACGATTGTGTTATTTTCTGCGTGGTGATTGGTATCTGCAGTGGTGGTGATTGTGGTATCTGCGGTGGTGATTGTGGTATCTGCGGTGGTGATTGTGGCATTTGTGGTGACGATTGTGTTATTTTCAGTGGTGATTGTGGTATCTGCGGTGGTGATTGTGGTATCTGCGGTGGTGATTGGTATCTGCATTGTGGCATTTGTGGTGACGATTGTGTTATTTTCAGTGGTGATTGTGGTATCTGCGGTGGTGATTGTGATTGTGGTATCTGCAGTGGTGATTGATTTGTGGTATCTGTTATTTTCAGTGGTGATTGTGGTATCTGCGGTGGTGATTGTGGTATCTGCAGTGGTGATTGTGGCATTTGTGGTGACGATTGTGTTATTTTCAGTGGTGATTGTGGTATCTGCGGTGGTGATTGTGGTATCTGCGGTGGTGATTGTGGTATCTGCAGTGGTGATTGTGGCATTTGTGGTGACGATTGTGTTATTTTCAGTGGTGATTGTGGTATCTGCGGTGGTGATTGTGGTATCTGCGTGGTGATTGTGGCATTTGTGGTATCTTGTGTTATTTTCAGTGGTGATTGTATATCTGCGGTGGTGATTGTGGTATCTGCAGTGGTGATTGTGGTATCTGCAGTGGTGATTGTGGTATCTGCGGTGGTGATTGTGACATTTGAGGTGACGATTGTGTTATTTTCAGTGGTGTGGTATCTGCGGTGGTGATTGATCTGCAGTGGTGATTGTGGTATCTGCGCGATTGGTGATTGTGTGGTGATTGTGGTATCTGCGTGGTGATTGTGGTATCTGCAGGGTGATGGTGATTGTGGCATTTGTGGTGACGATTGTGTTATTTTGTGATTGTTTTCAGTGGTGATTGTGGTATCTGCGGTGGTGATTGTGGCATTTGAGGTATCTTGTGTGTGTGGTGATTGTGGCATTTGTGGTGACGATTGTGGTATTTGCAGTGGTGATTGTGGTATCTGCAGTGGTGATTGTGGTATCTGCGGTGGTGATTGTGGCATTTGCAGTGGTGATTGTGTTATTTTCGGTGGTGATTGTGGTATCTGCGGTGGTGATTGTGGTATCTGCAGTGGTGATTGTGGTATCTGCGGTGGTGTGGTATCTGCAGTGGTGATTGTGGCATTTGTGGGATCGATTGGTTTTCAGTGGTGATTGTGGTATCTGCGGTGGTGATTGTGGTATCTGCGGTGGTGATTGTGGCATTTGTGGTGACGATTGTGTTATTTTCAGTGGTGATTGTGGTATCTGCGGTGGTGATTGTGGTATCTGCAGGTGGTGATTGTGGTATCTGTGGTGACGTGATTGTGTTATTTCAGGTGGTGATTGTGGTATCTGCAGTGGTGATTGTGGTATCTGCGGTGGTGATTGTGGTATCTGCGGTGGTGATTGTGGCATCTGCGGTGACGATTGTGGCATTTTCAGTGGTGATTGATCTGCAGTGGTGATTGTGGTATCTGCGGTGGTGATTGTGGTATCTGCTGGTGATTGTGGCATTTGTGGTGGTGATTGTGGTATCTGCGGTGGTGATTGTGGTATCTGCAGGTGGTGATTGTGGTATCTGCGGTGGTGATTGTGGCATTTGTGGTGACGATTGTGTTATTTTCAGTGGTGATTGTGGTATCTGCGGTGGTGATTGTGGTATCTGCAGTGGTGATTGTGGTATCTGCGGTGATGGATTGTGGTATCTGCAGTGGTGATTGTGGTATCTGCGGTGGTGATTGTGGTATCTGCGGTGGTGATTGTGGTATCTGCGTGGTGATTGTGGTATCTGCGGTGGTGATTGTGGCATTTGTGGTGACGATTGGTTATTTTCAGTGGTATCTGATTGTGGTCTGCGGTGGTGATTGTGGTCTGCGTTATTTTCAGTGGTGATTGTGGTATCTGCAGTGGTGATTGTGGTATCTGCGGTGGTGATTGTGGTATCTGCGGTGGTGATTGTGGCATTTATGGTGACGATTGTGTTATTTTCAGTGGTGATTGTGGTATTTGTGACATTTGTGGTGACGATTGTGTTATTTTCAGTGGTGATTGTGGTATCTGCGGTGGTGATTGTGGTATCTGCGGTGGTGATTGTGGCATTTGTGGTGACGATTGTGTTATTTTCAGTGGTGATTGTGGTATCTGCGGTGGTGATTGTGGTATCTGCGTGGTGATTGTGGCATCTGCGGTGGTGATTGTGGTATCTGCGGTGGTGATTGTGGCATTGCGGTGGTGATTGTGGTTATCTTCAGGTGGTGATTGTGGTATCTGCGGTGGTGATTGTGGTATCTGCGGTGGTGATTGTGGTATTTGGTGATTGTGGTTATTTTCAGTGGTGATTGTGGTATCTGCGGTGGTGATTGTGGTATCTGCGTGGTGATTGTGGTATCTGATTGTGTTATTTTCAGTGGTGATTGTGGTATCTGCGGTGGTGATTGTGGTATCTGCGGTGGTGATTGTGGCATTGTGGTGACGATCTTGTGTTATTTTCAGTGGTGATTGTGGTATCTGCGGTGGTGATTGTGGTATCTGCGGTGGTGATTGTGGTATCTGCGGTGGTGATTGTGGTATCTGCGGTGGTGATTGTGGTATCTGCGGTGGTGATTGTGGTATCTGCGGTGGTGATTGATTGTGGTATCTGCGGTGGTGATTGTGGCATTTGTGGTGATTGATTGTGTGATTTTCTGCGTGGTGGTGGTATCTGCGGTGGTGATTGTGGTATCTGCGGTGGTGATTGTGGTATCTGCGGTGGTGATTGTGGTATCTGCAGTGGTGATTGTGGTATCTGCGGTGGTGATTGTGGTATCTGCAGTGGTGATTGTGGTGGTGATTGTGGTATCTGCGGTGGTGATTGTGGTATCTGCAGTGGTGATTGTGGTATCTGCGGTGACGTGATTGTGGTATCTGCAGTGGTGATTGTGGTATCTGCGGTGGTGATTGTGGTATCTGTGGTGATTGTGGTATCTGCGGTGGTGATTGTGGTATCTGCAGTGGTGATTGTGGTATCTGCGGTGGTGATTGTGGTATCTGCGGTGGTGATTGTGGCATTTGAGGTGACGATTGTGTTATTTTCAGTGGTGATTGTGGTATCTGCGGTGGTGATTGTGGTATCTGCGGTGGTGATTGTGGTATCTGCGGTGGTGATTGTG
This sequence comes from Periplaneta americana, assembly GCA_025594305.2. NCBI lineage: Eukaryota > Metazoa > Arthropoda > Insecta > Blattodea > Blattidae > Periplaneta > Periplaneta americana. Next base: position 195,739,714 of record JAJSOF020000001.1, read on the forward strand.
GTTTGGTGATTGTGGTATTTTCAGTGGTGATTGTGGTATTTGAGGTGGTGATTGTGGTATCTGCAGTGGTGATTGTGGTATCTGCGGTGGTGATTGTGGTATCTGCGGTGGTGATTGTGGCATTTGAGGTGACGATTGTGTTATTTTCAGTGGTGATTGTGGTATCTGCGTGGTGATTGTGGTATCTGCGGTGGTGATTGTGGTATCTGCGGTGGTGATTGTGGCATCTGCGGTGGTGATTGTGGTGACGATTGTGGTTATTTTCAGTGGTGATTGTGGTATTTGCAGTGGTGATTGTGGTATCTGCGGTGGTGATTGTGGTATCTGCGGTGGTGATTGTGGCATTTGTGGTGACGATTGTGTTATTTTCAGTGGTGATTGTGGTATCTGCGGTGGTGATTGTTTATCTGCGGTGGTGATCTGCGGTGGTGATTGTGGCATTTGTGGTGACGATTGTGTTATTTTCAGTGGTGATTGTGGTATCTGCGGTGGTGATTGTGGTATCTGCGGTGGTGATTGTGTATTGCTGCGGTGGTGATTGTGATTGTGGTATCTGCGGTGGTGATTGTGGCATTTGGGTGACGATTGTGTTATTTTCAGTGGTGATTGTGGTATCTGCGGTGGTGATTGTGGTATCTGCAGTGGTGATTGTGGTATCTGCAGTGGTGATTGTGGTATTGCGGTGGTGATTGTGGTATCTGCGGTGGTGATTGTTTGTGGTATCTTGCGGTGGTGATTGTGGTATCTGCGGTGGTGATTGTGTTATTTTCAGTGATGATTGTGGTTCTGCGGTGGTGATTGTGGTTCTGCGGTGGTGATTGTGGTATCTGCGGTGGTGATTGTGGTATTTTCAGTGGTGATTGTGGTTCTGCGGTGGTGATTGTGGTATCTGCAGTGGTGATTGTGGTATCTGCGGTGGTGATTGTGGTATCTGCGGTGGTGATTGTGGTATCTGCAGTGGTGATTGTGGTATCTGCGGTGGTGATTGTGGCATTTGTGGTGACGATTGTGTTATTTTCAGTGGTGATTGTGGTTCTGCGGTGGTGATTGTGGTATCTGCGGTGGTGATTGTGGTATCTGCAGTGGTGATTGTGTTATTTTCAGTGATGATTGTGGTTCTGCGGTGGTGATTGTGGTATCTGCGGTGGTGATTGTGGCATTTGAGGTGAAGATTGTGTTATTTTCAGTGATGATTGTGGTATCTGCAGTGGTGATTGTGGTATCTGCGGTGGTGATTGTGGCATTTGCGGTGACGATTGTGTTATTTTCAGTGGTGATTGTGGTATCTGCGGTGGTGATTGTGGTATCTGCAGTGGTGATTGTGGCATTTGTGGTGACGATTGTGTTATTTTCAGTGGTGATTGTGGTATCTGCAGTGGTGATTGTGGTATCTGCGGTGGTGATTGTGGCATTTGAGGTGATTGTGGTATTGTGTTATTTTCAGTGGTGATTGGTGATTGTGGTATCTGCGGTGATTGTGATTGTGGTGACGATTGTGTTATTTTCAGTGGTGATTGTGGTATCTGCAGGGTGGTGATTGTGGTATCTGCGGTGGTGATTGTGGCATTTGAGGTGACGATTGTGGTATCTGCAGTGGTGATTGTGGTATCTGCGGTGGTGATTGTGGTATCTGCGGTGGTGATTGTGGTATCTGCGGTGGTGATTGTGGTATCTGCAGTGGTGATTGTGGTATCTGCGGTGGTGATTGTATCTGGGTGACGCATGTGTTGTTATTCAGTGGTGATTGTGGTATCTGCGGTGATTGGTCTGATTGTGGTGATTGTGGCATTTGTGGTGACGATTGTGTTATTTTCAGTGGTGATTGTGGTATCTGCGGTGGTGATTGTGGTATCTGCGGTGGTGATTGTGGCATTTGATTGTGACGATTGTGTTATTTTCAGTGGTGATTGTGGTATCTGCGGTGGTGATTGTGGTATCTGCAGTGGTGATTGTGGTATCTGCGGTGGTGATTGTGGCATTTGTGGTGACGATTGTGGTTATTTTCAGTGGTGATTGTGGTATCTGCAGTGGTGATTGTGGTATCTGCGGTGGTGATTGTGGCATTTGAGGTGACGATTGTGTTATTTTCAGTGGTGATTGTGGTATCTGCAGTGGTGATTGTGGTATCTGCGGTGGTGATTGTGGCATTTGAGGTGACGATTGTGTTATTTTCAGTGGTGATTGTGGTATCTGCGGTGGTGATTGTGGTATCTGCAGTGGTGATTGTGGTATCTGCGGTGGTGATTGTGGCATTTGAGGTGACGATTGTGTTATTTTCAGTGGTGATTGTGGTATCTGCGGTGGTGATTGTGGTATCTGCAGTGGTGATTGTGGTTCTGCGGTGGTGATTGTGGTATCTGCGGTGGTGATTGTGGTATCTGCAGTGGTGATTGTGGTATCTGCGGTGGTGATTGTGGCATTTGTGGTGACGATTGTGTTATTTTCAGTGGTGATTGTGGTATCTGCGGTGGTGATTGTGGTATCCGCAGTGGTGATTGTGGTATCTGCGGTGGTGATTGTGGTTCTGCGGTGGTGATTGTGGTATCTGTGGTGGTGATTGTAGCATTTTCGGTGGTGATTGTGGCATCTGAGGTGAAGATTGTGTTATTTTCAGTGGTGATTGGATATCTGCGATGGTGATTGTGGTATTTGCAGTGGCGATTGTGGTATTTGCGATAGTGTATTGATGATGGTGATTGACGTATTAGTAATGGTGACTTTAGTATTAAAGATAGCCCCTAATGGTCGTAACTACAATAGTTTTATAATGGCAGTGATTGCGATGGTCTCAGTGTTGTTATAGTGGTAACACTGTAGTAATGGTAGTGGCGATTTTAGTTGTGGGTGAACAACGGTGTAGTGAGACAGTGAATATGAATTGTATTAAACGAAGAAAATGACATATCAGTTTTGCTAATAAAAAAACACCAAGTCAATCATAAATCATACCCTTATTCACTGTGGAAGACGTCATTTAATCCAAAATCGGGCATTACGTAAAATTCCAAACGGAATTCGAATTCAACACTTTTCAAATACCAAAGACAACGGCTGTTGCGAAATGTGGCATTTTGTGAGTATGGAAGATATGTTGTACGGAACACAAGAAACAAGATCAGATATTAAAGCATACAATAGCAACACGGATGTATTGATAGCGCATGCGCAAGATTCCATTACCCAACTGTGAGGAAAGCGGTGGCCATAAAAGGATATGATGAAAAGCGCTGAATTATACATATTTACAAAACACAGCACAGTTCCCCATATTTAGGATCATCCAAACGCTGTGATGTATAGTATAAGTTGTTTATTATAAGTAAATTCCACTCCCAGATCACGTTTACGTATGTGACAATAAACGTTTCTGATTCAGGCTTTTGAAATATGTTAACAACAGTGTTTATATCTACGAAATTTAACAGTAATCAAAGCATTTGTATGATTATACGAAACGAAAAACTACTGCCTAATTTAATCAATTCAGGGCCGACCTCTACGGATAAAATGTAAATCGTGGAAAACCTTTCACCTCACAGACTGCCCGTTCGACCGGTTTCTAGGAACCGGGAAGAAAGAGAGAGAGATTTCACTAAAACGGTCTCTACAAATCACGCAAGCTTACCACAAAACATACCCCTAGTCAGGTCGCATTTACAGAGTAATTTGCTTAAAATAGACCCGATATTCAGATACATCAAGCTTGCATATAAAATGTATAACAACGTTATTACAATCTTTTAGCTTGCGTGCTTTCCTGCACCGGCATTTTCCATAATTTATCTAAATTTGGCGACCACTGCAGAGGACTTTAGCAGGGGATAAAATGACGCAATCTAATACCGATTGTATGGTCCCACGATAAACTTAAATTACTTTTAAATGAAAGGAAATATTGCAACATAAATAGAAGTTATTATGTAAGGTACCATTACTGAAAATAATGACGGCTGGTATCGGTGAACTTCAACTTTACGACAAATATTTGAAGAGATGCATTCCAAGTCAAAATGACAATTATGAGAAAAATGACAAAAACAAATTAAAAAATTTTGACGCTCCTAGTGCCTTCATATTTTATTTCATTAGATAGTTCAATTTGTTTTGACACTTCTCTGAAGTATTTAGAGTCTCTCTGCTTGTTATATACAGGGTGAATCAAAAGACTGGAACCATATGTATATCTAAATAAATAAATGTATGTATATGTGTGTGTGTGAGACTTTAGCACAGGCTTCAATGACACGGTTCTTTAAAAGATCCACATTATCAATTTTCTCTTCATCCTACCAAGCTCTTTAATTAACCCCAAAAGAAAAAATCAAGGGGTGTTAAATCTGGAGACCTGGCCGGCCATTCTCCTGGTCCACGTCGACCAACCCAATGTCCAGGAAACTGTTCGTCCAGTCTGCTGCAAAATTTATGTGGCTTAACCTACCAGAATGAAGAATGATACCAATTTTTTCCTCTTTCGATAATGTCATCACGAAAATGAAGAAATTTGTTATAGGAAAGCTTCAAATAATCACAACAATGCATTGGAACTGTCACAGGTTAACCAAACAGTAAAGCAGGAAAAATTAATTACCAGAATTACATAAAACATCTTTTCCAAAGCCACCTTAGTACCGTACCATGTTACAATAGTAATATGCGTTACAAGAGCGGTATGTTGACGTTTTCATGTTCGAGGAAAAGATTGAAAAAGCGAAACGTAGTTGAGCTTTTTTAATTTCCGAGAACATGAAAACAAACATACCGCTCGTGTATCGTACATTATTTTGTGCGAAGATCGTTTATTACATAACTGAAAGAGGAATTTCTAATTAGTTGCAATGAAATCTCCATCCTGGTTTCTGTTCAATGACGGCAACTTTGGAAAACAATTATATCTATTTTCAACATTGTTCCTATAATTTTTTTTTGTGTTTACTATACTGCAGCAGGCCGTGATATACGTCTGTCTTTTTTTTTCCCCCAGTCTATGTTGAGTCTGGAATCTTGTTGATTTTTTCACGACTTCCTTAATGTTACTTGCATTACAAATGCAGAAACTTTTGTGGTGTTGTAGAGTTTACTTAATTTTTGCAAATATTTAAAAACAATAATTAACAGTGCAATTTAGGTGAAATTGCAGTGGTAAGTTTCAATTTATAATTATTACTATATTGAACGTCTTTAAAAGTAATATGTTAAAAGCCTAAAGCAGTAAAATGAATATGACGCTTAAGCGGTAAGAATAGGGAAATTGTTATGTGTGTTACGTTGGGAATACTGAATGTGGTATTTCACACTTACCGCGTATTGGTCGTGTGCGGAAAGCAAGCAAATACGCACGATCTCGCTCAAAATATCTGTAGATGCACTAACTAATGTTTGTGTCATTATGACAGTTATCTTTAAATAACTTAAAAACTATTAGAGAATCTCAAAACGGATTGCTCCATTGTTTTTCTCAGAAAATTTCACATGATTTTGAGTACCTACATGACCCCCTTTGCGCTTAAAATTTCAAAGTTTCATTCAAAATGGCGGCTTTTCAGATAGTTGAAGGCTACAATCGAATGTGTCACTGGTAGAGCATTTGGTCTTACAAATACTGGTAACACCTATAGTAATCGAAAACCAAGCATATGGAAGATATTTATATGGTCCTAGACTTTTGATTCACCCTGTAGATCTAATGAACTTACAAACATTCTCATGGGAGGGGGGGGGGAGATAAAAAACTTAGTTTTTTCTTCCACCGTGTTAATGTCAAAAGAAGTGCTTATACAAATTTTGGCCTCTCGAGCGTAATTATGAGAGCCGTAACAAAAGTTTTCCTGGGGCCGTTTACAGAAACGAAACACAATTTCATGGACAAATTTATAGGAACAGAAACAGCAATTGTTGAGCTATTTTTCAACACAGGAATTGAGATATTTGTTACATCTCCACAGGATTCTAACCTGGTTACAAGCGTAGAATGCCGACAAGGGATATCAATTTACAGAAGAAACTAGAAAGGTGATTACGCAAGACACTTTTTCCACCACAGACCTTACACAATCTGCCGCCCGAGGTTTCATGACCTGTATTACCTTAGTGTAGTCTACGTGTGTCATAATTTGAGGGGAAAAAAACTAACCCTCAGGAAGTAACACGAGTTGAATATCCTGCCAACAGTAAGCGAAGATGAAAGATGTGCCCTATACCATCTTGTAAAGGAAAAACGCAACGCTAGGACTAAACATATATCCCACCTCCAAACAACGGAAGGAACAGAATTAACATCTAACTCAGACTGTATTAAAGAAGTTGAAACTTTCTTCAAATCCCTTTATTCTGCATCTCCCACCTCTGTAACCGAAACAGACACTTTACTCAAGCATGTGAACAGACACTTGAATTTGCAGCAGCAAAGCGATCTTCAGTTACCAATTACAGAAGAAGAAATTCTCATGGCAATAGAAACTGCACCCAAGAATACTGCCCTGGACCTGATGGACTTACATATCAACTGTACAAAATACACTGGACTTTAATTAAAGACACATTAGTTGAATTGTTCAATTACATTTTTGATAGTGGGATTGTAGTTGAGGGTTTCAGTGATGGGATTGTAATACTTCTCCCGAAAGTTACACAGCCACGTACAGTGTCGGACTATCGTCCAATCACGCTCTTGAACACAGACTATAAGTTATTTATGAAGATACTAGCGAACAGATTAAAACCAACCTTTCGAGATATTTTTGAAATAGGTCAAACTTGCAGTGTACCGGACAAATCAATAATTCATAACCTTGTCACCATTCGTGATACAATTTTACATTATGAAGAATTCCCGGATGAAAAAGCAGCACTGTTATCAATAGACTTTAATAAGGCCTTTGATAGAATGAACCATCTCTATCTGCAACGTGTTATGAAACACTTCTGTATACCAGACAAAATTGTTAATGTTGTAAGAAGCTTATATGATAGTGCTAACTCCAAAATTCAAGTGAACGGTTTCTTTACGAAACGTATTTCTATTGCATCATCAGTACGACAAGGTTGCCCGTTGTCAATGTGCCTGTTCGCTATTGGTATAGAACCACTTATTAGAATGTCACATAACATTTTACAAACTGGACGAGCCACATGCTCCATGTTCACGATCAGGGTATATGCAGACGATGTTGTAATCCTTCTCCAAAATGAAGAAGAGTGTACAAAATTACCACAGATTCTACAAACATATAGTAATGCATCCTGTGCACAAATAAATACACAAAAGTCATCATTAGTACCATTAGGTAATTGGCCTGCTACACACACCGTAAATCATATCCCTATAAAAAGAGAAGCAAAGATTTTAGGAATAACAGTATGTGCATCCTTCAAAGAAATGGTTGACATCAATTGGTCCATTACATCTGCAAAAACTCGAGCGTCCATATTTCAGCATATACACAGAACCCTCAATCTCTTTGAGAGGATATGGCATATAAACGTATTTTGCCTGTCCAAATTGTGGTATGTAGCACAGATTTTGCCTCTTCCGACAAAATACTCCACAGTGCTAGACCGAGCAATAAGATTCTATGTTTGGAAAGGATATTTTTACAAGCTTCCGAAAACACAACTACATCTACCAAAAACGAAAGGAGGTTTACAGCTGACTGCAATTAAAGAAAAAGTCAGGCTCTTTTGACACGGAATATTCTTCGTGCGAAACAAGATGAAAGCGACCCCATGGACAACAAATTCTGGCAAAAACACATTCCACTACTATGCAGTAAAACAACCATCTTACCGCAGTCGCTGAAAATGATTTGGGAAGCAATAGAGTCATATTCCCCAACAATAGCCACGAATGACAAGAATCAAAACACAAAGATTATCTACACTTACCTCATGAAGAAAATGTGCAAATTCCACGTATTGTGGAAAAGTTGCCAAACCAAAGATGGGGAATATATGGCGCAATATGCATATGGCGAACATCCCGACTGCATGGAAGACAACAGTGTATTGCTATCTCAACCAGATTATACCAACTGAAGAAATGAGACATCGTCATAATTTAACAGATTCTCCTGCCTGCAAAAATGTGGGTGTTTGGACACACTGAAACATCGTGTCACAAACTGTGGTGCTGCGAAAACCATATGGGAAGCAGCAAAATTCTTACTAGTAAAAATATGGCCAGATTCGCAAATACATGATTGTTTCCAAACATTATTGGTATTAGACCCATCAACAAAACAAAACAAATTTGTAACTGTATGGCTTGCTTCAGGTTTCCTGCACTACCAGTTGACAAAGCCCCTACACAAAATCGAAGAATTCTTACATATGTTGAAAGAAGAGGCTGCCAAACTGGAAACGAAGGACGATAAGTCATCCCAAATACTAAAAGAACTCAGACTATTAGAATTGAATAGATAATAAGATGAAAAGAAAATTCATGGGTCAGGTAGCAAACATTATGTTGTACAATTATATTGGTTTGGCTTTACTAACTCTTAATATTCTATACAGTATAATATCTTAAAACAATTGTGACATGAGACTGATTAAATGGACTGTGCACTACTCAGTATCATTCAGTATGTATCGCTCTTTCCTTTTAATTTAGCATTATGTAAATATTGAGAAAATAGAGGGATAATCATGTGTATTAAAAAAAAGCGTTCAATAATGATACAATTGAATGTGGTGTAACTAGTTTCATCTGATATTAAGTGATATATTTGTTAATATGATGTGATAGGAATTATATGAAGTGATAAATGTGATATATTAGGATACGGTGAATTGAGATATTGTAATATATTAATGATAATATAGGTTGGCAATTTTTGTGCTAATATTTAAAATTATTTGCTATACTTACTTCAAAATGATGTGAAATTATGGTGTATAATTAGTATTTAGGTTAAAAATAAGTTGACTTATTTGTAGGCTGTGATTTAATGTACGGTAATTAGAGTTGAATAAGATGAAATAGGATAAAAGTGACTGTTTTGTATTTATAGCAATGTAATAGGATCAGAAAGGAAAGCAACCTTAGGATAACTCGTTGTAATGTATTGTGATAACAGTAGGGTAATGATGATGACTTTGTGTCATGTAAAGAATTGAAATTAATGTGATGTTATAAGATAATAATTTGTAATGAATTAAGTTCTTTCTATTTCGGTGTACCATAAGGTGAGGTCTTTTAGTTTAATATTCTGTAATGAAGTGTGAGGCAGCTAAAATAATGTGAATGAAATAATATGGCTGCATTTCAATTAATATGATATATTGCATTAGAAGTAATCAGATTAATATTGTGATGTTAAATATTGTGCCAGATTGAGATAATGCATTGTGAGTATAATGTTATGTGTATCTGTTGATGAAACAATAATGAATTGTTGATGTATTATTTACCAAGCTTAGTGTGATGTAATTCGAGGAATTTAGTTAAAGTGAAGTAAAATATTACAGTGCATATAAAACAGCATGATGTGAGTTACGAATAATATAACATAAGGTATATGTGTGTTATGAAAGAAGGTGCTACATCAAGTAATGATATTTTTTATATTGCATGTTTTCTGTTCATATGGTTTGATGTCATGTTTGGTTTACCTTCATGTTCATATGATATGATGTTCTAGATAATTTTAAAATGTCTCTTGTCTAGCCTCTATTTTTGTACATGATAGCATTTGTATGCAGTTAGTTGTCATATGTGTAATTTATTCAAATATTAATAAATGTAAAAAAAAAAAAAAGGAAGAGACCTGAGAGGATAAAAAGAAAAAAAAAAAAAAATATCCTTGAGTGAATTCCAACCGCTGTCAACTTCATGAGATGTTGATCTTTACAGCAGAGCTGCAAGCATGATGAAGTGTTTTCCCTGAATACAGAAGAGGCCCTGATAACGGTGTTATCGTGCGCTGCATCTCGGGAGAAATACCACCCAGCCACAGTACACAAATTACAGGCAGAGACGTGTGGGATCAATCTGCGATGAGTTCACGCAACAACAGACAACCTGTTGCTGGCAGCCAGTCCGAGCCACAGTTCCATCTGTCAAGCGACCCGTTTCCATCTTCCCCGTCAGTTTTATAATCCTTGCTGCAATGAAGCGAGTGGTCGCTTGTTCAATTACTGAAGAGCGAAACAGCTGCTTAGAAACTGAGTTACATTGTATGTACAGTACAACGTAATTCAAAAGTCACTTCAATCTTTAAACTATTATTTATAAATAAATAAATATTTGTTTACTTATTTAATTACTCAGTAGTTATTTATTTATTTCATTAATTACTCAGTAGTTTCATTTATTCGTTTATTTCACTTAGTTACTTATTCACTTATTTATTCATTTACTTAATAACGTGTTCACTTATTTATTTACTTATTTATTTGCTTACTTACTTATTTATTTACTTAATTATCTATTCAGTAGTTCCTTATTTATTTAATTTATTATTAATTTATTTATTTATTTTACTTATTTACTTATTTATTGACTTAATCACTTATTTATTTGTTTATCTACTTAGTTATTTACTTATTTGTTTATTTATTTATTTACGTATTTACTTATTTATGTATTTACATGTTTACTTATTTATTTACTTAATTACTCAGTAGTTAATTACGTATTTATTTATTTATGTCAGTTATTTACTTCTTTGATTGTTTATTTACTTGTTTATTTATTTACATATTAACTTATTTATTTACGTATTTACTTATTTATTTACATATTTACTTATTTATTTACGTATTGTATTTACTTATTTATTTACGTATTTACTTATTTATTTACGTATTTACTTATTTATTTACATATTTACTTATTTATTTACGTATTTACTTATTTATTTACATATTTACTTATTTATTTACGTATTTACTTATTTATTTACATATGTACTTATTTATTTACATATTTACTTATTTATTTACATATTTACTTATTTATTTACTTATTTTTTACGTATTTACTTATTTATTTACGTATTTACTTATTTATTTACGTATTTACTTATTTATTTACATATTTACTTATTTATTTACGTATTTACTTATTTATTTACATATGTACTTATTTATTTACGTATTTACTTATTTATTTACATATTTACTTATTTATTTACATATTTACTTATTTACGTATTTACTTATTTATTTACTTAATAACTCAGTATAGTAGTTGTTTATTCATTTATCTTTTTACTTAATTACTCAGTAGTTATTTTATATTTATTTATTTATTTCACTTATTTACTTAGTTACTTATTTATTTGCTTATTTACATGTTTATTTATTTATTTGCTTATTCATTTACATATTTACTTATTTACGTATTAACCTATTTATTTAATTTGTCAGTAGTTCTTCATTTATTTATTTATTTACTCATTTATTTATTCATTCATTTATTTTACTTATTTATTTGCTTATTTACTTGTATGCTTATTTATTTATTAACATATTCATCTATTTACTTATTTTATTTAATTATTTATTAGCTTATTTACTTGTTTATCTACCTATTTATTTGCTCATTTACTTGTCCACTTATTTATTTATTTATTTATTTTATTTAGGCCTATTTATTTATTTATTTTGGCAAAGTTAGTTAAGACCCTCAGAAATTACTGATATGCTCATACAAATAATAAAAACAAAAGTAATATTAATAGAAATAGGTCTACTTTTATATAAAATCATTAACTTATCTAACAGGTTAATCAGCTTACATATTATAATAAAGAATAGACTGATGCCAGATTTTATCAACAGTAATCTCACAAGAGCTTTTGATTTATCTAGAGAAAATCAGAACTGTAGTGGGATTTAATTGACTATTACACGATTAGGAGAAAGTATATAAAGATTAGAATAAATGAAGTACTCTAATACAACAAAATTTTAATTGACTTCCTAAAATACTGAACTGTCTTGAAAATGTATTATTGTACCATCTCATTATTACAAATATTCCGTGAGATGGCAGTAGTCTGTTATGACCAGCTGTTCTCTCGTTACCAGTTGTGCCAATTATACAATCTTCACTGAACTCTATGAACGGTTACTAGTCAAGAAGGGTTTGTTGATTCAGTTTCATTTTTATTAAAACAGTTGCATTCCACTTCAATTATCAATATATATTAAACAATCTCTGATACGTGACTATCCATAATATCAGACAGCAGAAGCTATAACATAACCTAAATAATATAAACAAGTTAAATTATAGAAAATTTTTAATTGATATAATGATGAAATAAACATGAATCATTTTAAAAGGTACAATTAATTTATTGAAAGTACGTTGGCAAAGAAAGAAACAAATGCTAGGAAGGTGATAAAAATTGTAGGATAAGCAGCCATGATTGGTTGAAACACGTCGTTCCGTACCATTTTATTGGTCAAAAGTAGTATGACGTAGTAAAAGTGTAATAATCACATTAGAGTACAGTCGTTTCACGCTATCATTTTGAATTTTCATAAGTTCCCTGTCACTTCTTTTGTCAGTTTTTAATGATGTTGTATGAACTACCAGATTATTTATTCTCGACGCATATCAACATGGATTTGTGCGCAAGATGAGACCAAAGATTCACCATAGAACTACGTAACATTCCCAATACAAATTGTGGGGGGAAAAAAACTGATAATCAGGTCAAGCGGGAATCGAACCCATGCCAAAGTGCAGCACCGATAAGTATGTACTTACGACTTGTATATAGGCCTACTTCTACTACAGTGGCTGTGGAATATTACTGAAATTGTTGAGAAGGTTTCCACACTCATTACAACGCAGAATTGTCCACTTCAACGAATCAACCGGGACTTCCAACACCATATCTCACTGTTTGGCTATGAATGACGCATGTTCATATTATAACAGATGATATCTGCACCTGTAACCATTTACTGTAATTGTGTTGCCACAGTAACAATTGTTCCTCGATAAACAAATGACAACTCACAACATCTGAATTCAACGTGTCAGCATATACCATTAGATCAACGGTTTCAAAATAGTGTGGTGTTGTAACAATATGAACGCGTTGTGAATTATCCTCTATTTTACTGTACCAGTAAAGTCTAATGTTCTCGAATGCATGCATTAATCACGGAGTTGAAAGGTACAAGTCTACAAGCAGAGACGATATTACGGTGTTTGGTCGCCAGATGACAACTCTCGACCCATATTCAAGGCATGAAATCTGTATTTCGGGCCCCTTGAATGATTTTATACGCATAACATGTGAAAATGCTGAAGAAAAAAATATGTTCTGTGTATCGGATTGTCGCGTAACATGTAGAATAGGTATCAAAGTATTAAACTCCGTACTTTTATCTATAGTAATCTCGGACCTCGACTGACATTTATTACGACTATTTCGTGAATAAATTAAAAATGTAAATAATATATATCCCTAAAATTCGCTCACAAAATGTTAATAATTGTATATTTATGAATACTTAACCTATTCAGACTTTGTGAAGTCGAAATAGATGAACAACGATTACTGCAATAAATAAATCGAATGTTATTCAGTAATGCCAATTGAGAAAAGCGAAATATGCAGATTTAAAAATGTTATTTACATATACTGCGCTTTTCTCTTGTTATTATAGGTACTAACAGAAATACATAATTTCATTAACTTATCTGCTGAAATCATAATTTAATTTAAACATTTTATAGTATAATTACAAATAACCTCATTACTACATTAATTAAATGAACAATTGTTATGAAGGAGTGTCATTTTCTTTAGATACAATGGACATGGAATTAGAAGATGAAGATGTAGATGTGGAAGTAGGATTTCGCACTTTATTTAGTACAATAGATTCATGCTCATCGATTTACGTGAAAAGAATTGGCGACACTGACTAAACAAAAGAACGACCATGCGATAAATTGATAGTGATAAATAGAGCTGCAAAAATTATCGCGATATATGACTGTGAATGGTTGGAATTCAAAATTTCATTACACTTCATTGTCCGGAAATAAAATGACGTCATACACACGAAATAGTCGTCAAAATTTTACTGCATTAACTTTCTATCACCTCTGATTGAGGTTCTGGCTGATATATACATCTATTATATCAGCCAGTACATCTCACTTGACGATGTGTGTCAGAGGAAGAGCAATTGTTTGTATGCATCTGAAGTCTGACTAGTGTAATATGTAGCTAGTCAGCGATGTATGCAATGGAGGGGAAAGGAACTGGCCAACCTACTCCATTTTCTCCTGGCTTAGTTGCCTCATGAGTGATGCCTTATTGGAGTCACTTTTGAGGTTCAAATCTACCTTCGAACAGTTGACTAAACAACTTTCAATGACATTTTCAGATGGAGGGGGAAAGGAACTGGCCACCGTAACCCATTTATCTCCTGACGTAGTGCCTCATGAGTGATGCCTTATTGGAGTCACTTGAGGTTCAAATCTACCTTCGAACAGTTGACTAAACAACTTTCAATGACATTTTCAGATGGAGGGGGAAAGGAACTGGCCACCCTAACCCATTATCTCCTGACGTAGTTGCCTCATGAGTGGTGTCTTATTGGAGTCACTTTTGAGGTTCAAATCTACCTTCGAACAGTTGACTAAACAACTTTCAATGACATTTTCAGATGGAGGGGAGAAAGGAACTGGCCATCGTAACCCATTATCTCCTGACGTAGTTGCCTCATGAGTGACGCATTATTGGAGTCACTTTTGAGGTTCAAATCTACCTTCGAACAGTTGACTAAACAACTTTCAATGACATTTTCAGATGGAGGGGAGAAAGGAACTGGCCATCGTAACCCATTATCTCCTGACGTAGTTGCCTCATGAGTGGTGTCTTATTGGAGTCACTTTTGAGGTTCAAATCTACCTTCGAACAGTTGACTAAACAACTTTCAATGACATTTTCAGATGGAGGGGGAAAGGAACTGGCCACCCTAACCCATTATCTCCTGACGTAGTTGCCTCATGAGTGGTGTCTTATTGGAGTCACTTTTGAGGTTCAAATCTACCTTCGAACAGTTGACTAAACAACTTTCAATGACATTTTCAGATGGAGAGAAAAAGGAACTTGCCACCGTAACCCATTATCTCCTGACGTAGTTGCCTCATGAGTGATGCCTTATTTCTGTCACTTATGATGTTCCAACCCGTCTTCGGATAGTTGACTAAAAATTTTCCATAACATTTTCAGATGGAGAGAAAAAGGAACTTGCCACCGTAACCCATTATCTCCTGACGTAGTTGCCTCATGAGTGATGCCTTATTTCTGTCACGACGTTCCAACCTGTCTTCGGACAGTTGGCTAAAAACTTTCCATAACATTTTCAGATGGAGGAGGAAAAAGAACTGGCCACCGTAACCAATTATCTCCAGACGTAGTTGCCTCATGAGTGATGCCTTATTTGTGTCACTTATAACATTCCAACCTGTCTTCGGACAGTTTACTAAACAAAAACAAGCAGTAGGACACTGTTTGTAGTTTGGCACTTAGCTACGTTAATCGGCTTCATTTTGGTGCAAAAATGATGAAAATATCTCTATTCTAAGTGCACTTTGTGTTAACATTTAGTGTTGTAAAATGCTGTAAAAATGAACATGGAGAAAAATCATCTACATCCTGAGGGTATGAAAAATTGTAAAACCAAACACACGGCTTCCTGACTGTATGAAAAATAATACAGTCAAACTCTACCACCAAATTCGAATTGTTATTACACGAGAAATATATAAAAATTGACAGAATGTGACGGATTGACATTTGCAGAACTGCACTTCCGGTTTAAAGAAATGTTGCTTCCGGTCAATAAAAACTCAAAGATAATTCATTAACCAAACATCATAGAGACAAAACTGATATATTTTTGATAACTAGAAAGTTCAAGCTTTCAGATTATTATTATAAAAAAAAAAAAAAAAACAACAACCTGTAGACAAAGTAATACGGAATAGCTTTTCAGCAGTTATGAATGGTTCGCAATAGGCCTACACACCATAATATAAATTAAATAACAGAGAATAGCAAAATTATTATTTCTGGCCATCATATAGAACTATAAAAACATTAAAACTTAAATTAATATTTCCAAAAATGGCAATAGAATTAAAAAAAATCCCATCTGCAAAATATTGCATTTCTTTTGTTTCTCCTTTCATTTACTATTAATCTTAACGACGTATGCATTCACTTCCACTGCAACAATGCCCACGGCCATAAATTACATCTTCAAGCAACTTTAAAATCATGGCCTTAATTCCCGACCTCTCAGAGAGGATTAGAAAAACGAAAGCGTTGAAGAGCGGAGAAGTAGCTACGAGTTGGGATTTTCTTTCACTCTGGTTGAGAACGCGGCCTGCAATAAAACAAATGACGGTAGAGAACAACTTTCAACATTCGCCAGTATGAACAGTTGCTAGTGATTAATTTTACCATCTCGCAGTTTGTATAAATTTCACCGAGCCAAGTGTAACATGAAGAAATAAAGCTGTTCTTTCATATGAATTACTCGTAATTGATTCATCTAGGCCTTTCCCTGTTCCGTGCGATGTAAAGCTCTTGTAAAGGATGAACAAACTCGTAATTAACAAAACACAAAGTTACTTACTATTTGAAAAAGGAACAGAACATACATTTATAACATGCTCTCCTATTTCCTTACAATCGAAATAAGGGTGGTTTTCGTTTTCTAAAATAACGTAAAATTCATTGCAAATAAGACAACGCAAAATACATATACTATGCTACTTCCGGATACGAGAATTTGCCGGATAATTGAATAAATGCCAGTATATACAAAAAAAAAAAGTTTGTATTTCATGGTGCCAAATGTTGAAACTCCAGCCATGTGAAGCTTATTTCTCTATCACGTACTCATAACTGAATAAACATAAAAACTGTATGGATTTTACTTATTTTTTAGTAGGTTATTTTACGACGCTTTATCAACATCTAAGGCTATTTAGCGTCTGAATGAGATGAAGGTGATAATGCCGGTGAAATGAGTCCGGGGTCCAACACCGACAGTTACCCAGCATTTCCTCATATTGGGTTGAGGGAAAACCCCGGAAAAAAACCTCAACCAGGTAACTTGCCCCGACTGGGAATCGAACCCAGGCCACCTGGTCTCGCGGCCAGATGCGCTGACCTTTACTCCACAGGTGTGGACTTTTACTTATTAAAACACATCACACAACACAAATAATACACTAATTTCAGGCTCGAATATTGACTGGAAATTATAGAGCGAACTTTCTAATGTGGCAACACTGGCGTTCCGGACATAACTAAATAAACATAAAAACTATGTGGATTTTCTTTATTAAAACACATCACACAACAAATAATACACTAATTTTAGGTTAGAATATTGACTGAAAATTGAAGTTCGTGCGAACTTCCTAATGTGGCAACACTGGCGATCCGCACATTACTAAATAAACATAAAAACTATGTGGATTTTACTTATTAAAACACATCACACAACTTCAATAATACACTAATTTTAGGTTCGAATATTTACTGGAAATTAAAGTTCATGCGAACTTCCTAATGTGGCAACACTGACGTCCCGAACATAACTAAATAAACATAAAAACTGTGTGGATTTTACTTATTAAAACACATCACACAACTTTAATAATACACTAATTTTACGTTTGAATATTTACTGGAAATTAAAGTTCATGCAAACTTCCTAATGTGGCAACACTGATCGGTTCGAACATAACTATATAAACATAAAAACTGTGTCGATTTTCTTTATTAAGACACATCACACAACTTAAATAATACACTAATTTTATGTTTGAATATTTACTGGAAATTAAAGTTCTTGCGAACTTTCTAATGTGGCAACACTGAAGGTTCGAACATAACTAAATAAACATAAAAACTGTGTGGATTTTACTTATTAAAACACATCACACAACACAAATAATACACTAATTTTAGGTTTGAATATTCACTGGAAATTAAAGTTCGTGCGAACTTCCTAATGTGGCAACACTGACGGTTCGAACATAACTAAATAAACATAAAAACTGTGTGGATTTTACTTATTAAAACAAATCACACAACTTAAATAATACACTAATTTTAGGTTCGAATATTCATTGAAAACGAAAGTTTGTGCGAACTTCCTAATGTGGCAACACTGACGGTCCGGACATAACTAAATAAACATAAAAACTGTCTGGATTTCACTTATTAAAACACATCACACAACACAAATAATACACTAATTTTAGGTTTGAAAATTCACTGAAAATAAAAGTTCGTGTGAACATTTAAAGGACAAAACTAAAATTCTTTCCATCATTTATTATCATAATACACTACTCTCTTAAATTGTCTCATCAAATCAATGGCTTTCCCAAAATACGCTATGAAATGTTTCATATAAAACAATTTTCTATCTCGAAAAGGAATAAAAAAAATTGTATTTAAGCTTTTATGTTTTAAATATCTCAGAGAATAACCCCGAAAATTAAAGATATTACTTACGTTTCACCCGGTATAATACAAAAATGAACTATTTTAATTTATAATTAAAATGTTTTTGAGATTAGGCAGTCAAGAATTAGCAATCTTAATGTCATGCGACGTTAAAGAAATGGATCAATCACGCCTCGCGTTATCAGTTAGCGGGTGTGAAAGAATGACATCATGCGTGACCTAAGAACGGAAGCGTAGTGTTTTGTCTGTTGCCACATAAAGAATAGTGAGGTGGAATGACGTAGCATGGTTAGGACAGAAGTGTGAGGTGTTAACATAAAAATGAAAGTAATAGTCAAGTACGATAATTGATGTTCGACATTTAATTTCGTAACACCGAAAAGCCTTTACGTACTTAGTACATATACAGCTTTACAATTTTTAACTCTTTTGAGATACCAGAATTTAAGTATCATCTGACGTTAAAGGAATAGCAAAGGTTGTGGCTGAGATAAATTTTGTATATCTGTGTCGTTTTTTCGAAACTGCCCAATCACCGGTCACTACGCCTAAATCATTTTTAATTCCACTAAGTTTGTTAGGGCCTTTAGAATACTATTTTCGTGTTAATTATATTTACTTACTTACAAATGGGTTTTAAGGAACCCGAAGGTACATTGCCGCCCTCACATAACCCCGCCATCGGTCCCTATCCTGTGCAAGATTAATCCAGTCTCTACCATCATATCCCACCTCATTCAAATCCATTTTAATATTATCCTCCCATCTACGTCTCGGCCTCCCCAAAGCTCTTTTTTCCTCCGGCCTTCCAACTAAAACTCTATATGCATTTCTGGATTCGCTCATACGTGCTACATGCCCTGCCCATCTCTAACGTCTGGATTTAATGTTCCTAATTATGTCAGGTAAAGAATACAATGCGTGCAGTTCTGTGTTGTGTAACTTTCTCCATTCTCCTGTAACTTCATCCCTCTTAGCCCCAAATATTTTCCTAAGAATCTTATTCTCAAACACCCTTAACCTCTGTTCCTCTCTAAAAGTGAGAGTCCAAGTTTCACATCCATACAGAACAACCGGTAATATAACTGTTTTATAAATTCTAACTTTCAGATTTTTTTGACAGCAGACTAGATGACAAAAGCTTCTCAACCGAATAATAACAGGCATTTCCCATATTTATTCTGCGTTTAATTTCCTCCCGAGTGTCATTTATATTTGTTACTGTTGCTCCAAGATATTTTAATTTTTCCACCTCTTCGAAGGATATATCTCCAATTTATATATTTCCATTTCGTACCATATTCTGGTCACGAGACATAATCATATACTTTGTCTTTTCGGGAATTACTTCCAAACCTATCGCTTTACTTGCTTCAAGTAAAATTTCCGTATTTTCCCTAATCATTTGTGGATTTTCTCCTAGCATATTCACGTCATCCGCATAGACAAGAAGCTGGTGTAACCCGTTCAATTCCAAACCCTCTCTGTTATCCTGAACTTTCCTAATGGCATACTCTAGAGCGAAGTTAAAAAGTAAAGGTGATAGTGCATCTCCTTGCTTCAACCCGCAGTGAATTGGAGAAGCATCAGATAGAAACTGGCCTATACGGACTCTGCTGTAAGTTTCACCGAGACACATTTTAATTAATCGAACTAGTTTCTTGGGAATACCAAAGTCAATAAGAATATCATCGTGTTAATTCTGAACACTATAATAATGCCTGTAGTTTTTTTTTGGTGTTGTTTACAAACATATTGTACTCAAAAAATAATTCGAATGTAATAAAGATTTTGATATTCGGCTACATAACGACATTTTTTACAAATAACGCATAAGACTCTAATTCTGTCTTGACCGAAAATATATCTGATCAAATAAGAATAACTGGCCTATAAACATTCTGATATCAAATATTAATGACTTTTTTTTTTTAATTTGTGTTCAGTTCGCCTGTAAAATTAGCAGCATGTGTCTTATTTTCGACTGAACACTTCCCTTACTAAACTTAGGTCACTTATTGTCCTCCAAATTCAGCGCATATAGGTTCGACATCTACAACTGCTTATGTACCTTGCTCTATGTTCATTTGGTGTTCTTTTAATTATAGTTTATTTAACGACGCTCGCAACTGCCGAGGTTATATCAGCGTTGCCGATGTGCCGGAATTTTGTACCGCAGAAGTTCTTTTGTGCGAGATCATGCATATTTGCTTGGTTTTCGCACAAAACCAATCCACGCTAAGTCTAAAATTCCACATTCAGTATTCCCAACCGAACACACACAACAATTTCCCTCTTCTTACCGCTTAAGTGACATATTGATTTTACTGCTTTAGGCTTTTAACATATTATTTTTAGAGACGTTCAATATAGTAATAATTATAAATTGGAAACTTACCACTGCAATTTCAACTAAATTGCACTGTTAATTATTGTTTTTAAATATTTGCAAAAATTAAGTAAACTCTACATCTCCACTAAAGTTACTGCATTCGTGATACAAGTGACATTAAGGAAGCCGTGAATAAATCAACAAGATTCCAGACTCATCATAGACTGGGGGAAAAAAAAAGACAGACGTGTATCACGGCCTGCTAGAGTATAGTAAACGCAGAAAACATTTTAAAGCAACAATGTTGAAGATAGATATTTTTGTTTTGCAAATTTGCCGTCATTGAACAGAAACCAAGATGGAGATTTCATTGCAACTAATTAGAAATTCCTCTTTCAGGTATGTAATAAACGATCTTCGCACAAAATTAATTTACGATACACGAGCGGTATGTTTTCTTTCAATTCTCGGAAATTAAAAAAGCTCAATTACGTTTCGCTTTTTCAAACTTTTCCTCGAACATGAAAACTTCAACATACCGCTCTTGTAACGCATATTACTATTGCATGCCAGTAAATCTACCGACATGAGTTTGTCGCATTTAAGCACACTTAAATACCATCGACCTGTGCCGAGATCGAACCCGCAACCTCGAGCACAGAAGGCCAGCGCTATACCAACTACGCTACCCATTCGGTGTTGTCTCACATCTTACTGACCATGTAAAAATTATTTTAGCTGAAAATATTAATCTTAGGTAGGCCTAAAAATTGAATAACACAGACAAACCACGCCCAAAGGGATTGAATCTTCTAAATGAAAAATAAATTCACATTTTCTTATAAGTATTTTTATAATTTATCTTCCTGTTCTGTTATTAATATTTGACATTATTCATATTATATAAGTATAATTGCATATAATGTAAATTGAATTTCAGACTAGCAGGGTTAGAGAAACGCTTTGTTCATAAAATCCATAATTCCATACATGTTTTTGAAAAAAAAAAAACAAAACAAAAAAACAAAATAAACCGTTTGCCCTAATACGCCCACAACCACCTCCTACACACGGTGGTTGCGGTACTCTTTCCATGGGGGCGTAAAGAAAGGGTGTGTCGCATCAACCCGTAATGAAACCAGGTACAATAACGAATAAATTATATATACAATTAAAACCTCTAAGTAAAACAGAAATTATTATCATTATATTATTATTATTATTATTATTATTATTATTATTATTATTATTATATTACTACTACTATTACTACTACGAAATCGTGCCAATGATTAGTGTTATAGCTTAAATAAAACTGAAAAAATTAAAAAAAAAATCCTGAGGTACAAATCTTGAAAACGTATAACTCTTAATTTGTCATTATGATTCATTGTTATACTAAGAGATCATACTGTCCACGTCTGGCTATGAAATGAACGGACCCGGGTTCAAATCCTGGTTGAGACAAATTACCTGTTTTTTTCCGGGGTTTTCCCTCAACCAACTGAAGTAGAATTGCTGGGTAATTTTCGGCGTTGGACCTCGGACTCATTTCGCCATCATTAATTCACATATCATCGTCGTCATCATCATCATCATCATCACCCATACCATAGCTAGGGTTAAGTTCGCGGTACAACGTGCTGTACTTGTACAAGAATGCGGCAGTTCGGCTACCCAGTCAATCACAGTATAGGAGTGGTAAGCACAATAAGCCTCAAGCTGCAGTGTAAGCCTTCGAGTCCTTCCTTCGTACAAAGGAAGAGAGAGAAAAAAAAGAGATCATACTTATAATAAAATTATTAGCTATAAAGCAAAGATTAAACTGAGTGGAAAGTCAAGAAAAGTTTAACTGAAATTTGTCATGGAATGTAATTAAATTAAGTAATATTTTTATGACATAATTCAGTGATATTCAATCTTTCTTACTAGAGTACCCCCAAAATTCATTTTTTTCCACCTTCGTACCCCAAAGCTGCAGTGCAATTATATGATAAAACAAAAGACTATGATTGATGATGTATGCAAAATAAATTATTATTATTATTATTATTATTATTATTATTATTATTATTATTATTATTATTATTATACAAACAGTAGTAAGTTATTGATGTATTAGTAAATGTTATTGAAACAAGGAAAAACAAGAGATGATTGTAAAAGGAATTATCAACAAATATAATAAAAGAAACATGTCAGCATTTTAACATATTGTAATCAATGGGATACGTACCTCTTGAGACAACTTCGAGTGGTACGCGTACCACAGATTGAAGACCACTGACATATTTACAGAACTCTTACCGAAATTATGATGAAATGGAAAAAGGGATTGTTTATTTAAAAAAAAAACCCGAAAACCTTGAAACTAAAAATTGCCACACAAAATTAATATTTTACGAGACAACAAATGTAAATAAATCATTTCTCAGTTAACCTTGGCATAAAGTTAATCAGACGGAAAATACGAACAAAAGCCAACTGAAAAAAAGCACAGAATGTGCTATATTACAGTAATACATATGCCATCAATTGTTTTATAATAGCGACAAAACAATTGAAGTGCGAGGTTAAAAATAAGTTCGATCTAATTGAAATAAAACATTTTTATTAAGAATCTGTGCATATAATAACGTTTATTAGAGAAAATCATTACTTTTAACCATTTTTCAAATCATTTTCCACGTGAATTATGCTAGAATGGCAAAGGATGAAAATTATTTGACGCAGATTTCGCCAAGAACATGCGAAACTTCCAACAATGGAATAAAAAAAGCGCAATTTTTAACGCGCTCTTGTAAAAACAAAAGCATTCATACTTTGACATTCCATAATAACGTTAGGTAATAAATATGTAGCCTATTTAATACATATGCAACAAAGAACTCAAGGACATTTTTTTATCTTCTCGTTTCTCTTCGAGTGGGAACACGATGACAAATTTTAATCAAAATTGAAAGTTATTTTTGTTTCCTTTGTGTTAAATTTCGATAATTATATTTTAAAATAACATCAAAAGGAGAATATATGCGCCATATACATCAGTGGCGAAATGGTAAAACAAAAACACGCCCATTATCTTGGTATAGAATGATAATAATGGACAGTAATCGAACCAATGACTTACCTTTCATCCTTCCGTGTGGTAAGCTGAGTTATTTCCGTTTGTGCATCCAGCTTGAAGATTTTTTAAAGTAATTTTTATCCAACAGAAAAAAGAGCACTTTCACATCAACAAACAAAACACACTGAAAAATGAAGCTTGTACCAGATACGGCGAAAATTTTTTTACAGAATTTCTCACTCGACAATTTCGTTTCGATTTTTCACACAATATGCATTCAACACCACTAGTAAGGCTTGATTACGTATGTAGAATTCAGCGAGTCTCACAGGCCAACTTCACAAAACACTATTCACAAACATAACACACTGAATTACCACTTATAAAAAGCTTCTTCTACGGCGAATTACACTTCTTGAAGAACCATCTTATGGAAAACTTCGCTTAACACCTTAAAAAAACCACTTGCCACAAGTTTATAACCACGTCTGCACGATTCCAATGTGGACTCGACTGGGAGAGATTCCTACATAGCTTGTACTCCGCTCGAGGCTATAACACGAGTGTTCGGTTCACTTGAATCTCGTCCTCAAAGTTCCCACCCGACCGTATAGCAGACTGGGTTTGAGAGGCTTCGTACGCGTTCGGGAATGGTCGGGTGTCATCGTTACTAGACACGTACCCACGCTGAGAGAAAGGAAAATGTTTTAAACAATGTTTCGAACTGATATAAGTTACATTATAATATATAAATTTATGAGTACAGTGTGATTCAAAATATAACTGGATTTAGAATTATGCTATTTGTCACGCGCGCGGATAAAATTGCGCGGACTTCAGAACCCGAAGCCATGAAGGAATTTTTTACGTTCCAGTGACTAGTTACCTAGCTGTTCCTGGGTACAGTCCACTTCAAATAGCTGTGGATGCGTCATGCACGATCTGTCTTCCATTCATCATAACACGCTGGGACATTCTGGAAATGAACAATATTCTCAAACGATGATATCCGTATAATACTTCTTATTTCGCTTCAAAACAGACTTCGCGATCTTCGCAAAAATATAATATATATGCATTCTTTTGTTATTGTAATTACATTTTATGCTCGCTCCCAATTATATTAGTTTTATTAAGTGGTCGAAATGGAAATACATTACTGTCGGTCATAGACTTGCCTTACGATACTATTTTGGGAATTTCTTAAATAAGACATAGCTCACGCGTGAACTAAATATCGTACTACAGTAAGAAATGCATTACTAACAGGAATTCTAAGAGAACGTACAAGTTAGTGCCCTTTATTATACAAGCAGAACAAACAGATATTTTTATCCCATAGTCAATGCGACATAATTTATGAGATTGTGTACAAGGATAAGATTACATATACATGTTTGAGGTTAGGAGATAGTGGGCTTTCACTATAGTTGTCTGTGAAATACACAAATACAATGCTAAAGTAAATCAATGTGTAAAAATTAGAGCTTGAAAGAATATTAAAAATATAAAGTAAAGTAAATTCTATATGCTTTAATTTAAGTGAAAAGTAAACATGTAATTAATTTAACAATATAAAATATAAAGTAAAGTAGACACTATGAGCGTTAATATTTAGTTCAAAATTAATTAATTCAGTAAGTAAGCTATTCGAAAACACAAACTAAAGTAGACCCTATGTGAGTTAATATTTAGATGAAAATAATTAATACAGTAACTAATTAAAAAGTGTAAAGTAAAGTAGTTCCTGTGTGCGTTAATATTTAGATGAAAATTAATTAATTTAGTAACTAATTCAAAAAATATAAAGTAAAGTAGACCCTATGTGCGTTAATATTTAGATGAAAATTAATTAATTCAGTACCTAATTAAAAATATAAAGTAAAGTAGACCCTATGTGCGTTAATATTTAGGTGAAAATTAATTAATTCAGTTACTAATTCAAAAATATAAAGTAAGGTAGACCCTATGTGCGTTAATATTTAGATTAAAATTAATTAATTCAGTAACAAATTAAAAAATGTAAGGTAAAGTAGACACTATGTGCGTTAATATTTAGATGAAAATTATTTAATTCAGTAACAAATTTAAAAATATAAAGTAAAGTAGACCCTATGTGCGTTAATATTTA
Organism: Periplaneta americana; assembly: GCA_025594305.2. Classification (NCBI taxonomy): domain Eukaryota; kingdom Metazoa; phylum Arthropoda; class Insecta; order Blattodea; family Blattidae; genus Periplaneta; species Periplaneta americana. The sequence goes on from JAJSOF020000001.1 coordinate 195,765,714, forward strand.
GATGAAAATTAATTAATTCAGTAACTAATTAAAAATATAAAGTAAAGTAGACCCTATGTGCGTTAATATTTAGATGAAAATTAATTAATTCAGTACCTAATTAAAAATATAAAGTAAAGTAGACCCTATGTGTGTTAATATTTAGATGAAAATTAATTAATTCAATAACTTATTAAAAATATAAAGTAAAGTAGACCCTATGTGCGTTAATATTTAGATGAAAATTAATTAATTCAGTACCTAATTAAAAATATAAAGTAAAGTAGACCCTATGTGCGTTAATATTTAGATGAAAATTAATTAATTCAGTAACTAATTTAAAAATATAAAGTAAAGTAGACCCTATGTGCGTTAATATTTAGATGAAAATTAATTAATTTAGTAACTAACTCAAAAATATAAAGTAAAGTAGACCCTATGTGCGTTAATATTTAGATGAAAATGAATTAATTCAATAAATTATTAAAAATATAAGGTAAAGTAGACCTTATGTGCGTTAATATTTAGATCAAAATTAATTAATTCAGAAACTAATTTAAAAATATAAAGTAAAGTAGACCCTATGTGCGTTAATATTTAGATGAGAATTAATTAATCCAGTAACTAATTAAAAAATATAAAGTAAAGTAGACCCTATGTGCGTTAATATTTAGATGAAAATTAATTAATTTAGTAACTAATTCAAAAATATAAAATAAAGTAGACCCTATGTGCGTTAATATTTAGATCAAAATTAATTAATTCAGAAACAAATTTAAAAATATAAAGTAAAGTAGACCCTATGTGCGTTAATATTTAGATGAGAATTAATTAATACAGCAACTAATTAAAAAATTTAAAGTAAAGTAGACCCTATGTGCGTCAATCTTTAGATGAAAATTAATTAATTCAGTTACTAATTCAAAAATTTAAAGTAAAGTAGACCCTATGTGCGTTAATATTTAGATGAAAATTAACTAATTCAGTAACAAATTAAAAAATATAAAGTAAAGTAGACCCTATGTGCGTTAATAATTAAATGAAAATTAATTAATTCAGTTACTAATTCAAAAATATAAGGTAAAGTAGACCCTAATTCCATGTTTAGTATTACAGTTTGCACCCCCAAAATATCTTAGGGACTATCAGTGAAGATGGATGTGTCATGAAAAACATTTCAATGTGTCAAATTAGCATGATGTGGTAACATCTAGATTTTGTGAACAACACTATGTATGCAAAACGACCCAGGGTCATATCAAAATGCGTAGCTGATAGTGTGTTTTACACATAGTGTACGGTATGCTGATAGGGCTGTATATGAAGTGGTCTATTTCAAAAGAATGATTTTCGAAACACAAAGCTTTATAGTGTGGTTGGTTTTAATTAAATTTCATTCATTTATATGAAACACGATTTCCCAGCTCTAATATTCCAAACAACCGTTGTTATGGCAACAGAGACTTCGTTGCAAGTCATAACTTCATTTCGCTTCACGGGTAATTGCTTGAAAGCGTTTTATATCGTACTTAAAACAATTGTGTAATAAATAATAAACAGGGTTGCATCAAATTAATTTATGGAACAGAATGCCCGATATTAAATATTATTTTACCACGCATAATTTCTTTCAACAACAAATATTCAGGACGTAGAAGTGGAGGAAATTGTATTGTATTGTATATATTTACATTCCATAGTTTTCGTACATCGCTTCACAGCTAGAATATGGAACATGTGAAAAAAAGTATTAATAGAACTACAAAGTCTTAAATCATAGCCAAAGTCTGGTTGAAATTATATACAGAAGGGTTTTACAATAAACTAGAACAACATAATGAAATTATTGGGGATCATCAGTGCGGTTTTATATGTAGGCCTAATACATCGATTATTGAACAGATTTTTTGTATTCGACAGATATTGGAGAAAAATGTAAGTATTAGGGTACAGTACACCAGTTATTCATAGATTTCAAAAAAGCATATGACTCTGTTAAGAGGGAAGTTTTATATTATGATATTCTTATTGAATTTGGTATTCCCAAGAAACTAGTTCGATTAATTAAAATGTGTCTTAGTGAAACTTACAGCAGAGTCCGTACAGACTAGTTTTTAACTAATGCTTTTCCAATTCACTATGGGCTAAAGCAAGGAGATGCATTATCACCTTTACTTTTTTACTTTGCTCTAGAATATACCATTAGGAAAGTTCAACGGGTTACATCAGCTGCTTGTCTATGGGGATGATGTGAATATGTTAGGAGAAAATCCACAAACGATTAGGGAAAACAGGAAATTTTACTTGAAGCAAGTAAAGAGATAGGTTTGGAAGTAAATCCAGAAAAGACAAAGTATATGATTATGTCTGGTGACGAGAATATTGTACGAAATGGAAACATAAAAATTGAAGATTTAGCCTTCGAAGAAGTGAAGAATACAATTAGTGCAGTTCTGCGTTGTGTAACTTTGTCCATTCTCCTGTAACTTCATCTCTCTTAGCCTCAAATATTTTCCTAAGCACCTTATTCTCGACCACACTTCACCTCTGCTTCTCTCTCGAAGTGAGAGTCCAAATTTTACAACCATACACAACAATCGGTAATATAACTGTTTTATAAATACTAACATTTTAGATTTTTTGACAACAGACTGGATGACAAAAAACTTCTCTTGGAGCAACAGTAACAAATATAAATGATACTCGGGAGGAAATTAAATACAGAATAAATATGGGAAATGCCTGTTATTATTCGGTTGAGAAGCTTTTATCATCCAGTCTGCTGTCAAAAAATCTGAAAGTTAGAATTTATAAAACAGTTATATTACCGGTTGTTCTTTATGGTTGTGAAACTTGGACTCTCACTTTGAGAGAGGAACATAGGTTAATGGTGTCTGAGAATAAGGTGCTTAGAAAAATATTTGGGGCTAAGAGGGATGAAGTTACAGGAGAATGGAGAAAGTTACACAACACAGAACTGCACGCATTGTATTCTTCACCTGACATAATTAGGAACATTAAATCCAGACGTTTGAGATGGGCGAGGCATGTAGCATGTATGGACGAATCCAGAAATGCATATAGAGTGTTAGTTGGGAGGCCGGAGGGAAAAAGACCTTTAGGGAGGCCGAGACGTAGATGGGAAGATAATATTAAAATGGATTTAAGGGAGGTGGGATATGATGATAGAGAATGGACTAATCTTGCTCAGGATAGGGACCAATGGCGGGCTTATGTGAGGGCGGCAATGAACCTGGGGGTTCATTAAAAGTAAGTAAGTAAGTACTGCCATATAACGCACTCCTTTTTGATAGCATGATAGACTTGTCAATGGAAATGAAAGTTATTTTTTGACGTGTATTTATGCTATGAACTTTTGAATTAGTTACAAAGTTTTCAGATTACATACGAGGAAGTTCATTAATAATAAAATATACTGACAAATCGTGGGCATTATTTGTAGTTTTTTTGTTTAAATTGTCCTATATGATTCCATAGATTTGACACCTACTATTACAGTATTCTAATTACTCTTTTTTGTAGTAAGAATATACTGTTAGTATCTTCCATAGTTCAAGGATTGCTGCTAGTTTCTCGATAATTTAATTGAACTCAACGAATGTATGTTGTCATGATATTTTTTTCGAGACCGAAGTTCGAGAAGAAATTATCTTACGGCAGCATACATGAGTTTAGAAGCTCAATTATATTATGACAAAGAAAATATCAAGCACGAATTACTATAAATTCAGTGAAATAATTCCGATGAGAGAAAGATGCCATTTTGATTGTAATTTTTATAATATAATCATGATGTTCATGTTCATGGCAGAGACTTACCTCTTTCATCTTCGCAAAACACACAAATTTTATTATATTTATTGCAAGGAGAACAACGCGGATATCTGAAATTTAATTCAATTAAAAGCAACTGAACATTTCAGGTTATAGCAACGTAATGAACCGCCATTAATCAATAGCACAATACATGTTTTCTCTACCGTAATTGAATGAACTAGAGATGGTAGGAAAAAACAAATGAACTATAGAAGAAAACTAAACATTTGAAGTTATATACATACGCATAAGAAAAGGCCAACAAAGAATAGTTAGTCTTGTCTCCCTTCTTAAAAATTGGTACAACTATGGACTCCATCCGTTGTTCTGGTACAATTTCCTTTATTATTATTATTATTATTATTATTATTATTATTATTATTATTATTATTATTATTATTATTATTGTTGTTGTTGTTGTTGTTGTTGTTGTTGTTGTAGGAGTGTCTGGTGTTCATAAGCATTAATCAAGGAAGAGCACGACATCCCGTATAACGAATATGCCAGTCACAGGGTCTATGTGGTTATCATAGTCTTGTCACCCCCTCAAGTGCTCTCCATTATATTCCTGATGACAGATCGTCAATCCGATGAAGAAAGAGAAATATGGATAAAAACGAACAATAATGAAGCGTCGTGATTCAATTATTGGGTGACGTCACGAGCAGCACATGTCGGGGTTGTAAGGATGCCGGTGGTTGATATTGATCTCTTCATCAAAGTGGCAGCGGCAGGCCCACATACGTAGTATAGCCATCCACTCACACGGACAGATCTGCGGCCTTCCGAGGGGCACGATCACATTTGAATTCTGACAACCAGATGCAGGGCTAGCCAGCTATTGGATTTACTGAGTGACCGGTCACCATTCAATCAGTGAATAATCTATTTTGATTGTCTAACCTACCAACTCATTTATTATTTATTTTATTATTTATTTATTTATTTATTTATTTAGTTAACACGAACAAAACAATTTATTTATTTGCATTAAAAAGATACATTAAGAAACTATTATATACATAGAACCGAAATTTATATTAAGGAATTTACCCCCGTATGAGCAAACGCTCGTGATCGGGAGTAAAATTATTTATTTATTTACTTATTTATTTATTTACTTATTTATTTATTTACTTAAGAAGAAAAAGAACAATTTATTTATTTACATTAAAAGGATATATTAAGAAACTGTTATATCCATAGAACTGAAATTTATATTAAGGAATTTACCCCCGTATGAGCAAACGCTCGTGATCGGGAGTAAAATTAACTACTTTATTTATTTATTTATTTATTTATTTATTTATTTATTTATTTATTTATTTATTTATTTATTTATTCATGTATTTATTCATTTATTTAAGAACCTTGTATTCCCTACCTTAGTGCCAAGTATAACATCCCTCTCTTCAATTGGTCAGTGACAGGTTTATTTTTTGGTGCTCGGAGTTCTTTACCAAAATTTACATACAATTTTTTTAAACAATTATCAATTTTTTTTTTTTTGAAATTCAAGAAAATTATCTCGCAAATTCTTAAAGATTACCTGCAGATTATACAGTTTCATTTATACCACTCAGAAGGTCTTAATTAAGGATATGCTAATTTTAAATAAAATCTTTTATTTATAAGCATAATTTTAAGTTCATCTTCTGAGATTTTATCTTATAATTGATAATCAATGGTGCTTAATTATTACGTTTTATTTTATAGCAATATTCATATTTAATTAGTTATATTTATTTGCTATTAATTTCCGGATCCTCGTGGTCATCCTTAATTAAGGCCGGACTATTTATTTGTCTCTCTCTTATTTATTTATTTATTTACTTACATATTTATTCATTTACTTACATATTTATTTATTTACTTACTTACTTAACAAGAACAAAAAACAATTAATTTATTTATTTACATTAAAAAGATACATTAAAAACTATTATATACAGTACATAAAACAGAATTAGCCTATAAATTAAGGAATTTACACCCGTATGAGCAAACGCTCGTGATCGGGAGTAAAATTAATTACTTAATTAATTTGTTTATTTATTTATTTACTTACTTATTTATTTACTTATTTATTTATGTATTTATTTATTTTAGGGTTACCATACGTCCAGGATTTTCGAGGACTGTACCGGAATCGAAATATGCGTCCAGCCGCACCGACAATAATTCTAAGAACGCAAAAATGTCTCGGTTTTCAGAGAGCAATAAAGAACAGAAAAAATAAAACATAATAAACACTAAAAAAATATGAAGCAAAAGACGAAGAGAATATATTTTATAGCAGTGAATTTTATGGTTACTTAATATAGCCCCCATGAATCCTTAGCAACTTACAAACCAGAGCAATATAGACAAAACTTAACATTGCATCGGTCGGAAATCGAACCCGGGCCGTCCGCGTGGCAGGAGGGCATCATCCACTGAACCACCGATGCTACAATACGGAGCGTGCAGTCCTTGTTACAGAGTTCAGGAGAGCCATTAAGAATCGACAGATTTAGTTTTTAGGTCATTATGTGAGTTGCGATAACATTCGTTTACAACTTCAGAAAGACTTTAAAATATTTTACGACTGATAAACGAGGCTTTGTCTTTCCTCGGCAGCAGCAACTCCGACACACGCAACCTCAGAACAGAGTTTCCAACGAGTACACTGCCAAGTTTCTCCTTTTATCGACTTTCATGTAGAAACAAGTGAAAATTTATCGCTCCGCCATTTTGTTGTTACCATGTGTATTTGAAATGGAGTTATCGACGTACCATATATACAAAAAAAAAACTATTGCATATTTGATATAATCGTTCAAAATTATTCTGTGTTACTTTGTAATTATGGCTCGAAAGAATGGGATAATCACATATCAAGAATGGCAAAACATAAGACTTACGAAACAATAGAAATAGATATATGCAAAAGCACTGCATTCATTTCTGTATCTGTATTTATTGGATTGGTGCTTAAGTTCGTAGTGTAAATAAATACTTGGTTGCTATGGAAACATGGATAACAGATGAATGAAAGTTCAGAAAAACGTTACGAAATTATGCACCAAACCAATATAATAAAATTTTATATTCATAAGAAAATTGACACTTTTTTTTTATTAATACAATATGAAACGTAACTGGCCGTGTACAGTATATCGATTGTAACAAATGACAACATCCATGGATAATAAGGAAGGCTGTGGAATACCATATAAACTGCAGTTTCACTATTTTCATATAATATTCTTATTAATGTTGTAAAATAAAAGTATATGAATAATTTAAAATCAATTCATATTAAATAATAACGTGAATATATTATAAAGGTCTCAGGGAAATAACTTTCCATCTCATGTTCGCTAAAGTCCTCGGAAAACGATATAATTTCGTATCGGCATTTATTTTGCAGCCCAGAGTACCATTACCTACATATAAAAAAAAGAAGAAAAAGAAAGGGTGGGCATAAGTATTTTCTTTTAGCAGGGAGGTAGGCTATATCTTTATAATGCTCGCTAATGCTATTCTTTCATATTCTAGAAAGTAACAACAGTGGAAATATAAATCTTACAAACTTTCTCATTAATACAGTTTTGGCACCTGTTAAATTACAGCAGCATAAAAATCTTAAGTGGTCAACATAATATTTCTCCAGTACATCCTAATATAGTGATCATACTAAGAGTATTTGTCGATATAAACTGTTAATACCGACAAAATGTTTGAAAGTAACACTTAAGACAGACTGGTCATTTTACTGTATTATGACTTGTATTTCACACAGACAAAAGTCCGTAATATCAAATGAAAACTTAAGTTTTTTTTAATAGCTTTTCATAAGCTAAGAACTGTAAAAAAGAAGCGACTTATACTCCATTTACCATGCACCGAAGAATTATGACAATAAAAAAATTATTAAAGGGTCTTTCAATAAGAGTGTCCTTTTTAAACATATTATAACAGTTACGTAACGATTAATTTATGTATTTTTTCGGTCCTACACAATACGTCTGTTACTGTAACAATTAATACTAGAGGAGAAAAATTCGCTCCGGCGCAGGGGATCGAATCCGGGTCCTAGGTTCTACGTATCAAGCGCTCTAATCATTGAGCTACGCCGAAGTTCAATCCATAGCACCGGATCGAAGCCCTCGAATCTTATTAATATTAATAAATATTATAAACGTTGCCATGTTAATGAAGTGATAGCAGTCATATTTTTCCCATGGTTACAGTTTTTGTTGACATATAATCACGGAACGTTACAGCATTTCACAATGCGTAGAAGTCTTTAAAATTTATTATTTTAAAAAAGTCACCCGTCCGCCAAGCATTACATGAAGTATACGGTGCGTGTAAGATATCGGGCTATGATAAGGGATTATTTTTAGCCTCAATTGGAAGGTATGGATCTCAGAAAGGTCTCGTTTCAGGAGGATGGTGCCACTTGTCACACTGCTCACGAAACAGTCGACCTTTTGAGGGAGAAGTTCAGAGACTTCATTTCGCGAGGTGGCGATGTTAACTGGCACCCTAGATCATGTGATTTAACACCACCGGATTACTTCTTGTGGGGTTAAGTTAAGTAACGGGTTTATGCCAACAAGCCAGAAACAATTAATGATCTAAGGAACAAAATCACGTGAAATTGAGCCGGGTTATGTTTGTCTGTTACTGAAAATTGAAAGACTCATACACGAGCAACCCAACAAAGCCGCGGCGGCCATTTAACTGACGTTCTATTCCATACGTAATGACATTAAGTGTGCTTCAAAATGATAGTAATTAAATACATAAACCTCTTTCGTTTATACAATTTATTTCATTTTAAAAGTGTGACACTCGTATTGGAAAAGACTTTACAAATTTTACTTTATACACTACACTATACAGTGACATCGGAGACTGTCGGAATTTAGCAGCGTTCAAAAGCAAGCTTATTAAGCATTTTCTTACAGCGTAGAGTAGGTTTAATTTTTACTTAATTAAGAAAAAAAAATGTTTCTCTCTTCTTAACTTCTACAATAAACTGTCTAGCTTTTATTAATCAGTTAATCCTTTAGTACTTTGATTTTTATTGTATTTGTAAATTAAATATTAATTGTAATTATAATTGTATTCTTAATATTGTAGTTGTAATCCCGTGGTAGAGGGGAAGAGAAGGCCTGATGACCTTATCTCTACCAGGTTAAATAAATAAATAAATAAATAGGTAAATAGATAGACAGACAGACAGGTAGATAGACCGATAGACAGACAGACAGACAGATAGATAGATATGCAAATCTAGTCTTTCAGGTGAAGCTCCCTGTAAAGCAGATTTGAATAATTTCAAGGGAAAAATTGTTCCGGGGCCGGGTATCGATCCCCGGGACCTCTGGTTGAACGTACCAGCGCTCTACCACTGAGCTACCCGGGAACTCCACCCGACACCGTCTCAACTTTTCCCTTTATATCCACACAACTCGTGTGGGCTGACGAAACGCCAGAGACCCACAACGAGTGCACACAATCTCTGTGTGACTTGGAATTGTGGTTTTCTATTAACGTACACAGTAACGTATATATTATGCACACGTTACTGTGTACGTTAACAGAAAACCACAATTCCAAGTCACACAGAGATTGTGTGCACTCGTTGTGGGTCTCTGGCGTTTCGTCAGCCCACACGAGTTGTGTGGATATAAAGGGAAAAGTTGAGACGGTGTCGGGTGGAGTTCCCGGGTAGCTCAGTGGTAGAGCGCTGGTACGTTCAACCAGAGGTCCCGGGATCGATACCCGGCCCCGGAACAATTTTTCCCTTGAAATTATTCAGATAGATAAATAGATAGATAGATAGGTAGATAGATAGATAGATAGATAGATAGATAGATAGATAGATAGATAGATAAGATAGATAGATAGATAATCTTTAGACCTCCTATGGCTCGGAGATACAAAATTTTTGTGCGAAAAGTTGGCACCGTTGAACTTTTGCGAATCCTCAATTGTTTTTTATTTCGGAGAAAAAAAATTTCGGCCTTTTTCGATATGCCCTACTGTACATGTCTGTAACACTAACAACCCAAGAACGAATGAAAAATAAAGTTTGCTAGAAATTTGAACTTATTTTCGATTAAATACAACGCCAAACCAACCCTGTCGAAGCACCCTTCCAATAAGACAGCCCCATTAACGTGGCCTATTGTTTCATCCCTACGCTTGTAGAAACGCTTACCGCGGGTTGTACTGAAGTGTCAATAACTCTTGTATCGCTTGGCAACCAGTAGGATTTCTCACTTAACGAGACGAGTTGAGTAATGAACTTCAAATTTCCGAGAGCGGGAATTGATTTTGTGTCACTCACGCTGTGTCTGTTGCTAACAATATCCGGATGGAATCTCGGTAAAACGTCCATTACAGTTGTATGGAGATGCTTCTTTATGCAGCGACTCATTTTAGCTACAGGGTTATTCAGAATAGAAATTGAAGTGGCATATAAACTGATTGACAAGAAGCGAAACTGGCAGAAAAATAATTCAGGAGTTATAGAGCGACCAAGATTTAATTATCGCGGGAAATGATGGGAATCGATATTACAATGCGATGAAAAGAGATTTTTCATTTATCCAAACTCTCGCGTGATATTTAATAAGATTATTTTGCGAATGGACAAATAAACAAGTAATTAATTAATGATAACATATGCAATTATTCTATATCATATAACATTTGATTATACTGTATCATATTTCATTCACTTTCACAGTATACTGTATTCGTAGAAAATAAAATTAAAATATACCTATTCATTTAGAAATAGTCGTCTACTGGCAACAACTCTAACTACACATGCATGACAGAAATAATGGAACAATGCAAATATTATCTTTGCCTCTATGTTTTTTTATGCTCGACCATGCCGAAATGTAGTAATTATATACCTGATAGCAGACCTTTAATGCATGTCATTAAAGTACACCTACTCATTAAAGGTCAGGTCTTTCAGCCAATGACGACTCAGGTTACAACTGTTCAGCCAATGACAGGTCAGCTTTCCACCGTTATAAAACCGCAAGTATCGATTATTGTCGGATATGCAATCGAGAGAGAATTAGCGAAAAGTCACGGAGGCTGGAAATCCAATACTGTCGCAGAAGGTTATGTTCTGTTACTATAATAATTAGCGTTAATTGTAAATAATATTCAAATAAATTCAATTTGTCATCTCGTTTTTCAATGTCTAATTTTATTTCAATGTTATCTCTGTAGGTTCTTATGGCCTAGCAAGGTCAATGTGAACATCTGTTGCTCGGAAAAAATAAATACTTTCGCGTCTGCGCACATCTCACAACATACGGGACATTGGCCAAGGTCAGATACAAAGAAAATTAATAATATCAAGTTAGAAATATGGTCGAGCATAAAAAGTCGTATGAAACTTGCCTATAATGGTAATTAAGAAGCTCGTATGAAAATTATGAAACTCGCTTGCGCTAGTTTCATAAATATCCATACTCGCTTCTTAATTACCTACATTATAGGCTCGTTGCATAATGTACTATTATTTATAAAAGAATAATCGTCCCCTGGAACAATCTCAAATCTCCCGAATACAAGACTTCTGCGAACATGAAAATTTCAAAAGAGCAAAATCTTAAACATTCATGGGACAAGTAGGAAATAATAATGACAACGAGAATAATGACTATATGTAATGACGATGACAGTAAAGTAACAGCTGATGACGATGAGATGATGAGATAACTATGATAAAGAGATCGTGATAACGATGATGACATTATGAGAACGATGACGGCAAAATGACGATGATGGTAATATAACGATGAAATAGACCAAGATAATGAGATAATGAAAACTATGAAGGGACGAGATATGAGATGACGGTGATGTGACTATGATGATATGAAGATGAGATAATAATTATGAGGTGGAAGATAAGACTATATGTCGATGATATAAGATGGCAACCATGGTATAAGATGGCGACGATGAGATGATTTGACGACGATGAAATGATATTACAACGATGAGATGAAATGATGATGATGATGATATAAGATGACGACACGAGCTAATGAAATAACGATAATAATGATGAGACAAACATGATGAGATATGAACATACCAGATGATATAAGGATAATGAGATAATAGACCATATGAGATGATCAAGATTATAATGAGATGAAGATGATAAGAGAACGATCATAATGATATGAAGATGAGATAACAATGAAAATGATGAGATTATGATATCGATGATTATATGAAGATGAGATATGACAATATAAGATATAACGAATATAATAATAATAATAATAATAATAATAATAATAATAATAATAATGATTTATTTTAGCTGGCAGAACATAGTGATGAGAAGATGATGAGAGAATGATGATAATGAGATGAAGATGAGAATGAAGATACGAGATGATATGACTAAATGAGATGACGATAAAGATTATAATGATGAGGTGAAGACGAGAGAACAATGATAAGATGAATACGATTAAAATGAGATGATGATAATGATGAGATTATGATGTTAACGATAATATGACGATATATGATAACGATTACAATCAAATGAAGATGCTAATGATGAGATTTTGTTAACGATATTACGATGAGATGGTAACAATTACAATGAGATGAAGATGATAATGAGGAAATAACGATGATAATGATGACATTATGATGTTAACGATGATATGACGATATGAGACGATAACGATTATAATGAGATGAAGATGATAATGAGATAACGATGATAATGATGAGATTATGATGTTAACGATGATATGACGATATGAGATGATAACGATTACAATGAGATAAAGATGATGATGATGAGATAACGATGATAATGATGAGACTATGATGTTAACGATGATATGACGATGAGATGATAACGATTGCAATGAGATGAAGATGATAATGAGATACCGATGATGAGATTGTGATGTTGATGATATGACGATGAGATAACTATTACAATGAGATGAAATAACGATAATAATGATCAGATGTGATGATGAGATAATGATGATGAAATAGTGATGGTAATGATTCCATAAATATGATGATGAGAAAATGATGATAACCGTGATAATGATATGACATGATGATATGAGGTGAAATATGACAATGTAAGATGAAAAAAGAGAAAAGATGATGATGATGATGATGATGATGATGATGATGATGATGATGATGACGACGACGACGAAACTGAAGACAACGACGGTGATGACTAAAATTATGGGGACTGATAACTTGTTACACTACGCTCAGAAACAGCTGTCTTACCTTGCTGTACATCAGCATTCAAGACAAATTCTACCAAGAACTTCAACAGTTGATAGACAGTCGTACAATACTCAAGAATTGGACACCTGTGTCGGAGCGTTGGACCGAAGGCGGACCCTGACATCCTGACTACTTTGACTCGGAAGCTCTGTTTACACAAGTGATAGAAGGCGGGAAAGAATTCCACAAATCTCAGAGCGCAGTCGATGTCTCCCCTTCTGCTGTAATGAACTCCAGTTCCTCCAGGCTCTGTTATTTAGTTCCTTTCAGCAACTGGCGTACGGCGGGGTGTGGAATGCGTTTTTTTAAATCGTCTATTTACCATTACAATATATCCCCAGACTTCTTTGCATCCAAACTCTCGGAAATACTAACAAGAAAAGAAATACGTAGACACCCCATAAATATCGTCAAAAAGCTGCAGTGAAACAAATAGACGAAACTCTGTTACAATGTGCGAAGGAATTCCCCAAGCATGTAATAGACGCCATCCTCTTCAAAGAGAGCTTTGCATTTAAGTCAGGAAATTGTACTTTCACACCCAGGCGAGAAATTATTATAGGCCTAACGCACTTGGGCTATTCCATCTCAAATCGACCGAAATATAGAGAAAATTGACCTTGCAATTTTTAAATACAATTAAACTTTTTCTGTCCGTTGACAACTGTGATACAATGCTTTGTGCAAAGTTTGAGGCATCAGAACTTCATAGTGTTTAAATTTAAAATATTTAAATTTATCGTATTTTCATAAAATTAGCAACTTTAAACTGTTGTAGCTCCGAAACCCTTTCACCCAATGATCAAAATCATGGTTTATTTTGATGCTGAGAAGTTAAAGTTTATATTGATATGTAAACAGTTTTTCTTACTTTTTATGAAAATGGAGAAATTTAGATTTTACTTCATTAAGACGCCTTTGTCCACGAAAAAATATTTTTAAAATATATAGTTAGATTCCGCATTGAAAGTACAAATAAACACATATTTTTCACTGGTGCACCGTTGATAAGAAAGTATTGAAAATATCAAATAAAGAAAATAAATAGTACGCGCGTGAACTAACCAGCTGACTGTGAGGCGGGAGTTAATCGAGACAAGCAATGCCAGGAGACATAAACACGTAATGTGTCGTCTAGCAGCGCATGGATGTGCTAGCTTTATCACAGGTTTTCATAAACACAGGAGTAAAATGACGCCCAACGCTCGCTTATCTTCAGCTCTCGGCCAGTGCGTGCGGTATTGCGCCGTTCAAGTCTAGGCGTGTGAAAATAATTTATTTAATACCCTCGAAACTTATTACCGTACCACTAAGCAAACAATGCCGAATGCCTCTTAATAATGCCAGGTTTTTTCTCAAAATTTTTTGCATTTTTATAAATAGGCAAAAAGCCTAAGTAAAATCAGATTATCTGTCTCTCTGTATACAATGAAAATAAGGATTACTTCTTAACATAATCTATCAAATGTCAACTTCAAAATGAGCTCCCGTTCAATGTTCTGCAGTAAATGGTTCCAGAGTTCTGAGCGCTGAAAGAGGCTTGTTTTTATAAAATACGCTACATTTGTCGCTTAATAGTACGAAAACTGTTTGACTTTCGATAGTATATTTTTGAAAATGCACCTTGTATAAATAGGGAAAAATTAGAGTTTTAAAAAAATGCGAGGTTTTTTACTGATCGATTTCATATGCAATAGCCCATTTGCACTGTGTGAATGGCTAATCTCTTTCTAAACTTCGACGCAGTAGAATGCCCTTACATCGATACCAGCAGCATCAACAGCAGCAGTAGTAGCATTAGCAGTAGCAGCGGCATTGGTAGTGGTAGTAGTGGTAGTGGCAGTAGTTGTATTTCATTTATAGGAGCTTCCAACTTCAGACGTTATATAGGGTATTTCAAAAGTCAGTTCAAACATTAAACCTCTATAAATATTTGAGACGGGGGAAAAAACAGAAACATCACAGTGTTGGGCAAACAACGGGATTTACAAAACATTGGGAAGATTTCCGCTGTTCTCTTGTTCAACGTACAGCTTTCTGTCTGCGACACCATGCACAGTATTTTGCAGATAATATCTTGGAATATTGGCAATTTCTTGCGAGATGGCATCTTTCAGTTGCAATAGGGTTGTTGGATGTGTCAGGAAAACTCGTTCTTTAAGATAACCCCACAATCAAAAGTCGGCCGGGTTGAAATCTGGAGATCGCGGAGGCCACATTGTTGGAAAGTGCCTACTGATGAATTTGGTCGGAAAACGAACTTCTACCATTATTTTTTAATACCGGTACGTTATTTTACGACACTTTATCAACATCCCAGGTTATTTAGCGTCTGAATGAGATGAAGGTGATAATGCTGGTGAAATGAGTCCGGGGCCCAGCACAGAAAGTTACCCAGCATTTGCTCATATTGGGTTGAGGGAAATACCCAGAAAAACCTCAACCAGGTAACTTTTCCCAACTGGGAATCGAACCCGGCCATCGACCTGGTTGGCGAGTTGGTATAGGGCTGGCCTTCTATGCCCAAGGTTGTGGGTTCGATCCCGGACCAGGTCGATGGCATTTAAGTGTGCTTAAATTCGACAGGCTCATGTCAGTAGATTTACTGGCATGTAAAAGAACTCCTGCGGGACAAAATTCCGGCACATCCGGCGATGCTGATATAACCTCTGCAATTGCGAGCATCGTTCAGTAAAACATAACATTTAAAACGTAACATTCCAACCCGGGCCACCTGGTTTCTCGGCCAGACGCGCTGACCGTTACTGCACAGGTGTGGACAATAATGGAATAAGACAGACTGTTACAGTAAACGGGGAGCGCTACTACAGTACGTTACACAACTTCGTCATCCCTAGACTGAGGAATTATTATATGGAAAACATAATCTTCATCCAAGATGACGCTCCACTCCACATCTTTATCCTTGCAAAACAATTAATTACGGAAATGTTTGGCGATCGTGTCATCAGTAGGCACTTTCCAACAATGTGGCCCCCGCAATCTCCAGATTTCAACACGGCCGACTTTTGGTTGTGGGGTTACTTTAAAGAACGAGTTTTCCTGACATATCCAACAACCCTACTGCAGCTGAAAGATGCCATCTCGGAAGAAATTACCAATATTCCAAGGCATTATCAGCAAAATGCTGTGCATGGTGTCGCAGACAGAATGCTGTACGTTGAACAAGAGAACGACGGACATCTTCCCAATGTTTTGTAAACCACGTTGCTTGCCCAACACTGTGATGTTTTTGTTTTTTCCCTATCTCAAATATAATATTTATAGAGGTTTAATGTTTGAACTGACTTCTGAAATGCAAAGCAAGCTTTCAGGTATAACTCCCTGTAAAGTTGATTTCAATGATTTCGAGGGAAAAATTATTCCGGGGCCGGGCATCGAACCCAGGACCTTTGGTTAAACGTACCAACGCTCTAACAACTGAGCTACCTGGGAACTCTACCAGACACCGATCCAATTTTTCCCTCTATATCCACAGACCTCAGAGTGAGCTGACAACCGTCAAGCAACCAACATTGAGTGCACACTAACTCTGTGTGACTTAAATTGTGGTTTTCTGTTAACGAACAGTGACGTGTATTAGCCTATGCAAATCAAGCTTTCAGGTATAAGTCCCTGTAAAGTTGATTTGAATAATTTCGAGGGAAAAATTGTTCCGGGGCCGGCCATCGAAACCGGGACCTTTGGTTAAACGTACCATCGCTCTAACAACTGAGTTACCCGGGAATTATTCCAGACACCGATCCAATTTTTCCCTCTATATCCTATACTTCTGAAATACCCTATATATTGTCTTAATTCAATAGGGACTGGAAATAGCTAATAAATTCTTCCAGGAGTTCTCTATCAGGTACAGGGTATCTTTCTGTGCCATAAATCTATGAAACGGGACTACATCTTCACTTCCCTCCCGGAGGAAGTCACGCTAAGCATTTTATCGCTCTTTAAAATCCACTGCCTTTACCTGATTTCAACCCAGGACCCTCGATTCAAGGACTCCAGTAGTCTAGTTGTCAATGGGAATTTCACCCTTCATCCGTAAAAGAGATAGTAAAAGTTTTTCATCGTAATATTGTGTGCAGTGTGTCGTATTGTACTGTTTGAAAACCCGAGCGGGAGGCTAACTTGGAACAAGACTCTTGTTACTACGTCATTCTAAATTGAAAAGTTGAAGATCGCTAATGGGATTACCGTGTCGTAGTCATCACTATTGAAGAGGCACAGCTACACTCAAATCGCGCCCTGCTGAATTACTGATGGAGCGCCACTGTCGCAAACTGCTCCAAAATAACTCTATAGTACGCAGCTCGTACGGGAGTTCCAGGAAATCTAATCTGGTAATGCCACGAGTTGAATACGTACAATACTACAGTTTCACAAACCAGAAGATATGCCTTGCATTCCTATCTCGAGAGCGGAATTCACTGATAGCTATACATACTAACGAAAATGACTGTTTCTAATGCTGGAGTTAATAGTAATATGCGTTACAAGAGCGGTATGTTGAAGTTTTCATGTTCGAGAATTGAAAGAAAACATACCGCTCGTGTATAGTACATTATGTTGTGCGAAGATCGTTTATTACATACCTGAAAGAGGAATTTCTAATTAGTTGCAATGAAATCTCCATCTTGGTTTCTGTTCAATGACGGCAAATTTGCAAAACAAAAATATCTATCTTCAACATTGTTGCTTTAAAATGTTTTCTGTGTTTACTATACTCCAGCAGGCCGTGATAGGCTATACGTCTGTCTTTTTTTTCCCCCTATCTATGATGAGTCTGGAATCTTGTTGATTTTTTCACGGCTTCCTTAATGTTACTTGCATCACGAATGCAGTAACTTTAGTGGAGTTGTGAGTTTACTTAATTTTTGCAAATATTTAAAAACAATAATTAAGAGTGCAATTTAGGTGAAATTGCAGTGGTAAGTTTCCAATTTATAATTATTACTATATTGAAAGTCTCTAAAAATAATATGTTAAAAGCCTAAAGCAGTAAAATCAATATGTCACTTAAGCGGTAAAAAGAGGGAAACTGTTATGCGAGTTAGGTTGGGAATACTGAATGTGGAATTTTAGACTTTCCGCGGATTGGTTTTGTGCGGAAACCAAGCAAATACGCACGATCTCGCACAAGATTATTTACAAGAAACCATCTTATGATTTCAGAATTAAATAGCTGTGGAGTATTTTTTGTTCATAGGTCCAAATGTGAAAATTTATGACTTTTATAGAATCTTTCTTTCAGTCGATAGTCCGATATGCCCTAATTTTCTGGGGAAATGGAACCAAAATTGGAAGCGTCTTGATTTTACAAAAGAAAGCCATTAGAATTTTATGTAAATCAAACTATCTGGAACATTGTCGGCAACTTTTCAGATAATCACGGATTTTAACAATCATAAATTTGTATATATATATGATCTAGTACTTTACACTCGACAAAATATCGACAATTACTCATTAGTGATCATGAAATTAGAAATAGTGAACAAATTAATATTCCATATTGTAGATTACACAAGAGAAATACTAACTTTTTAATTATGGGGATGAAATTATATAATAAGCTCCCAAGTCAATATTATAAATTACCAATCAATAGCTTCAAAAGTAGATTTTACAATTGGTTATTAAATAATCCTTTTTATTCTGTTGCTGAGTTTTTCAACACAAATTTGTACGAAATTGTATTTTAATAAATAAGTTTAATTGCAATTTAGTTACGTTTCTTTCATTTAAAAGTTTCAAATTATTTCATGTTTTCATTGTATTATTTAAATTTTACTGTTTCTTTTATTAGTGTTTTTTAAATGTATTTATATGTTTTTCAACGTATTCTGACGAAGCCTAAAACTGTATGTCTAATGGCCAAATAAATTGAATTGAATTAAAATGTTTTTAAGGACAAAAGTCAACTCTCCTTCAACTAAACCAGAGGTTTTCGACATTTTGAGTGTCAGGAACCCCTTAAAGTTCATATGTCATTTTGGAGAACCCCTAAAATGTTTTCTATAATTTAGGCAAGTAATATTTTAGACGTACTTATTAAATTGCGTAAGGTAGTGAACTAAATTTAACTGAAAAATTGACAACGTTCATAAATTTGAATGTATTCTCATTATACATTAATACAATTTATTATTATTATTATTATTATTATTATTATTATTATTATTATTATTATTATTACTTACTTACTTACAAATGGCTTTTAAGGAACCCGAAGGTTCATTGCCGCCCTCACATAAGCCCGCCATCGGTCCTATCCTGTGCAAGATTAATCCAGTCTCTACCATCACACCCCACCTCCCTCAAATCCATTTTAATATTATCCTCCCATTTACGTCTCCGGCCTCCCTAAAGGTCTTTTTCCCTCCGGTCTCCCAACTAACACTCTATATGCATTTCTGGATTCGACCATACGTGCTACATGCCCTGCCCATCTCAAACGTCTGGATTTTAAGTTCCTAATTATGTTAGGTAAAGAATACAATGCGTGCAGTTCTGTGTTGTGTAACTTTCTCCATTCTCCTGTAACTTCATCCCGCTTAGCCCCAAATACTTTCCTAAGCATCTTATTCTCAAACACCCTTAACCTATGTTCCTCTCTCAGAGTGAGAGTCCAAATTATTATTATTATTATTATTATTATTATTATTATTATTATTATTATTATTATTCCATCATTCATAGTCTTATATACAAGGCCAGGTCTTTCACTGCAAACCCACAATTCTCCAATCTTTCCTATTTTCTGCCTTCCTCTTTGTCTCCGCATATGATCCATATAACTTCATATCGTCTATTATCTGATATCTTCTTCTGCCCCGAACTCTTCTCCCGTTCACCATTCCTTCCAGTGCATCCTTCAGTAGGCAGTTTCTTCTCAACCAGTGACCCAACCAATTCCTTTTTCTCTTCCTGATCAGTTTCAGCATTATTCTTTCTTCACCCAATCTTTCCATCATAGCTTTGTTTTTATCCTGTCTGTCCATTTCACACGCTTCATTCTTCTCCATATCCACGTTTCAAATGCTTCTAGTAGCTTTTGTTCACTTCGTTGTAATGTTCATATTTATGCCCCATACAATGCTACACTCCACACAAAGCACTTCATTAGTCTCTGCCTTAGTTCCTTTTCCAGAGGTCCGTAGAAGATGCTCCTTTTTCTATTAAAAACTTCCTTGTCCATTGCTATCCTCCTTTTGACTTCCTGACAGCAGCTCATGTTACTGCTTATAGTACACCCCAAGTATTTGAAGCTGTCCACTTGCTCTACTGCTTCATTTAGAATTCGCAAGGTTATCTTCTTATTTTTCTTCCTATGGCCATGGTCTTCGTCTTGTTGGCATTTAACTTCATTCCATACTGCTCACAGCTATCATTTAGCTCCAGTAGAATAGCTCCTAGTATCATCCCCTCTTCTGCTAAAAACGCCATATCATCAGCAAATCTTATGCACTTTATTCTTCTACCTCCTACTGTCACTCCTCCCATGTTCTGAAAACAGTTCTTTACAAAAATCTCCCAAGTAGATATTGAACAGGGTAGGTGATAAAGGACATTCTTGACGTATAATTAGCCTATTATTATTATTATTATTATTATTATTATTATTATTATTATTACTACTACTACTACTACTTACCTAATTACCCTTCACCATCACTTCTTATCTATTTTCTCCCATCGGTCCCTATACTGAGCAAGATTAATTCATTCCATACAACATATCCCACCTCCATTATAATATTATCCTCCCAACTACGTCTCGGCCTCCCCAAAAGTCTTTTCCTCTCAAGTCTTCAAACTAACACTCTATATGCATTTCTCGATTCGTCCATACGTGCTACATGGCCTGCCCATCTCAAATGCTTGGATTTACTTACTTACTTACTTACTTTTAAGGAACCCGGAGGTTCATTGCAGCCCTCACATAAGCCCGCCATCGGTCCCTTCCCTGAGCACGATTAACCCAGTCTCTATCATCATATCCCACCTCCATCAAATCCATTTTAATATTATCCTCTTATCTACGTCTCGGCCTCCCCAAAGGTCTTTTTCCCTCCGGCCTTCCAACTAACACTCTATATGCATTTGAAATGCCTGGATTTAATGTTCCTAATTATGTTAGATGAAGAATACCATGCGTACAATTCTGTGTTGTGTAACTTTCTCCATTCTCCTGTAACGTCATCCCTCTTAGCCCCAAATATTTCCCTAAGCAGCTTATTTTCCAATACCCTTAACTTCTGTTCCTCTCTCAAAGTGAGAGTCCAAGTTTCACAACTATACAGAACAACCGGTAATATGACTGTTTTATAAATTTTAACATTCAGTTTTTTTTTTAAGTAGACTGGATAACAAAAGTTTCTTAACTGAATAATAGCTGGCATTTCCCATATTAATTCTGCGTTTAATTTCCTCTCGAGTGTCATTTATATATTATTATTATTATTATTATTATTATTATTATTATTATTATTATTATTATTACTACTACTACTACTACTACTACTACTACTACTACTACTACTACTACTACTACTTCCCGATCCTAATTAACCCTTCACCATCACTTCTTATCTATTATCCTATTATCTCCTATCGGTCCCTATCCTGAGCAAGATTAATGCAGTCCATACATCATATCCCACCTCCCTCAAATCCATTTTAATATTATTCCCCCAACTATGTCTCGGCCTCTCCAAAAATCTTTTCCCTCAGGTCTTCAAACTAACACTCTATATGCATTTCTGGATTCTCCCATACGTGCTACATGCTCTGCCCATCTCAAATGTCTGGATTTAATATTCCTAATTATGTCAGGTGAAGAATACAATGCGTGCAGTTACGTGTTGTGTAACTTTCTCCATTCTCCTGTAACGTCATCCCTCTTAGCCCCAAATATTTTCCTAAGCAGCTTATTCTCAAACACCCTTAACCTATGTTCCTCTCTGAAAGTGAGAGTCCAAGTTTCACAACCATACAGAACAACCGGTAATATAACTGTTTCATAAATTCTAACTTTCAGATTTTTTGACAGCAGACTAGATGACAAAAGTTTCTTAACCGAATAATAGCAAACATTTCCCATATTTATTCTACGTTTAATTTCCTCTCGAGTGTCATTTATATTATTATTATTATTATTATTATTATTATTATTATTATTATTACTACAAATGATAGGCATGGAAAACAAGCATTAGTACATCTTGTTTTCAATCATTTTGTTCACAGGACGTGCTGGTGGTCAGAGCTACAAAAATGCCGGAGGGAGAGCCGCTAACGGTGACTTTGCCACGTCCGGTAGGGGCAGACATGCCGAGAAACCACATTCCGAAGGACGAGGTCGTCAGGAACCGAACATACGACCTTCAGGGTCGCAGCTTGAAGTCGGGAGTCAATAATCCAAATTCTCTCATACTCAACATTACAAAAAACGGAAAGCACGAAGCTTCGGACGCCAGCAACAAAACCAAGACCAGTTTCTCCTATTTTCAGCGTTTGCTTATCCAAGCGCGTGACATTAAGGATTGTGTCAGGGACACGTCGTGACTAGCGTCGAAGTTGCCATAACAACCAGAAACAACAGAGCAACTTTTGTTGCTATAGAAATGTAGGAATAACTGTAAACCAACCCCTAGAGTGAAGACTTTTTAATTTCTTAATAATTTTATTTTTAGTGGGTTATTTTACGACGCTGTATCAAAATCTCAGGTTATTTAACGTCTGAATGAAATGAAGGTGATAATGCCGGTGAAATGAGTCCGGGACCGAGCACTGAAAGGTACCCAGCATTTGCTCGTATTGGGTTGGGGGGGGGGGAACCGGAAAAAACCTCAATGTTCTGGGAATAATAAGTTAATTAAGTAGTAAAATATTGCTGCAATCGAAAAGTATTGGGAATAAATTTGGATAAGGAATAAAAAAAAGTTTTCCTTTCCTAGCAGGATTCGAACCACGAAAGTCTTAGTTACCAGTATATCGTGATCTGGAGTGAACAAGGCTCTGAAATCAACTACAAGAGTCGGTCCGGTTTTTTTGTCACTACTGTACTTGGAGATAGTTAATTTTGAAATGTTTATATACAGAGTGTCCCAAATTGATGTATACATATTTTGAAACACTATTTCTCAGCAACGAGATGAGACAGAAATATAATTTTTGCGGTTTTGTATTCCTTATGGCCATACACGTTCAAAATGGCCCCCTTCCGCCAAAGTACACTCCCAGCAACTACGTAAAACAGAGTGACATATCAACTGGATTGTTGCTAATTGAATATCGTTACAGGCATGTTCAATCTGAACTCTCAGTTCCTCCAGTGTTTGTGGTTTTGTAGCGTACACTGTGTCCTTTAGAGCTCCCCGCAGGTAGAAGTCTGGAGGGCTTAAATCCGGAGGTCGAGGTGGGAACTCCGCAGCGCTTCCTATTCGTCCTATCCATCTCTGGGTCGTCCTCATTTAATGCGTGGACAAGTCTCGGAATGTAAGGTTTCCATTTTTGAGCTCGCAAAATTCGATGAACAATGGATTTGCTGATACTAATCTCACGAGAACATTGCCTCATTGACTTCTTTGGGGATTATGCAAAAGCCTGCATGACTGCATCAACACTCACGTTATCGGTGGAACTCCTCTTTCTTCCGCACCGCCCTTTCAATACATCTTGCACCGTTCCGTCGACTTCAAACTTGTCTCGGATTCTTGTGATAGTTAAACTTGTTGGTGGTTGTGTTCCAAATTCAACCCTTCAATGTCGTTGAACCTCAACAACATTCTCCACTTTCCAATAACATTTCAGTATCCACTTATGTTCATCGAACGATAATTGTACCGTCATGTTTGTTTATAAACCATACCTGCACAAACAGCGCTCAACGAGCGCGCGCGCTCCTTCGGAGCGGGAGAGCCGTGTTTTCCGCTCGCCGAAACGGAGAGGAAGATACGTCAGAATGACATAGACTTGCTATAGGTAGAGGAGAGGGAAACGACCACTCAGTAGCGGAGTGCAGTGTGTAGGCCTATTCTCAGTAACTGTTTCACGTTGCTTACCTACTGCTACAGTACAGTATGGAGGAATCTAAAAGACGGAACATAACATTTAACGATTTACAGCTCGAACTTATTGATCTTCAATGTGACCTAAGGGCTAAAGATCGTTTGAATAATACTACTAGCCTGGTTGAGTTTTACAAGACTAAACATTAGCAATAATATCCACGACTACACAGGCTGGCTGTGAAAATGATTGCTATGCTTGGCTCAATGCTTGTGAGCAACTGTTTTCTATAATCAACTTTAATAAAGGCAGACATCGAACATCTGTAACTGATGTTTCATTACGATCAGTAGGCTACTGTTCCTTTCAGCTGCCAATAGCATAAAACCTCGTTTTGATGTACTGATAAATAAAAATATAACAAAATGATATTGTACATTTAAGTAGCTATAGAATTTCTATTATTTCTGTAAAAAAAATATTTCTTTATTAATTAATAATAGTCCAAGATAGTTTTGCAAACACTGAACGGGAATTCATTTCATAAACACTCTTACTAGTACTGTATTTTTCCTTTTGTGTATATTCTTCCAGTCCACCCTTATGCAGAGCGCAGCTAATATCTGCATTCCGCTCATGAGCTGTGAGCCGGCTCGGAGAGACCAAACCTTGTGCAGGCCTGTTATAAACAGATGGACATCTTTCCATGCTTTGCACTGCCTTCTGTCATAAACCGGAAAAATCGTATTTCTATCTCATTTCTTTGCTGTGAAATAGTATTTCAAAAAGTGTATACATGAATTTTGGACACACTGTATTAATATGAAAAAACACTTCACAGTGACCTTAATGTTTATAACAACATTCTTTTCTTACTTCTTGCATATTTCTTTCTACTACTTCTAGAATATTTCTTCGCATCTTTCTGCTACAACTTGCAACCGAGGCACAGAACGCATCAGTTCTGGGGTTGAACCCTGGCAGTCTGATCCTACATACAGATCCATCATTGTGTACCCACCCTTCAATTCGGAGGGTGAATACCATGTATGCGGGCGTGAGTAAGCCAGATGGGGGAGTGCGACCCTTCGTATACATGCGGACGAGTGCAGAATCTATACCAGAATCATTCGCACCACTCTCCTGTTAACAGGGGGTGAAAATTCGCTAGATTTTAGCGTGTTTCATACACACTTGCTCCTGGAGCCTCCCCTCCATTTTCAAACGCATTTGCAAATACAAATGTTCATTAAGCAAAGTAATTGAATAATGTTTGAGCGCCCAATGAGACAGGCGTGAATCTAGGAAGCTTGATTCGCGTCAAATTTGATCTTGAACGTTCTGATTTGAACGGTTGACAGTGATTACATCAGCGAGATCTGGAGAGGGGACACCGAGTGGAAAAGGAGGGTTATTTCGATAGGACATCTTGCCTGAGGACACTCAATCTTCTCCTCGACAAATTAACTGTAAATACGCAGTCAAGAAATCAGCTTGTTGTCATATAAATTCATCCTCATTCAAAGCACAAAAAAAGAATTCAGTTCCACATGGTTATTTACATTCTGGATTCGTTTTATTTTCTTCCTCTTCTTTTCTATGATACATACGTACTCCTTCTCTTAGAAGGATCCAAAAAAAATGCTTAAAACCGGCAGTTGTGATCATAGAATTAACATCTATCATCATATCCCACCTCCCTCAAATTCATTTTAATATTATCCTCCCATCCACATCTCGGCTTCCCAAAGGGTCTTTTTCCCTCCGGCCTCCCAACTAACACTCTATACGCATTTCTGGATTCGCCTATACGTGCTACATGCCCTGCCCATCTCAAACGTATGGATTTAATGTTCCTAATTACGTCAGGTGAAGAATACAATTCGTGCAGTTCTGTGTTGTGTAACTTTCTCCATTCTGTAACTTCATTCCTCTTAGCCCCAAACATTTCCTAAGAACCTTATTCTCAAACACCCTTAACCTATGTTCCTCTCTCAGAGTGAGAGTCCAAGTTTCACAACCATAAAGAACAACCGGTAATATAACTGTTTTATAAATTCTAACTTTCAGACTTTTTGACAGCAGACTAGATGATAAAAGCTTCTCAACCGAATAATAACAGGCATTTCCCATATTTATCCTGGGTCTAATTTCCTCCCGAGTATCATTTATATTTGTTACTGTTGCTCCAAGATATTTGAATTTTTCCACCTCTTCAAAGGATAAATTTCCAATTTTTATATTTCCATTTCGTACAATATTCTCGTCACGAGACATAATCATATACTTTGTCTTTTCGGGATTTATTTCCAAACATGATAATATTTCAAATCGATAGCGACTTTGACTCTGCATTTCTCTTGCATTCCAGTGTATGAGGCCTATAATTTTTGGAAACAATATACCAAAATATAAGATTTTTATGCTTTAGTCCCCCTTAACCGATAGATGGTCCGTCTTTTAGATACTGCTTCATAATATCAGCAAATAAAACCAACAATAAAAGTGAAAAATGGTAGAGTTGTGCTCACAGCGAAAGGATCAAGATCGTTTCTCTCCCACAGCTTATCTTGCGTCATTTTTGCGTTGTCTGTTGAAGGGAGAGGATAAGAGTGAAGAATGATGTATAATGGAAACACGAAACATTCCAGGCAACGGGCGGGGTTTAGCTCGCGGGCAACGTGAGGCCGCTGCTTGGGAACTTCTCGTCCACGAGGTCGGAAATCTGTGTTATGCAACTTTCAAGCGTGGGCGGATGTGGACGAATAGATGGCCAGACAACTGCCACAATGTCTACGCGGGCAGAATTGCAGTGTTGTGCTTACAGCGGACAACACAGCCTGAACAAACACAGGCGAAATCCTGATATTATCTGTACCGAATCAAGACACCTCTACAAATGACAATTCTACCCTTATAACAACCCTTAAGGCATACATGGGCACAATTTTCGGTTACGTGAGGCACTCGATTTGAAATAGTTTGTTTACTGGGAGAGGAGACTGCAGAGTAGGATGGGAAATATAAACTGCTGTGACCTGCGTCACCTTATCGTAATCGCTAAGGCGGTCAGTGGCGAATTATTAGGAAAGCGCTTGGTTAACGTGAGACTCTTGAAAACTTTTATTCAATTTGGCAAATTAATTCGGCAGCTTTAATCATAAACCTCTTTACTATTTCTCCATCATTGAATTGATTTAAATCACAGGCGAGAAATTGCGTAACTAGCCAATAATATTCCATCACGTTGTCTACGTTTATTTTCTTGAATATCCTGGCGTTTCTCAAGATTACTTAATAGATTTGCACGTTCTCGACCTAAAATAATTTCAGAAAATCATATTTCGTTTTCTACGCACATTCGAAATTTTTTTTATAAATTTCTTTTGGAAATAATACGTACAAACAATATTTAATTCCTCGTACCTTTTAATGCAGCGTGTTTAAGGTATAATATCGTATTTAGTATACTATGCAAATGTTAAGATCATAAATTTTCTTCGGAATAGTACGAAAAATAACATTTAATTTGTCTTACCTTCTAATTCAGCATGTTCTTTATGACATAAGGAGTAATGTCGTTGTATATTAAATTTATTAATGCCTAATAGGATTTTCGAGCATAACATACATCGTATGTTCTCCCCTTCTAAACAGCAAAAAAAAAAAAAAAAAAAAAAAAAAAAAAAAAAAAAAAAAACTTTCTCCCATTTCTCATGAAATAATTGCTTATGAAACTGATATAGAACCTGCCCACGCCTAGGAGCTACGTGAAGGAGGAACGGGGACTGTGAAGATGATGTCACTCAGAGCGATAAGCTCTGTGAAGGTCAGTGAGGCACAAATTCTCAAGTGAGGCACGATGCCCATCTCTGCCTTAAGGGGTTAGGTACAGCTTAGGCCTACAGCAGTAAAATTTTGGAAATATTCAACATTTTTTCCCTCCATTTAATATAGAAATCCTTTCTATGTTAACATCATCGTAAAAAATTAATTTCTTATATCGCATTTTTGACGTTTTTTTAACTAATAGGTCATTTTTATATTTTTTTCGGCATTTTTTGGTCATTTTTAATACTTTGAAGAACTTTTAAATCATTTGGAATGCATTTCACTTTCTTCTTTACCCATAGGTCTGTTAAATAATTTTCTAAGCAAATATGTCAGTAGTAATTACCTATTGAATACGTGAATGACAGTGATGTTTGAGTTTTATAGTTTGGAACAGACTCTAAAGTCCATCCCTCATTCCACTGAAGGCTTCACCTCACAGAACGGAAGTAATATAAAATGCTTGACAACAGCTTAGTTTAAGTGAGAGCTTTGACCGCTACTGTTCTTTGGTCAGTACTAGAATGTCTTTTGAATTCATGTTTGGAAGGGGGGAAACTTTCACGATGTCCTGGACAAGACGTTGTGTCTCCATGGAAGGAAGGGACAGTATTTTCAACACAAAGAATGTAAGAATGGAAGCTGCACCAAAATTGGTTTTGTCATTCACAGTCCTCCATCTGGAAGATCTGGTAACAAAAGTGTGAAGAACGGAAGAAGGAGGAGACGGAGAATGAAGGCACTGACATAGACCACCACCGATTGAAACACATTGTAAATCCTCATTAAAATCTATAGTTTTCCCTTAAAACTTTCATTTTGTCGCATGTTCTTTTCCTTTATCTTAGCCAAATTCCAGGAAGTTGCCGCCTCTCTCTGAGATTTGCAGGCAGTCATTGAAACAAGGTGACTAATTTTTAAGAAGTTGTGGTGCAAGTACAGTGAATAATATTTAAATGTCATTTTCTTTCAATATTACGTCATTGTTCCATTAGTTTAATGACATTTTAATGATCATTTTAAGTAGATTTTAGGCCATCATCATCCGACCCCTAGTAAGCTTCAACCAGTCGCATGTAAAGTCATCCAGGGCAGGAAAAGGAGCTATCATAATATCACTTCTGATCAGAAAAAAAATGAGAGAGAGAGTTTAGAGAAGGAAAAGCAAATAAAAGACGGAGCTAGCAAGAAGTAGTTCGAAAAACAACAAAAATCACAAAAAATCTCAGTCCAGGAAGCACTGCTTGAGTTCATCCAGTGATGAAGAATCCGATGTGGAAATGGAATTAATTAACTCTAGTGACTCGGAATATGGACAAAATTACGATTATGGAGAGTGTTTGTTTTGCACTGAATTTTTTTCAGAGGACACCAGGGCTCAGGGGGGAGAAATAGATTCAGTGTTCAAAATGTCGTTGTTGGGCACACGAAGACTGCAGCACTGGTGATGAACCTTTCGTTTGTCTAACTTGCTCAATATAGCGAAATAAGAATTGTGTCAATTAAAGGGGTCGGCGAAATAAGTGCAATCAACTTAAAATTAAAATATGGAGATCGAAATTTAATATTCTATCATTTTTCTTTCTCTAGCAAAATATTAACGTTACCAATAGTAGCCTGAATGAGATTAGTACATTCATGTCCGATTTGACCGACTTTGTGTTTTTTTTTGTAAACCATCTTAATTTCACTTGGAAAATACCAAATAAACAACAGAATTTCTGTTGAGAGGAGTTAGGTCACTGTTGCACTGACCACTTCAATTTTAAAATGTTTCTGAATTTATTGAAGTATCTACATGACTTCACAATGTTATATATTGCTTCAATTTTCAGCCAAATGATTATAATTTTTGTCCATGTTCAAAAATAAACTTAAATAACACACGTATCTCTTATTTGGAACCCCTTTTCAAAACATCAGTATTTCCCAGTTTTATTTTTTTTTAATAATTTAAAGTAATAATAAAAACTGACTAAAATTTGTATTGTCAATTCTAAAAATAGACGAAATGCTGTATGTATTCCACTCATTCAGATTATAAATGTCTATTCTCATCCTCATTCATAACCAATTAAAAAAAAAAGTGTCTCTTATTTGGGTACTTTACCTTATGTGAATTAATGATGGCGAAAGGAGTCCGAGGTCCAAGGCCGAAAATTACCAAAATTACCCAGCAATTCTGCTTCAGTTGGTTGAGGGAAAACCCTTGAAAAACACCTACCAGGTAATTTGTCCCAATCAGGATTTGAACGCGGGCCCTATCGTTTCATAGTCAGACGTGCTGACCATTTCTTCACAGCGGTGGACTTACTGATGTAAAATGTTCAACAAGATAAAATGAAAACTGTAGATTTTACGGAACATCTGCAAAGCGTCACCTGAAAGAAGAAATGTTTTCGTAAAATATGTAGGCCTACACCGTTCTATCTTCATATGGAATTCTGCACGCATCCTGAAAGTATGATTTTTACAGACTTAGTCCCTACTTCCTCAGCAATTTTATTGTCATTCAACGTCAATTCCAGGTCCCCCGCCACACAATAGAGAACTGAGTGATATTTCTCTTTAAAATCCCACAACCGACCGCCATGTCACGTCACTCTCCTGATAAAAAACAGAATTGTCCCCCTGAAGCTCAGACGGAAGCTTAAGACAATCGAAACGCCGGCTCCTGCTCCGACAGATGGCTCTGTGGCATCTGGAAGGAAATGCACAGACGACTCAGAAGAAGCGTCCTCTAAGCTTACTTCCGGCGATCACAAGGCGTGACCAAGGCAACGGCGCGGGCAAACAGTTGCGTGAATACTATTGTTTCAAATACTGACCATCCCGAAAACATTTATCCGGTTAAAATGAATTCAAAATAAATACATGGATAGAAACGTTCAATAATATTGTAATTAGTAGGGAGCGGATTTTTATGTGCTAAAAAATTTAAATATATTTATTTTTATGTGCTAAAAAGTACGAAAATATTTGCTAAAAATAAAAAAAAAAAATACTTCTTATAAATATGACAAAAATACCTTACTTAGCTTGGAAAAAAAAAATGTTACTAGGTACTTACCAACCACACTTGAGTGCTAGTAGTTGGCCGAGAATTGCAGTGAACAACAAAGATCATCTCCAAATTCTCCATCACAAATGCATGTCCATTATCTCTGAACAACGACTTATACTGCGAAAACGATCTTTCCACATCACAGGACGTGAGACGTGCATATTTAAAGAGAGGAATGACACAAACACAAACATCGTCAATTTCACCTACAGGCACACCCTCCAATACTTGAGCAACTTTCCACATTTTTTATATCCACTGTTTTTCCCAAACACATTCGGGAATTTGTCCCTTAGTACTTGTACTTCTGAACCTGGTAGCGAGTCTAGTTTAATTTCCACGGCACGCAACTCCCTGATTCAGACAACAGGTTTTTGGATGTTTCGAGTTTTTTTATGGTGTCACAAAAAAAGCTTAGATTTGCTAATAGGAAAGCCAAATCTTTTTTTAACAACCATCTTTCAGTATATCTTGAAGGATATCGATTGACGAAGCCCGATAACAGGAAATCACAACAAGACGTATTGCCTTACTTGATGAACATGAGCAAGAGGCGAGAGATTTGTTTAAATTAAATAATGTTCATACCCGACCTCTTATCTGTTGTGTTTCACAAACAAAGCGTGGAATGAAATCATCTTCAGCAACAATAAGCATTCCTAATTATGTGTTGCAAGATCTCTCCTCCTTGTCCATGTTAATTTATTCTCTAATAATAACACTGATATGCTGCCTAGCAGTTCTCAGAACCTGAAGCGAAACTATTACAAAAATGGATCACGGATACATCACACAGCGCTTAGAAACACGAAGCAACGAAGATTCTTAAAAAACGATAAAGTACTTCTGAGTGACATAATTGATTTAGTTTTAAAATGTTTAAAAGTCCTTGTAAAAAATTTATTTAAGTAAAAAAACGCCAAGATTTGTGTGTTTATAATGGACTTTCTGAAAATATATATTTACATAATGTGTTTGTGAAAATATGTGTTTTTATGTGAAATAAAATTTGGGTTTTAAACTTGAAACTTCATGTTCGGAATTTTTTACTTTGTTAATTGTGTTTTATCAGACGCAAAAATAATATTTAATTACATAGAAATCCGCTCCTTAGTAATTAGTAACACTGCTGCCAAGAAGGAGGTTCCAAGTTCATATCCCGGGGCCGCTAATCAAATAGGAGTTTTAGTGGTTCCCTCGATCATAAAATAAGTAGGAATTTAGTTATTTTAAAAGTAAATAAGCCTATCGATTGGTTCCCATTCCACTGAAATCCTACAAATGTTTCACAGAATTTTTTTTTTTTTCTGATTGTACACTAGCGTCCATTACAAATCCCAGTAAATATTTCATTCACTCATTTAGTGTTATGCCCAAGGGCAGGTCTTTCACTGCAAACCCAATCTTTCCTATTTTCTGCCTTTCTCTTTGTCTCCTCATATGATCCATATATCTTAATGTCGTCTATCATCTGATATCTTCTTCTGCCCTGAACTCTTCTCCCGTTCACCATTCCTTCCAATGCATCCTTCAGTAGGCAGTTTCTTCTCAGCCAGTGACCCAACCAATTCCTTTTCCTCTTCCTGATCAGTTTCAGCATCAGTCTTTCTTCACCCACTCTTTCCAACACAGCTTCATTTCTTATTCTGTCTGTCCATTTCACACACTCCATTCTTCTCCATATCCACATTTCAAACGCTTCTTGTAGCTACTCTTCACTTCGTCGAAATATCCATGTTTCTGCTTCATACTATGCCACACTCCATACAAAGCACTTCACTAGTCTCCTCTTTAGTTCTTTTTCCAGAGGTCCGCAGAAGATGCTTCTTTTTTGTATTAAAAGCTTCCTTGGCTTTACTATCCTCCTTTAGCAAATCTTTATATTTCAGTAATTTTTATCGTGTTACGGAGTTTTAGGTAAATAAACAAATGAACGCATTGCAACGCCTATTGGTCACAACAAAATTCAGCTGTTTGTGTAGACTCCATATAGTCTATTTAATCAAAGACTAAAGTTATTTTTCAAAATTTTTTTTTATTGTGGCAAATCTTATTTATTTCCTTCGTGCAATGGTAATTTACTAAATAAAAAGGTAGAATTTTATTTATTGTTATTGTTGTTCATTCGTTATATATTTGGTTGGTCTCGTCTTTTATTAAAAACTTATATAGCATACCGACGATACAATTATAAATATATTATTTATTATTATTATTATTATTATTATTATTATTATTAATAAAATATAAAAAATAAAGGAAAATTATAATTAAAATGAAGTTTGAAGTTTACATGGAGTTAGTATTTACGTCGCAAAAAATCGCTTCTATTTGAAGCCCTTTCTTTTGTCACGAATTATAAACGCAAGGAGGTTAAAACCCGATTGTCACATGTTCGATGATACTAAAAACAAAGACTCGACGGAATGTTGCTATGCAACAATAATAGTGATGAAGTTACAAGGGAATGTATAGAGAATGACGTAACGTACGTACAACTTCAAGGTTCATAAGCGTAAACGAGTGATTAAATCATTCCAGTTGTGATTTAAGAAGAAAAAAAAAAAAGAATAAGCAAACACAAATCCATGTGGACTTTATGCTGTTTATTGGCACAAGAAACACGCATTTCACATTGAATAGCAATATAGGAAGTGATTTTAAAAAGTCATACCTAACAGGTATGACACTTTGAAACACAAAAAAAAAAAAAATCATATCGCGGACATTTAATTATGACGTCATTACAAAGGGTTTCAAATCGATTTTGGTACTTGAAACTTTGCAAAAACATAGAGTCGATCATTGGCAACAATTTTCATTGTAAATTGAAAAATAGATTTTTTTTTGTCCAAAAATGGCGTATTTTCTCTATAGACTTCTCTTAAAAAAACACCTCCTCTATTAAGTGATGGAACATCATTTTATTTTTACTTCAATTTTTATTGTACCTGAGTTTTTGAATGTACTTCAATCCCACCCCCTCTAACAGTAAACTTCCAATCGTCCTCCACACAGAACCAAGGCCGCGTATGCAGTCAAAGTCGCCTTACGGTCATAGTAAACAGTACTGAGTTAGTGAGTATAGTATGTTCGCGCTTTTCCAGTGACGAAAGAGCTTTCAATATTGAATCATATTTTCGCAAAGGTAATGTCGTCCGTTTGCATACGTCGCATCCCGGTTTCACCCACCTGCTTCTGCTCGTCCCTCTGTAAAGGCTAGTGGTTGGACTGTCTTAGCTCTTTTCTGAAAACTTTAATTTCTGTTAGGAATTGGGCGTCTACGTAATATTATACAAATGTTTAAAATAACTTAAATAAAAGTGCCTCATTAATTAACTGTAACGTAATTTTCCCCCTTTCTACGACCCTGCGACAAAACCACTTGGACGGACAATAGATAACATGTCTGATTAATTTTATCTTTTCGGATCGGGCAGAAAAGAAGACTGAATATACAGTACGTAAGGTACTCTTTTATAGAGTAGGTACAGAATTATTTCAACATGAGTTATTAGTACGAAGAACGAAACTGGCAATTGGAATTAGGTAAAAATTTTACTTGAAGGAAGTAAAGAGATAGGTTTGGAAGTAAATCCCGAAAAGACAAAGTATATGATTATGTCTCGTGACGAGAATATTGTACGAAATGGAAATATAAAAATTGGAAATTTATCTTTTGAAGAGGTGGAGAAGTTCAAATATCTGGTAACAACAGTAACAAATATAAATGATACTCGGGAGGAAATTAAACACAGAATAAGTATGGGAAATGCCTGTTATTATTCGGTTGAGAAACTTTTATCATCCAGTCTGCTATCGAAAAATCTGAAAGTTAGAATTTATAAAACAGTTATATTACCGGTTGTTCTGTATGGTTGTGAAACTTGGACTCTCACTTTGAGAGAGGAACAGAGATTAAGTGTGTTTGAAAATAAGTTGGTTAGGAAAATATTTGGGGCTAAGAGGGATGAAGTTACAGGAGAATGGAGAAAGTTACACAACGCAGAACTGCACGCATTGTATTCTTCACCTGACATAATTAGGAACATTAAATCCAGACGTTTGAGATGGGCAGGACATGTAGCACGTATGGGCGAATCCAGAAATGCATATAGAGTGTTAGTTGGGAGGCCGGAGGGAAAAATACCTTTGGGGAGGCCGAGACGTAGATGGGAAGATAATATTAAAATGGATTTGAAGGAGGTGGGATATGATGATAGAGAATGGATTAATCTTGCTCAGGATAGGGACCAATGGCGGGCTTATGTGATGGCGGCAATGAACCTCCGGGTTCCTTAAAAGCCAGTAAGTAAGTCTATAATGTGATAATATGCACAAAAGAACTGAAGTCTGTATAGAAATGAACGGCCACCATTTTAAAAAATGTGTTTCAATATCCATATTTTGATTATTTTTCAATTTAACTTCATTCTCTATATTGTACGCTAATGTGCTGTAGACAATATAATATACACTGCATAATGAATACGTCCGCATGGATAGTTCTGTTCGTGAGTAAAAACACTTACTGTTAATACAGAAATGTATTCTGATTAAACAAAAACCTAATGAAAATTATCAAAATGGATGAACTACTTTTCTTTCCTCCTATACCTAGCAAAGTGATTTGTTGGTATTTTACACCAGTATCATCGAACTCCAGTCATGCAAGGTGATAGCAAACGGTGTTTCCGGTTCTCAACCGTTAATCCAAGGTATAGCCAGGTTAATACTAAAAATAAAATGATGTCCCTGTAGTATAGCGTCCGGTCGGCGTCCCTGTCCCTGTGCACAGAATGCATAGAGTAGACTTGAACAGCTTGGAGGTGAAGCCGCTTTTGTAGACCGTCGCCATTATGATGCTACCAAAACATTGGGCTCCCGGTTAGCACATGGGCAGTTGATTGTGATGTTGCATCGTTGTTTTTAATTAATAAATGAAGAAATTTCAATATGCCTACATGTACTGCGTATGGCTGCACAAACAGGTTTTCAAAAATTCTTGGAATAACTTTTCACAGGTAAATATGCATGTGTGAAATGTACTTATTACCAGTAGATAATGAATGATTTATCCTAGGTTAGTCGGTTAGATTCGTATTGTTCACGTATTTGTTTGATTAAGAGAAAGGATTAGTGTATTGATATTATTGTAATTAATTTTTATAATCACGAAATCAGACTTACGCTTTGCAGACTTAGCATTTACGAGCGAAGCTAACCTAACAACCCAAGTTGGAAGTTTGTGTCGCGTGCTATAGAAAATGGATGTACCGAGGTTTCTCTTCAACCGAATGCACGTATTCGTTTGATGAAAAAAATAGTGTATTAATATTATTGTAATTAATTTTTATAATCACGAAATCAGACTTACGCTTTGCAGACTTAGCATTTACGAGCGAAGCTAACCTAACAACCCAAGTTGGAAGTTTGTGTCGCGTGCTATAGAAAATGGGTGTACCGAGGTTTCTCTTCAACCGAATGCACGTATTCGTTTGATGAAAAAAAAATGTATTAATATTATTGTAATTAATTTTTATAATCATGAAATCAGACTTACGCTTTGCAGACTTAGCATTTACGAGCGAAGCTAACCTAACAACCCAAGTTGGAAGTTTGTGTCGCGTGCTATAGAAAATGGGTGTACCGAGGTTTCTCTTCAACCGAATGCACGTATTCGTTTGATGAAAAAAAAATAGTGTATTAATATTATTGTAATTAATTTTTATAATCACGAAATCAGACTTACGCTTTGCAGACTTAGGCCGGGTGCACACAGAATCAAACGCGACGCGACGCGGCGCGCGCGGCGCGACGCTACGTTTTGCTTTACAACGCCTCGCGACAGCTTAAAACTGTCTGCTCGCGACAACTGATTTGTTGGCTGTGTGGGTTTGGAAAACTGGCCTAGGCTAGAAAATGGCGTCAATAATAGAGGACTGTCTATATGAAAAATTCTATTGTAGTTGCTTATTATTTCCTAAGGACGCAAGCTCCTAAAAATCTATACGATTGAAAGAGTCTTAAAATTAAAACGTCATTTTTATGTTATGACCAGACATCGGATTCTAGGGCAAATGCCTATTTTGTTTCTTTAGGAGAAAAGTAAAAATAATTATTAATATTTGTGTTTCATGGAAATTGAAAGGTATTCAAAGAGTTTTAATAGTGCCCTAAAATGCCCTAAAACGGTTATTAGAGCCTAATTTGTTAATATTCGCCTAAAAATGCCTAACTCACTGTAAAGTTTCGCATTTTACTCTTACTTTTATAATTTATACATGCATTCACTGCGAAATTTAAGGCATTTAAAAAGTGGAAAGTTAGCTTCACACCGGC
Source organism: Periplaneta americana (assembly GCA_025594305.2). Lineage (NCBI taxonomy): Eukaryota > Metazoa > Arthropoda > Insecta > Blattodea > Blattidae > Periplaneta > Periplaneta americana. The sequence continues at coordinate 195,803,113 of JAJSOF020000001.1, forward strand.
CATGAAACCATTGATAAAGGAAACAAAATGTTTTGAATCTCACGACACTCGCAATAGATTTCACCGAATTTAACATGTTTGGAGGCATAAATGCCGACAAAGGACCAACCTTAGTTTTGAAGCAGGCAACAATCACAACATGTGCTGCTACCGATTCAGAGATATACTATACTATAAAAATGACTGTTTTCGGTCTGAAACCGATTAGCTGTACTGCCCTTCAGAGTGTCATAAAATCACAATTTTTGAAGAAAGAGTGCTTTTGAAATATTTATGAAAAGTCGTAAAACTGCGAATTAGTAGGGTAAACCGTTACAAAATATTTAAAAGAATGGCCCTCCTAGTGTTAACACTACCAGGAAATGCAACAATAAGTGGAACTTTGTATTTTTGTTCAATTGAATCTCAATAACAACGGTTCATTTGAATGCTCGTTAACAGTTGCTCTTTCCCTCACCTTATTTGTGTTGAGAAGTTTTGAGCGGTAGGACGTTTTCCTGTGAAGTTTAACGCGATAATGCCGAAAAATATAAGTGCAAAATCTACATTGATCCGACAATGGCCAACAGAATATTCAGAATTCACTTATGATGGAAAAATAATATTCTGCAAGATTTGTAGCAAACAGGTATGTAACAATAGTTGAAATATATAAATTATATTAATTTTAATGAGTAGGCCTATAATATTTATACATTGACTGAGCTATCCTGAGGTATAATTCTTTTTAAGACCACTACACTTTAACCTTTTAAATTCCGATAGTTAAAGTATTTGCAGGTCATTAAAATTTTGATTGTTCGAACCCACTAACTTTGTGATAGAAATACGGCAATACAACAATTAGGATTTTATTTTAATTCAGTTTACTTTACATTTTTAAATTTCGCAAGAAAAGAAGTGCCACCTAAAGCAGCATGTGCAAGGAGCGGCTCATAAGGCTAAAGCTCAGCAGAAAAATCAACTGCAACAAACTTTACTAACACAGCCTACTTCATCCAATCTCAGCAGCAATTTCTATGCTGATTTAACCGGAGCGTTTGTTGCTGCTAACATTCCCTGGAATGTATTGAAAATCCGGTTTTAAGACAGTTTTTACAAAAATACTGCAAACAAAATATCCCATCTGAGTCGACCCTAAGAAAAAAATTACTTAGACAGAATATACAATGAAACTTTAGCTTCCATTCGGGAGGATATAGGTGATTCTTACATATGGGTCTCCGTGGATGAAACGTCAGATCCTATGAATAGGTATATAGCAAATATGGTAGTAGGAAAACTTAGTCCTGATGGACCTTCGATTCCACACCTCGTATGTGTTAAGGAACTTTCGAAAGTGAATAGCCAAGCCATTGCTTATTTTGTAAATAAAGGCCTACAGTCTTTATACTCAGGTAATATAGACGATTCTAAAGTTCTGTTGTTTTGTACTGATGCTGCCTCATACATGGTTGCTGCAGCTCCACTTCTTAAAACATTTTATCCTAACCTCACGCATGTAACCTGTCTAGCACATGGCCTTCACAGGGTTTCTGAAACAATCCGGAATGAATTTCCTCTTGTCAATTCGTTTATTTCTAACACAAAAAAATGTTTTTGTAAAGCCCCATCCAGGATTTCAATATTCAGAGAGAACTTTCCAGATATCCCACTCCCACCTCAGCCGGTTGTTACACGATGGGGAACCTGGATTCAGTCAGTGGTGTATTATTCTGAGTATTTTAAAGAAGTGGTCACAGTTATTGATAAATTACCTGAAACTGATAGTGCAGCGTGTGTGAAAGCAGTGAAAGATTGTCTGAATGACTCACGAGTGAAAAACGATATTGCCTACATAACATCAAACTTTTCTTTCATACCTGCAAGCATTGAACAATTAGAACGTGAAAAACAATTTCTTTGTAGCCAAATAGCAATAGTAAAGGAAGCTCAAGTGAACATACATTCTGCTGAACATACATACAAACTGGGAAAAAGTTAAAAATAAGTGGGACAACGTATTAAATAAGAACGTAGGATTTTCATTGTTGGAAAAAGTATCAAGAGTGATATCGGGGAAAGTGTAAATGTTCCAGTAAGTATTGATGTTTCTATTGTACCTAATTTAAAATTTGCGCCTCTCACATCAGTTTCGGTTGAAAGAAGTTTTTCTGCTTTCAAAATGATTCTCAGTGACAAAAGGCAAAGGTTAACTGTGGAGAATTTAGAAAAAATTCTGGTGGTGTACTGTGCAGATAATTATAATAAAGTCTGAGCATGGAACTGAATTTCAATAACTTAAAATGAGTATTCTTGATATCAATAATCATTATTTCATTAGTTTCAATATATTAAATTTGTGCAGCTCTGTTTATAAATATAATATAGTATTCTTTTTAATGTTTAAACATACTTTTTTGTGCGTATTTTAGTGTATAACTAAAAATTTCAGTGAAAGAAATAAGTATGATACCTTGATGTGCATAAAATGCCTATTTTCATTAAAATAGAGCCTAATTTTACAAATTTTGAGCTTATTTTAGGCGCCTAAAACTGCAATTTTAGTACCTAAAAATCCGATGTCTAGTTATGACTACTTCACGACTCACAATAAAGAAAAATAATATATTAAATCAATAATGAGTGATAGTTTAGAGCAGAGAATTAGGCTTACTACAAATTACAGTGGTCGTCAGTCATTTTGCGCCAGACATAAAACTAACAAATTCTTAATAATTTAGACCTCCTGAATTAAAAAATAACAAGCAAAATGTTCCATCACTTCGGGTTTTCGAGATGCACAATATAATTAAATTTTTATGCATTTAATTCAAAAATCACCGTATTTCGTGTAACTATTTTGTTTTACAAATGTGAAGACCCATTATGTGAAAACAAATGTAGTATATGTAGGGCACCATGATAGAAGCACTTGTAGAAAGGGAAATTATTTTATTGCCCTTCTACGAGTCTATTTGGAGGGAGTGAAACAGGTTCGCGGTATAAATTCACTTGAGTTTACCTGATTTTACTTGAGATGTGCATTTCTTACACAGTGAGCTTAATTACATTACTGTAGTTTATATCTTGCAATATATCACCATGTCAAATCCACTTCTAGAAGCGAAATTGTTTTATTGTCCTTTTCGGTTCCATTTGGAGGGGAAGAAACAGGTTCGCCGTATGAAAACGCTTCAGTTTACCAGGATATTTCTGTGGTGTTAGTATTCTGTGTAGGACGTGTAGGCTATTTCTTTAAAGTGTGCTTTAATGATAATATTCAAAGTATGAATGGTTTATATGTGCGGATTTGAAGATTGTAGCAATGCTTTTGGAATGCAATTAGGCTACACAAAACTTTGCTGCTTTCTGTACGAATTGGACAGTCGCGCTCCAGATATTTTATTTTTATTTTATTTTATTGGGTTATTTTACGACGCTTTTTCACCATCTAGGTTATTTAGCGTCCGAATGAAATGAAGGTGATAATGCCGGTGAAATGAGCCCGGGGTCCAGCACCGAAAGTTACCCAGCATTTTCTCGTATTGGGTTGAGGGAAAACCGGGAAAAACCTCAACCAGGTAACTTTCCCCAACCGGGATTCGAACCGGGCCACCTGGTTTCGCAGCCAGACGCGCTGACCGTTACTCCACAGGTGTGGACTCGCGCTCGAGATATGCATTATAAAATAAAACGACAATCACTAGAGCCAGGGAAGAAAAATGTTATACATCAACCCCTTGTACCTCAAAGCGAAGTAATTTTACCCTTTTTACACAATAAGTTAGGGTTAATGAAGAATTTTGTTAAAGGGATAAATTATAAAACTGAAGCATTTAAAAATATCCAGGAAAAATTTCCTGCTATTAATAATCCGTGGCGCTACACCCCGTGAAGAGCCCAGACCGACCAGCCGGCTGCTGGCCTCACGTCCACATGCCAAAACAGAGGTGGACGATCATCCAACTAGAATGGAGGTATTGTGTGGTTAGCACAATGATCCCCCAGTCCTTATATCTGGCTTTCGCTACCTATCGTAGCTCCCCAAGTGCATCACGATGCTAGGTGGGCACCGGTCCCATACATTGGCCGAAATTTCATGAGAAAATTTCTTCCCCATGAGGACTCGGACCAGCGCGCATTACTTAACATTTCCTGCTATTAGTGGTTCAAAAATAAAAGAGGGAGTTCTCAATGGACCACAAATTAGAGAAATAATGGACAATCACTTCGAATCTTTGCTGGAAGGAAAAGAGACACCCGTCTGGATTGCATTCAAGGAGGTTGAATTAATTTTCTGGATAACTGTAGAAGTGAGAACTATGAAGAACTAGTGAAAAATTTACTGTTGGCGTATTAAACTAGGGGTTGTAAAATTTCCCTGAAAATTCACTTCCTTCACTCACATCTTGACTTTTTTTTCCCGAGAATTGTGCGATTTCAGTGATGAGCATGTTGAGCGCTTCCATCAAGAAATTTCAACTATGGAAAAAAGATACCAAGGACAATGGAGTACCAATATGCTAGCAGACTATTGTTGGACTTTAGCTCATGATGTACCTGATGCCCAGTGTAAAAGAAAATGGAGAAAAAGAAAGCTGTAATCTTCTGAACAGTGAATATTTAGCCTTATTGTCATTATATAAAACAATATTTTGAATAGATATAAATTCCAAAATTTCTCAAAAACCGTAACCAACAACTGTTTTTATTGTCATATTCGTATTCAGGAGGCTCAAATTATATAGAAAACATATATCACATGTCTAGCGCAAAAAAAAAGTTAACATTTGTTACGCAGTGTTATTATTATAAATTATGATTCACCTGGTGCTTTCATCTCATTTGCAATTTTTCACATATTTTCAGAAACCACATTATTCTCGTGATATTGTTTCAAAGATTGTACAGAATATATCTTTCCTGTACTAAATCAACTAATTTATCCGCATCGAGCTCCATTATGAATAATGTGCACTACACAACAATAGTATTTTTGTAGATAAGGAAAGCGTGCAATCATAGCCACTACTAACGCATGCGCAGTACACTGCCGCTATCAGACGGTCTCCTCGCGACGAACTTCTAGCAGTCATTCGAAGCTGTCTCTTCGTGTCGCCTTGTGTCTCCTCGCGACCGTCGCGCCGCGTCTGATTCTGTGTGCATCGCACCATAAGAAATCAATGGGAGACAAGTACCACGAGACAAAATGTCGCGTCGCGCCGCGCCGCGTCTGATTCTGTGTGCACCCGGCCTTAGCATTTACGAGCGAAGCTAACCTAACAACCCATGTTGGAAGTTCGTGCCGCGTGCTATAGAAAATGGGTGTACCGAGGTTTCTCTTCAACCGAATGCACGTATTCGTTTGATGAAAAAAAAATAGTGTATTAATATTATTGTAATTAATTTTTATAATCACGAAATCAGACTTACGCTTTGCAGACTTAGCATTTACGAGCGAAGCTAACCTAACAACCCAAGTTGGAAGTTTGTGTCGCGTGCTATAGAAAATGGGTGTACCGAGGTTTCTCTTCAACCGAATGCTCGTATTCGTTTGATGAAAAAAATAGTGTATTAATATTATTGTAATTAATTTTTATAATCACGAAATCAGACTTACGCTTTGCAGACTTTGCATTTACGAGCGAAGCTAACCTAACAACCCATGTTGGAAGTTCGTGCCGCGTGCTATAGAAAATGGGTGTACCGAGGTTTCTCTTCAACCGAATGCACGTATTCGTTTGATGAAAAAAATAGTGTATTAATATTATTGTAATTAATTTTTATAATCACGAAATCAGACTTACGCTTTGCAGACTTAGCATTTACGAGCGAAGCTAACCTAACAACCCATGTTGGAAGTTCGTGCCGCGTGCTATAGAAAATGGGTGTACCGAGGTTTCTCTTCAACCGAATGCACGTATTCGTTTGATGAAAAAAATAGTGTATTAATATTATTGTAATTAATTTTTATAATCACTAAATCAGACTTACGCTTTGCAGACTTAGCATTTACGAGCGAAGCTAACCTAACAACCCATGTTGGAAGTTCGTGCCGCGTGCTATAGAAAATGTTTGTACCGAGGTTTCTCTTCAACCGAATGCACGTATTCGTTTGATGAAAAAAAAACAGTGTATTAATATTATTGTAATTAATTTTTATAATCACGAAATCAGACTTACGCTTTGCAGACTTAGCATTTACGAGCGAAGCTAACCTAACAACCCATGTTGGAAGTTCGTGCCGCGTGCTATAGAAAATGTTTGTACCGAGGTTTCTCTTCAACCGAATGCACGTATTCGTTTGATGAAAAAAAAATAGTGTATTAATATTATTGTAATTAATTTTTATAATCACGAAATCAGACTTACGCTTTGCAGACTTAGCATTTACGAGCGAAGCTAACCTAACAACCCATGTTGGAAGTTCGTGCCGCGTGCTATAGAAAATGGGTGTACCGAGGTTTCTCTTCAACCGAATGCAAGTATTCATTTGATGAAAAAATAGTGTATTAATATTATTGTAATTAATTTTTATAATCACGAAATCAGACTTACGCTTTGCAGACTTAGCATTTACGAGCGAAGCTAACCTAACAACCCATGTTGGAAGTTCGTGCCGCGTGCTATAGAAAATGGGTGTACCGAGGTTTCTCTTCAACCGAATGCACGTATTCGTTTGATGAAAAAAATAGTGTATTAATATTATTGTAATTAATTTTTATAATCACGAAATCAGACTTACGCTTTGCAGACTTAGCATTTACGAGCGAAGCTAACCTAACAACCCATGTTGGAAGTTCGTGCCGCGTGCTATAGAAAATGGGTGTACCGAGGTTTCTCTTCAACCGAATGCACGTATTCGTTTGATGAAAAAAATAGTGTATTAATATTATTGTAATTAATTTTTATAATCACGAAATCAGACTTACGCTTTGCAGACTTAGCATTTACGAGCGAAGCTAACCTAACAACCCAAGTTGGAAGTTTGTGTCGCGTGCTATAGAAAATGGATGTACCGAGGTTTCTCTTCAACCGAATGCACGTATTCGTTTGATGAAAAAAATAGTGTATTAATATTATTGTAATTAATTTTTATAATCACGAAATCAGACTTACGCTTTGCAGACTTAGCATTTACGAGCGAAGCTAACCTAACAACCCATGTTGGAAGTTCGTGCCGCGTGCTATAGAAAATGGGTGTACCGAGGTTTCTCTTCAACCGAATGCACGTATTCGTTTGATGAAAAAAATAGTGTATTAATATTATTGTAATTAATTTTTATAATCACTAAATCAGACTTACGCTTTGCAGACTTAGCATTTACGAGCGAAGCTAACCTAACAACCCATGTTGGAAGTTCGTGCCGCGTGCTATAGAAAATGGGTGTACCGAGGTTTCTCTTCAACCGAATGCACGTATTCGTTTGATGAAAAAAATAGTGTATTAATATTATTGTAATTAATTTTTATAATCACGAAATCAGACTTACGCTTTGCAGACTTAGCATTTACGAGCGAAGCTAACCTAACAACCCATGTTGGAAGTTCGTGCCGCGTGCTATAGAAAATGGGTGTACCGAGGTTTCTCTTAAACAGAATGCACGTATTCGTTTGATGAAGAAAAAGAAATAGTGTATTAATATTATTGTAATTAATTTTTATAATGACAAAATCAGACTTATGCTTTGCAGACTTCGTAGCTTCATTAACTCGATCGTGAACTAACTTGACCCACTTGATAATAAAACTTCACTTCTGTTCGCCGCTATAATCTAATTATAGGGAGACTGTTGTACCTTTAAACACTTTTCACATTTGATTTTTTTAATTTTGGGAAATGAAATTTTTAAATAAAAAAATGCTTGAAATAATTATTGAAGATTCCTTTACAACTTCCTGTATTTATTTTCCTGTTTTACAGATCTATTAAGAATGGAAAAATAAAATGAAGGAATATGTAATGTGTTCAAAGGTACAACAGGATCATGTACCTTGGAACATACCCTCTTGTAAGTTGGAACACATGGAATATAGGAGGGAATATAGCTGTAAAAACTGAAAATCATATTTAAAATGTATTTTCAATCATAAACCAGAGCAGGCTTCTCTGATTGAGATTTTATTTCCTGGAGGAGCAATAACTGCTTCAACAGCTTTCTTCGAAACATCGGAACCAATTGGGGACCTCTTTAATTCCAGACTCACTTCGTGACATGACCTTAAAATAAAAGAAAAACAAAAACCGATAGTATCGTGTAATTTGGAACATGTTCCATGGTGCAAGATGTCTTGTGTTCAAAGGTACAAGAGGGTGCACGTTTAAACAAATACGGCTACCAAAACTAGAGAGTCGAATAAATCATGGAAATTAAAATATGTTATTACTCACCAGATGATAGGGAACACACCGTACTTGAAAGATATTAACAAATCCAATCTGGTTTTGTGTTAGAAAACATACATCAATGCACGAAATGTTTACTTTTGGTACTAAAAACTTCTTTTGTCCACGGAACTCACACTTTGCAATAAATCAAACTGAAAGAAGACCAGAGCACCTTAGCGGCTTTCTCTACAATCTACTTCATTTTGAGTCCTCTAGGTAGCAGTAAAATTTAAAAACAAAAATGTTCAAAGGTACACTATGCTAAAGGTACAACAGTCTCCCTATACTACAAACGAAGAGCCTATCAAATATTATATGGTTAAGAGCATTCCACTTTTTCTCTAAACAAAATCGGGATATCTATACGAAATACTGGCAAAACGAAGAGAATGATAATTTGCGTTAAGAAGCAAGTTGCATTATTAAATGGAAGCAACTGGATTAACCTATAAAAGTAATTATTATAGGGTAGCATTTTATTGGACTAGTAGCAAAATAAGGTCAAACTGTTATCTTCCTTTTTCATCATTATTGTTTGTTTAACCTACCAGATTGCCTATTAAATACCATACTGCAATTTGAAGAGCTGTCAATTTAAATAACCTGTATATATATGCGATTTATCGATGACAGTTTTGTAATTTTTGTTAAAAATACGTGCCTAGCGATTCTGTATTATGAAACAAACAAGAAAGTGTGAGTCCTCCAGGAAATTAGGAACATATGGAATTCTTATTATCATAAGATCTTCTACAACGTAATAGCTATTTTGCAATGTTTTGGTAGCAACAAGATGGCGTCAGGTCCATCAAACCGGCTTCACTCCGTCCAATGGTATTAAGATGCTAGTGTCTACTCTATGTATTCTGTGTTCTTTGGTCCTACACATTTATATGATGCAGTAGACACTTCGTTCAGTGTGCGAGCAGCTGCGAGCTATGTCACGTGACCCAGTCCTGCTGAATAATGAGAGGATGTGACCCCTGAGCTGCAGGTCTCATTATTCTGAGAATTACGGCAAAGCGGAAGATTGCGACACGAAAACATTTGCCAGTAACTTCCATCTATTAAGCCCATTCACAACTAAATTACGTCTCCAATATCAAATCAACTTCAATCATAAAATCCTATCAATTCAACGTTAGCGAATCTAAATATAATGGCATGGCTTAATAGATGTCGCATTCATTTAAGGAACGGAACGGGAAGAGGAACAATTAAGCCTTTTAATAGAGGATGAAGAAGTCTGGAGTCTAGAGAAGACGGCTTGGAAGAAATCGACAGTAAAGACTCTTCAATTCAACGCAATCGCCTCGCGAACCGTGGGACCCTAATTAGAAGGCTTCTGCGTCTCTTAAATTCGTACTCGTAAATTTAGATTAACTGATGTTTATATGAAATATTTAATTTAGATGAACTGGTCTTTAGATGAAATATTTAGATTTATATGAACCCATTTTTATATTTACATACACTGATTTTTAGATGAAATAATTAGATTTAGATAAACTGATTTTTAGGTGACATATTTAGATTTAGATGAACTATTTTATATGAAATATTTAGATTTAGAAGAACTATTTTATATGAAATATTTAGATTTAGATGAACTGTTTTTATATGAAATATTTAGATTTAGATGAACTGTTTTTATATGAAATATTTTGATTTAGATGAACTGTTTTATATGAAATATTTAGATTTAGATGAACTGGTTTTTATAAGAAATATTTAGATTTATATGAACCCATTTTTATATTTAGATAAACACTGATTTTTAGATGAAATAATTAGATTTAGATAAACTGATTTTTAGGTGACATATTTATATTTAGATGAACTATTTTATATGAAATATTTAGATTTAGATGAACTGTTTTTATATGAAATATTTAGATTTAGATGAACTGTTTTTATATGAAATATTTAGATTTAGATGAACTGTTTTATATGAAATATTTAGATTTAGATGAACTGTTTTATATGAAATATTTAGATTTAGATGAACTGTTTTTATGAAATATTTAGATTTAGATGAACTGTTTTATATGAAATATTTAGATTTAGATGAACTGTTTTATATGAAATATTTAGATTTAGATGAACTGTTATATATGAAATATTTAGAAATTTAGATGAACTGTTTTATATGAAATATTTAGATTTAGATGAACTGTTTTATATGGAATATTTAGATTTTAGATTTAGAGATGAACTGTTTTTATATGAAATATTTAGATTTAGATGAACTGTTTTATATTTTATATGAAATATTTAGATTTAGATGAAATATTATTTAGATTTAGATGAACTGTTTTATATGAAATATTTAGATTTAGATGAACTGTTTTATATGAAATATTTAGATTTAGATGAACTGTTTTATATGAAATATTTAGATTTAGATGAACTGTTTTATATGAAATATTTAGATTTAGATGAACTGTTTTATATGAAATATTTAGATTTAGATGAACTGTTTTATATGAAATATTTAGATTTAGATGAACTGTTTTATATGAAATATTTAGATTTAGATGAACTGTTTTATATGAAATATTTAGATTTAGATGAACTGATTTTATATGAAATATTTAGATTCAGATGAACTTTTTATATTTTATATGAAATTTATTTAGATTGTTTTATATGAAATATTTAGATTTAGATGAACTGTTTTATATGAAATATTTAGATTTAGATGAACTGTTTTATATGAAATATTTAGATTTAGATGAACTGTTTTATATGAAATATTTAGATTTAGATGAACTGTTTTATATGAAATATTTAGATTTAGATGAACTTTTTATATGAATATTTAGATTCAGATGAACTGTTTTATATGAAATATTTAGATTTAGATGAACTGTTTTATATGAAATATTTAGATTTAGATGAACTGTTTTATATGAAATATTTAGATTTAGATGAACTGTTTTATTGAAATATTTAGATTTAGATGAACTGTTTTGTATGAAATATTTAGATTTAGATGAACTGTTTTATATGAAATATTTAGATTTAGATGAACTGTTTTATATGAAATATTTAGATTTAGATGAACTGTTTTATATGAAATATTTAGAAGATGAACTTTTTAGAAATATTTAGATTTAGAACTGATTTTATATGGAATATTTAGATTCAGATGAACTGTTTTATATGAAATATTTAGATTTAGATGAACTGTTTTATATGAAATATTTAGATTTAGATGAACTGTTTTGAAATATTTAGAAATATTTAGATTTAGATTTAGATGAACTGTTTTAAATATTTAGATTTAGATATGAAATATTTAGATTTAGATGAACTGTTTTATATGAAATATTTAGATTTAGATGAACTGTTTTATATGAAATATTTAGATTTAGATGAACTGTTTTATATGAAATATTTAGATTTAGATGAACTGTTTTATAAATATTTAGAAGATATTTAGATTTTAGATGAACTGTTTTATATGAAATATTTAGATTTAGATGAACTGTTTTATATGAAATATTTAGATTTAGATGAACTGTTTTATATGAAATATTTAGATTTAGAAGAACTGTTTTAGATGAAATATTTAGATTTAGATGAACTGTTTTATATGAAATATTTAGATTTAGATGAACTGAACTTTAGATTTAGATGAACTGTTTTATATGAAATATTTAGATTTAGATGAACTGTTTTATATGAAATATTTAGATTTAGATGAACTGTTTTATATGAAATATTTAGATTTAGATGAACTGTTTTATATGAAATATTTAGATTTAGATGAACTGTTTTATATGATTTAGAAACTATTTTAGATTTAGATTCAGATGAACTGTTTTATATGAAATATTTAGATTTAGAAGAACTGGTTTTAGGTGAAATATTTAGATTTAGATGAACTGTTTTATATGAAATATTTAGATTTAGAAGAACTGGTTTTAGGTGAAATATTTAGATTTATATGAACTGTTTTATATGAAATATTTAGATTTAGAAGAACTGGTTTTAGGTGAAATATTTAGATTCAGATGAACTGTTTTATATGAAATATTTAGATTTAGATGAACTGTTTTATATGAAATATTTAAATTTAGATGAACTGTTTTTATATGGAATATTTAGATTCAGATGAACTGTTTTATATGAAATATTTAGATTTAGATGAACTGTTTTTGTATGAAATATTTAGATTTAGATGAACTGTTTTATATGAAATATTTAGATTTAGATGAACTGTTTTATATGAAATATTTAGATTTAGAAGAACTGGTTTTATATGAAATATTTAGATTTAGATGAACTGGTTTTTATATGAAATATTTGGATTTAGATGACCTGGTTTTTAGATGAAATATTTAGATTTAGATGAACTGTTTTTATATGAAATATTTAGATTTAGAATAACTGATTTTTATATTTAGATGAACTGAGTTTTTATGAAATATTTAATTTTTATATTTACATAAACTGATTTTTAGATGAAATATTTAGATTTAGAAGAACTGACTTTTATATTTAGATAAACTGATTGTTTATAAAATATTTAATTTTTATATTTAGATAAACTGATTTTTAGATGAAATATTTAGGTTTAGAAGAACTGATTTTTAGATGAAATATTTAGATTTTTATATTTAGATACACTGATTTTTTATGAAATACGAGTATTTAATTTTTATATTTAGATAAACTGATTGTTAGATGAAATATTTAGATTTAGATGAACTGTTTTATATGAAATATTTAGATTTAGAAGAACTGGTTTTATATGAAATATTTAGATTTAGATGAATTGGTTTTTATATGAAATATTTGGATTTAGATGACCTAGTTTTTATATGAAATATTTGGATTTAGATGAACTGGCTTTTAGATTAAATATTTAGATTTATATGAACTGGTTTTTAGATTAAATATCTAGATTTAGAATAACTGATTTTTATATTTAGATGAACTGAGTTTTTATGAAATATTTAATTTTTATATTTAAATAAACTGATTTTTAGATGAAATATTTAGATTTAGAAGAACTGATTTTTATATTTAGATAAACTGATTTTTATAAAATATTTAATTTTTATATTGAGATAAACTGATTTTTAGATGAAATATTTAGGTTTAGAAGAACTGATTTTTGTATTTAGATAAACTGATTTTTAGATGAAATATTTAGGTTTAGAAGAACTGATTTTTGTATTTAGATAAACTGATTCTTTATGAAATATTTAATTTTTATATTTAGATAAACTGATTTTTAGATGAAATATTTAGATTTTTATATTTAGATACACTGATTTTTTTATGAAATATTTAATTTTTATATTTAGATAAACTGATTGTTAGATGAAATATTTAGATTTAGATAAACTGATTTTTAGGTGAAATATTTAGATTTAGGTGAACTGTTTTATATGAAATATATAAATTTAAATAGGTGAAATATTTAGATTTAGATGAACTGGTTTTTAGATGAAATATTTAGATTTAGAAGAACTGATTTTTATATTTAGATAAACTGATTCTTTATGAAATATTTATATTTAGATGAGCTGATTTTTAGACGAAATATTTAGATTTAGATGAACAGATTTTTAGATGAAATATTTCAATTTAGATGTACTAATTTAGATATGGGATGAACTAGACTATTTGCGTATTGTGTCTCGTGTGACACAAAAACCATAATACTGATCATTTGTGAATTCCCACAGTAAACTTGAAGAATTACTTTATAAAACAGTGTAAACTCATTCCTGACAACATTAATTGTTGTAGATTTATAAAACATTGTACGTGTCTAATTCTCTTGAATCTTTTGTGAAAATCCTGTATTACTGCTTGAAAACTAAAGTCTTATGCTCGAAAAAGAACGCATTTGCATTTAAAATAAGTGAAATAATATTTTACGCCAAATTCGCTCCAGTTCGCTCAAGTTATTCAACTTTAATAATTTTTTCTGAAGAAATTTATACTGTTGTTTTGTTTATACGGTGCTTAACATAAAAACTAAATGTAAAAAATCACGTCTAAAATTTCTATAGAATTAGTACTTTCATTAAAAGATCTGGAAATCGTATACTGGAAATCAAATCATGGGAAAACAACTGAAGGCATTTCACTGTTACCAAAAACTACAGCAGCTTCAAGCGTCTTGCCTTGAAGACGAATACAGCAGAAACCGTTAAGTGATATTTGGCTTGTAGCTCCTTACCTTGATCTGGGCAGGAACATGGATCCGTCGATGAACACCGATCCCGACAGCAGGATGTACCAGCAAGTAGACAGCTCTCCAGTGCTGCGAAAACAAATGAAACACAGCTACGTAACACAAAGTTTCCGTGTATCTCAGGTAACATTGATGTCTACTGAATAAGAAATCAAATTAAAGAAATTCTACTCCTATCTACGTGAAAATTCAAAAGACAAAAACAACTCGAGACAATTAATTAAATAATTTATAACAGCGGTTACAACCTGTGGTCCGCTGACCTCTGGGGATCCGCGAGTGATTCAAAAGGGATCCGGGGAAACAAGGTTATGTTATCTAACGATATTTTAATTAAACTAACTTACTCCCAAACGGCTTTTAAGGAATCCGGAGGTTGGTTCATTCATTCATTCATTCATTCATTCATTCATTCATTCATTCATTCATTCATTTTATTCCATAGATCTTACATGAGCAATGAAGCTTTAAGATGTGGAACAAGTAAAAATTTTACAATATTACAATTACAATTTTTACAAATTTTTATAGTTTTACAATTTAGTAATTTTCTACAATTTTTACAATGTTGTGCAATTTTTTACAATATTTTGGCGAGATGTAGTGAGATGAGGTGAGGTCCGAGGATTCGCCAAAATATTACCCGGCGTTTGCCTTTTGGTTGGGGAAAACCTCGGAAAAACCCAACCAGGTAATCAAATCAAAGGGGGGTAATCAAATCAAAGGGATTGATGCAAAGGACTCGCCATAGACCATCCGGCTTCAGTCCCACGGCTGGGGAAAACCACGGAAGAAACCAAAGCCCAAAGGGGGATCCAACCCAAGACCGAACGCAGCTCCGGATCAGCAGCCCAGCGAGTCTGCCGACTGAGCTACATCGATGGCTCTACTAAAAATATACAATACATAGCCAATCAGATTATTAAATTTACAAACGCAAACGATCATTCATCAGTTGAGCTATATGTATAATACAAAACAAGTAATTTAATTAAATTTAAGGCATAAACAATTCAACTAATTGTGATATACAGAAATTGATAATACATATCATACAAACTACTTCAAATTACAAACACAAACAATTTATCAATAGAGCTATATAGATTACTATTCAAATTAAAGCATATACAATTCATCGGCCAAAACTATATAAATATATACAATACAAAGTAGCATACTTTCATTAAGCTATACAAATTACATTGCCGCCCTCACATAAGTCCGCCATCGGTCCCTATCCTGAGCAAGATTAATCTAGTCCCTATCATCATATCCCACCTCCCTCAAATCCATTTTAATATTATCCTCCCATCTACGTCTCGGCCTCCCCAAAGGTCTTTTTCCCTCCAGCCTCCCAACTAACACTCTATATGCATTTATGGATTCGCCCATACGTGCTACATGCCCTGCCCATCTCAAACGTCTGGATTTAATATTCCTAATTATGTCAGGTGAAGAATACAATGCGTGCAGTTCTGCGTTGTGTAACTTTCTCCATTCTTCTGTAACTTCATCCTTCTTAGCCCCAAATATTTTCTAAGTACCTTATTTTCAAACACCCTTAACCTCTGTTCCTTTCTCAAAGTGAGAGTCCAAGTTTCACAACCATACAGAACAATCGGTAATATAACTGTTTTATAAATTCTAACTTTCAGATTTTTGACAGCAGACTGGATGACAAAAGCTTCTCAACCGAATAATAACAGGCATTTCCTATATTTATTCTGTGTTTAATTTCCTCCTGAGTGTCATTTATATTTGTTACTGTTGCTCCAAGATATTTGAAGTATCTAACAATTATCTAACGATATCTCCATCTTTTCAAAGAACAAATTTTCAATTTTTATATTTCCATTTCGTAAATTTTATCCATTATTACAAATAAAAAATAAATTTAACTCTAAATTCTTCATAAATGACTAAAGTGGCACATGATTTAATACTTTTAAAATATGTATAATAATAATAATAATAATAATAATAATAATAATAATAATAATAATAATAATTTCTTTATTTATACAAGGCAGAGTTAAGGCCATAAGGCCTTCTCTTACACTCTGCCAGGACACAAAGTATACAAGCAGTGAAAATTTAACAAAAAGTTAAAGAACAGAATACTAACATATTACAAAAAAAATAATAATTATAGCATAATAAAATCGACACTAAACAACATGAAAATAATACAATAATGTAAAAAAGAAAGTAAAATACATTGGAATATAGTGAAAGCAACTCATTTAGTACAAATGGTTAATATGGAAAACGTAAGGTAGAATATAACAAAATGGAATGAAATAAAATATTAATAAAAAGGAAAAGAAATACGAATATTAAATAAAATTCACAATAAAAGGCTATGATAATAAATTCATCGGCTGGTAAAGAGAACAAGAAGGGGAAAGGAAGGAAAGAAATATATAGCCTATATTTTTACAAAACTATGGCAGAGAAAAGGGCTTATATCTGAAAGGAATCTGAATTGAAAAAGTGCAATTTTAATTTATTTATGCTTGACCATGCCGACATGTAGTAATTATACACCTGGTAGTAGCCCTTTAATGCACCTCATTAAAGTAACCTATTCATTATAATTCAGTTGTTCAGCCGATGAGAAATCACCATTGTACCATTATGAAACCGCAAGTATCGATTATTCTCGGATATGCAATCGAAAGACAATTAGCGAAAAGTCATGTAGGCTGGAAATCCAATACTGTCGCAGAAGGTTATGTTCTGTTACTATAATAATTAGCGTTAATTGTAAATAATATTCAAATAAATTCAATTTGTCATCTCGTTTTTCAATTCTAAATCAATTTCCAGGTTATATCAAGACTAATCTTCATGTTATTTTCTAGATTATATCAAGGTCAATGACATTCGTGCCTCGGAAAAAATCAATACTTTCGCGTCTGCGCACATCTCACGATTCAGATCAGTTCTGCTCCTCACTTACATAACCATAACATGAATACTTATGAATAATTTCATGTTAGAAATATGGTCGAGCATAAAAAGTCGTATGAAACTTGCGTATAATGGTAATTAAGACGCCCGTATGAAAATTATGAAACGAGCGCAAGCGAGTTTCATAAACAAACATACTCGCGTCTTAATTACTACCATTACAGGCTCGTTGCATAATGTGCTATTTTGAAACTAGATAATGTCCGACAGTCTCTGACATGTTGTGGCAGAGATTTCCAGAGATGAGCTGCAGAGACTGTGAAAGATGAAGAGTAAAAGGATGATATATGTTTGTATATATATATGATGTATATGCTTTGATATAAAAATTACAGGAAAAGATTGATTTTTTTTACCATTATAACCCTACTTGACCCTAAGTTATTTTCAGTTGTCTTCATTTAGTACTGACTAAGCCATTCTCTACCAGGTCAAATTAATGAGAAGTTGTATTCTTTATTTTCATGTTAATCTACGTGGGAGTTCAATTTCGTGGCAATCAGATATATTTGCTTCCAGGTTATAAGGTCCATAACAAAATGTCCAGAAGTACAAAAAGCCCACAAAAAAAATGTCCACAAATTAAATAGTCCAACATTTCAAGTCCTACATACAATTTGTCCATGGTGTGAAAAAGCCCGACATCTATGTGGTCCATCTTATTAATAAGTCCATCATACGAAAGGTCCAACATACAAAGTTGTTCAATAGAGATGAGTTACTAGCTAACCTCCCGGCTCTGTTGTCAGACAGGAACTTGCTGGAGTTCATAACGAAGAAATTATCGTAAGTCTTCCACAAAGAAATGCAGTATTCAGAATGGCTTCTGTTCAGCAGAAGCTAAATCGTCGTCCACTTCCTCAACCAATAAGAGAAACTGACATTGTTGAACCCTACAACAAAACACTGAGCGGACAAAATTTTATGTTCTTTGATTCAGGTGTTAATGATGGAAGAGTGTTAATGTTTGCCACCGATAGAAATTTCGAACTTTTGGCTGCCAGTGACACGATTTTCAGTGATGGTATCCTAAGTTCAAGACTGTACCAAGTCAATTCTTTCAGCTTTTCACAGTGCATGGGATAGTTGGAAGTTTTGTAGTTTGTAGTTTGTAGTTTTAGTATATTACCTAACTGCAAATAACACTGAAAATACTTACCGCACTATATATAATGAGATAATTTTTTTTAACAATAGATATAGCTTTTGTATTACATATGTAACATGTATAACATAATTGAAATGACAAATTCCTCGGCACTTTCCTTGCAATTTTCCTTGTCGGACATTTTAGGGAAAAGGACGAATTTATTTGTGGACATTTTTGAACGTAGGGCATTTTTAAGAAGAGGACTTGCCGACAGTGGACTTTTCAGGTAAGGACATTTTTATGGCCTGGACGAATTTTCTATGTGGACATTTGTAAACGTTGGACATTTTCGTAGAAAGGACCTATTGCAAAGTGGACCATATCTCACTTAACCGATATATTGTAATGTGATAGTGACTGAATATGGATAGCAGATCATTTGGTTTACTTAGTTGTCCAAATCTTTTCCACTTTCATTGACAAATGAGGTGGTTTCCAACAGTTTCATTCGCACAACGAGAGTCACCGTAGAAAGGTGTTAAAAACCGCACAAAACTGCATGCAACATTACGTACAGGAAACAGTATATCACCGCAGAGATTTCGAACGCTGCAAGGACGAAAAAACTAAACATTATTCACGGTTGAAAGCTTAAACACTGGTTGACGCAAACCAAGTCTACAAAACAACAAACAAAAGAATAACTCTCAATTTTATCGTTAGATATAATGTTAGGCACTTCTACTGTTCAAAGTGGTGCACAGGTTTTTGGTTTTTGCTATGTGTCATTATGTAGAAAGACGCAACGTTTTGAACCTACTGTACGTATCGGATCAATAATCAGAGGAAACGCCTCAGTATTATTTATTTACTTATTCATTAAATTTTCCAGGATTAAGGCCTCCCACATGTCAATAACACTGCTACAGAAAAAAATATGTATTAATAAGTATCTTGATTATCCCTCAGAACTGTTGTATGCTACTCTGAATATAAAGTATTTCATATTCATCAAATTTATAACAATATCTTAATGAATTTGGTACATAAAAACCGTAATATATTTAATTTGTATCCACATATACAGTATAAAACTAAAAGATCAGACAACATATGTTTGACAGAAGCACAACTGTAGCTTAAAATCACAATAGCAACTCCGGGCCAAGGCTCTATAACAAGATAACAACTAAATTACCAAACATGCAATTTGCTAATACTCCTTATTTTAAAAAAATCAATTAAAAGTTATTGTTTAGGCAGGCAATATAAAATATCTGTCTTTTTCTTGTTCTCTTTTCACTTTTTTGTTAACTAATTAAATAATTCTTTTAATATTTTATGGAATGCCTCCTCAGCACGACTATGTATTTTTTCTGGGTGTGCTAGAGTGTTTATACAGGGTGTTTAAAAATACGGGGCATAATTTCAGGTATGTATTTCCCACATGTAGACAATCAAAATAGTTCATTACAACATGTGTCCGGAAATGCTTCATTTCGAGTTATGGCCTTCACAACATTGAAATTCACCGGAACGTTTTTCTTTCCGCAGGTCGTTGTCATTACAGAAGATGTTCAAAATGTCCACCTCCTGCTTGAATACAGACATCACATCGATGTCTCATTGACCTGCGAACACGATCCCAAACTCCAGGAGTATTGTGTATGTCCTCAGAACATGCCACAATTCGATTCCGAAGGGATTCCAAATCAGGCACCGGAGACGAATAAACCAATGATTTTAAATGGCCCCACAAGTAGAAATCGAGAGGGTTCAGATCAGGTGAGCGTGGAGGCCAAGCAATTGGGCCACCTCTACCTATCCATCGATCAGGAAACCTTCGATCCAAGTACCGGCGAGCCGTACGACTGAAGTGTGCAGGAGCGCCATCATGCAAGAAGTGAATGTGTTGACGATTGATCAGTGGAGTGTCTTCTAAAACATGAGGTATGGTGTTTTCCAGGAAGTTTGTGTACGCCTGCCCCGTAAGTCTGTTTACAAGTACATGGGGTCCAACTAATCTATCACCAATTATACCGGCCCACATGTTGAGGGAGAACCGCACCTGGTGATGAGATGGAACAGTTGCACGTGGGTTTTCATACGCCCATACATGCTGATTGTGGAAATTTGTTATGCCATCTCGTGTGAACTGTGCTTCATCTGTAAATAATACTAAGGCAGGAAAGTTCGGATTTACACCACACTGCTGCAAGAACCACTGACAGAACCTAACTCGTGCAGGGTAATCTTCTGGTGACAGGGCCTGTACACGTTGCAAATGATAAGGATACAATTGATACTCTTTCAACAGTCTCCAGACAATCGTATGAGGAACATTGACTTTCAACGCTACCCTTCGTGTGCTGATAGAAGGAGTCATGTTCACAGCCTCCAGAATCTCTTCCTGTACTTCTGGAGTTGTAGATCTTGGTCGTCCCCTTCCCAAACAAGGAGAGTTAAATTTTCCATACTCGCACAGACGGTAATGGAGATGTACAAATGTCTTCCGATCTGGACATTGTCGCTGTGGGTACCTCTCCTGGTACAAACGACGAGCCAGCGCAGCATTGCCGTCCGCCTTACCGTACATGAAGTGTATCTCTGCCAGCTCTTGATTTGAATACATGTCGCACAGTCTAACGCCTACACAACACTGAATGTAACCTTCGCCTCGGAATGAACTGTCAGAGTGCCTTCTTAATGTCTCCTTTGACGGCAACGACCTGCGGAAAGAAAAACGTTCCGATGAATTTCAATGTTGTGAAGGCCATAACTCGGAAATAAAGCATTTCCGGACACATGTTGTAATGAACTATTTTGATTGTCTACATGTGGGAAATACATACCTGAAATTATTCCCCGTATTTTTAAACACCCTGTATATAAATTCCAATGAAGAAGTCTTTTTCAGAAATATCTGTTTATTATTATTGTAAGACATAGATAAGGCTCTAAATTTTAATATTGTAATGTTTTATTTTCAAAAGGAGAATATTTTACAAGTTTTATGGACATTGAATCTAAGTGACCTTGGCTAGGTAATGCGTATATACTGTATTATTTAATGTACCGAAGTACATATATTTCCATGCAGATATACTGCATCATCGTACGATGAAAGAGTAGTAGAACGGAGAAATATTCTCTCCTGCACCGGGATTTGAACCCGGGTTTTCAGCTCTACGTGCTGATGCTTTATCCACTAAGCCACACCGGATTCCTATCCTGGTGTCGGATCGAATCGTCTCAGTTTAAGTTTCACCTCTTGGGTTCCCTCTAGTGGCCGCCCTCTGCACCACGTCATAGATGTCTATGAACGCAGGACAATGTCCACACATGTGCTGAGGTGCACTCGTTATGCCCGTAACACACTTGCAGAGTTTTCGCCAGCGAGAAATGTGTTGCGAGAAAATTAAAAAAATTGATAACATGGATTCAAATGGACGTCCACACGCTGGAAGAGATTCTCGCTCGAGGCAAAAACCTCGCGCGAGTTTCTAGCTGGAATCGGTAGCTCAGCGAATTTTCTTGACACATTTATCAAAGATGTGTGACATTTATACTCTTTATGACGATTGAATGTAGAAAAAGATATCACAGGCGGCGATGAATTGTATTGTTTTTGTTTGAAAATGAGGAAAGATGGCTAATTATTGCAGTTATCGAACTTGTACGATGACACCCGTAGGCCTATTTATATGATACATGGGATGAAAACTATAAAAACACGAAACTTAAAGAAGAAATCTGGAGACAAATATCAGATTATCGGAGAATAAATAGGGCTATATTTTATTCTGATGAGATTTAATAGTGTTAATTTAACATTTGAAGTTATGTATCTATATGTCTTAACAGTTTACATAATTTTAATCAGAATATAGCAAATAATTCTCTATTATATCATGAGTGGCAAAAAAACTGTGGTCCATTGAACCTGAAATAACGCCTAAACGTCAGTGGCGTATACTGGTTAAAGGGTTTGGGCTACCGCTGACCCTATTATTACACAAAACATATCTAACAATTACTTTAATTTTAATTACTATGGTAAAACCAATAATAAAAAATTATTACATTATGTTATATTATAAACTTTTTCTTTTGTAATTTTCTTGGGCTACCTCCGGTAGCCCCGGTAGCCCGCAAAATACGCCCCTGCTAAACGTATCATCATTCAAATCTAAACCAGTATCCAAAACTCGCCCTTATTTGCGTAAGATACAATGTGATTTTCAGATATTTCTGGCTTTAATTTTAGGCCTACTTATTCTTTTCATTAACAAAAATGTTCATGTAACTCCATTTCCTCATCACCTGAATACTCAGATTCAACATAGCGTTCGTACGTAATTTGTAAAGTACGACAATATACTTACAGGTTATATATTTAAGTACGACAATGCAGTATACGTAAATACATAACCTATAATATTTCCCCCAACGAGTCATTACTTTAATCAGAAAAATGCTTTCTGCATGAAGGCAGTGCATAGATGATCACAGCGAGGTGTGATCTGTGATAGCGAGAACTCGCCAAGTGTGTGGAGGAAGGCTCTTCGCCTCTTTCTCGCAACACATTTCTCGCTAGTGAAAACTCTGCAAGTATGTTACGGGCTTTATGAGTGACTGGTTGGCCGGGATCCGACGGAATAAGCGCCGTCTTAAATCACGAGTGATTTACGCATATCACATAAAATATTTAATGTACCGTAGTTCATTTTCAATATATAGAGTTGAAAAATGTAAAAATGGAACAACTGCAAAGCGTCGTAAAATAACCAATTAAAGAACAGCACATTCCCTTCGAACTATATAGGCTCTATATAATCTTTACAGACATACATATGCATATGCCATCTAACTGGAGGGTTGTCTGTTCAAGTTTCACTCAGAGCAGTCTCGCAAGAGCTCCAACCTGCAAGTTTGACAGCTGTGACTTCGGGGGCAAACAGCTTGACAGCCGTTGAGTAGCCCGGCACTCCATTACTGGAGTAGTGTCAACAGGAGTCAAGTGGCTAACGAGAGACGAAGAGTCGTCCGCCGTCCCTGTCCCTGTCCCTGCCTATGAATGAAGCTACGGTGAGAACAGCAGCTTACGAGCAAGCTAGCGTCAATTTATTATAGTGTACGTCATCTCACAGAAGGTTCCTTTCTGTATAAACAATTGCTTGCAGAAGTTCTCCGCAAACACAGCAATCTGTTTAACCAAAGTGATGCGAATTGGAAGGAACTTTACCTGTACGGCAGTGATGTCAAAGCAAGCGCATTTTTCTGACCTTGACGTCGTGCGCGGGCAGCAAGCGCTAAGTATGGAAAGAGGAAGGGTTGTGTATATGAACAAGCAACCTGTTGGATTAAAAAAACAGTAGTGCACAAACTTCAAACGGAACGTGAAATTTTATGTCGTTATTTTTATATGGCTTCTTTCTGTTTAATATTATCTATATTGTCTGTAAAACAAAAGTACTAACACTGATTTCTTAATATTGCACTTGTGTTTTAAATATTAATAACATAATACAGACTTAAGAAGGAATACTCACATAAATTCCATAGTAGTATAATATTATACTGTATTAAGTGAATGAAACACATCATTCATGAAGAAAGTGATATTCCAAAGAAAGAGATTGAGTATGACATGATAAGTTGGAATTTATATTGATGGTATCTTTAGCCTTACAAAAGTAATCAATAAACTAATCAAAACGGTATTACAGTACAAAGCAAAGTTGCCTAGGTACTGTATCTGTTTTAAGTGTAACTAATATTACATAACAAAATTCTTATCGCATTATGCTTTTAAGGTGATATTTGTGAGCAACTTCCTATCATCAGAATATGAAATTATTTTCTCGAAATCTGCTGAAGCTATAGAGCTGGCATTTTTACAACTCATGGGCACGTATCTTTTGCTTATGATGTAACAGTAGTTGCTTTGTTAATTCATTTCCTTACAAACAATTTCCATGCGAATATTTTCAAAATTTTCAATACACTATCTTCAGTAACACGTATATACGGTATATTAGATTTACGAAAACATTCTGTAAGACTACTAAATAAATAGGCCTATACCTGAAAATTTCATTTTTCTATACGAAAAGTTGAGAAAATATTTCTTTTGAATAAAAAAATCAAACTTGTGAAAAATGAGCATTAAAATTAGAAGTTACATTCTTATAATGCACTTATACTTCTCAGACAAATCTAAAAATTACCATGGATACAGTTTTAATAAGTTCTCTTCCCTTTATCTATTGAATCAGTGCTGGCCATCCCTGAATATAGCTCGACCAAGCGGCATATACCACCTCTTTCGTCTGTCCCTTTCCTTTCCTCTGTAAAGCGCTCAGGCTCTCCTGGGCTCTAAAGCGCGCTTGCTCCTGTGAGCATCAATTGACATGCCTGCTGTACGGAATTTTGAGAGTCTGAAGAACAAATGACTAATAAACAGGCGTGAAGATTACTGTGTTTCAAAACTATCGGTGTCCTCTAATACAATAATTCATTTTATCATGTAGCAAAACAAAATATGAAAATTTTATGTGGCATTTTTTTGTAATTTTTTTCTCAAAGGAAAGTTTTTTTATATATTTTTTTGGTAATTAAAAATTATTTTCTCTAACTTTTATTGACTTGTATGGTATTTTTAACATTTCGTTTTATTTTTGAGCAACTTTACAACCAAATCATACTTTTCCAACTATTAATGAATATATTGCTTTGCTAAGAAAACTGTTCTTCAATCGGTCGTCATAGTGATAACTGTAGAAATACCTGCCTCTGGAATTTGTTACCTAATGACGTCAGGGACTGCCGGACTTTATCACAATTCAAACTTTGTTTATATTGTTTTTTTCTCTCTCTTTATTTCTTGTCTAGCTTTACTTTGTATATAGTGTATTTTTTCTGTTTATTTATATTATTGTAATTGTATTCCTGGTGTTGTGGAAGAGAAGGCCTGATGGCCTTAACTACACCAGAATAAATAAATAAATAAATAAATAAATAAAAATAAAATAAATAAAAAAATAAAATAAATAAATACATAAATAAATATTTTCTCTATTTTTAGCACCTAAATATTTTTTTCTTTATTTTTAGCACCTAAAAATAAATATTTTCCCTATTTTTAGCACCTAAAAATAAATATTTTCCCTATTTTTAGCACCTAAAAATAAATATTTTCCCTATTTTTAGCACCTAAAAATAAATATTTTCCCTATCTTTAGCACCTAAAAACAAATATTTTCTCTATTTTTAGCACCTAAAAAAATATTTTCCCTATTTTTAGCACCTAAAAATAAATATTTTCCCTATTTTAGCACCTAAAATATTTTCTCTATTTTTAGCACCTAAAAATAAATATTTTCCCTATTTTTAGCACTTAAAAATAAATATTTTCCCTATTTTGCACCTAAAAATAAATATTTTCCCTATTTTGCACCTAAAAATAAATATTTTCCCTATTTTTAGCACCTAAAAATAAATATTCTCTATTTTTAGCACCTAAAAATAAATATTTTCCCTATTTTTAGCACCTAAAAATAAATATTTTCTCTATTTTTAGCACCTAAAAATAAATATTTTCCCTGTTTTAGCACCTAAAAATCCTATTCATTGATCTGTTCTTCTGAATGCGGTCACTGTAAGCCTACAGGAAACTGTAGAAAACAAGTAGAAATATGACAACTGATGAATAGTAAAGTTTATATGGTTTCGGTTTCCACGAAAGGGATTTCAAGACGTGCCCAAAGAGGCCGTGTGCCAATTAGTTAAATGTACGGCGTGTTGGAAAGTTCAGGAACGTGACCCGTGAGTCACCTCCCTACACACGATGTTGCGTTTCCACCCACTGGTAACCCGAGCGGCGAAGCGGTTCCTATGCCACTGTTGCACGCAGAGCAGCCGTGCCAGGCAGCGCTGGCGTGACAGATAAGGCCGTGTCTGTGCTAGTCACACCAGAGATCGGATCAATGCAGTTACACGCATTCCTACGTCCTGCGACTGCGAAGGGCCAGCTACTGCCTTTGTATCCAGAAAGATGATCAGCCCTCGAGAGCGGAAAGTTCTGTGGTGCCACAAAAAGATCGATTGTAGCCCTGATGACGAGGCAGTGGATTTTAGCATACAGTCTCAGACATGGAGACGAATCATCTTTTGCGCTTATCTTTTAAAAATAATTAATTTTAATGCAAAAATTATTATACAGTGTGTCCACAAAATCGTGGTGTTTATTGGGTAATAACTAGGAGCGGATTTTTATGTGCTAAAAATTTAAATATATTTATTTTTATGTGCTAAAAAGTACGAAAATATTTGCTAAAAACAAAAAAATATTTGTTTTAAATATGACAAAAATACCTTACTTAGCTTGAAAAAAATGTTACTAGGTACTCACCAACCACACTTGAGTGCTAGTAGTTGGCCGAGAATTGCAGTGAACAACAAAGGTCATCTCCAAATTCTCCATCACAAATGCATGCCGAATATCTCTGAATAACGACTTATACTGTGAAAACGATCTTTCCACATCACAGGACGTCAGACGTGCATATTTAAAGAGAGGAATGTCGCAAACACATACACCGTCAATTTCACCTACAGGCACATCCTCCAAGACTTGAGCAACTTTACACATTTTTTACATCCACTGTTTTTCCCAAACACATTCTGGAATTTGTCCCTTAGTAATTGTGCTTCTGAACCTGGTAGCGAGTCTAGTTTAATTTCCACGGCACGCACCTCCCTGTTTCAGACAACAGGTTTTTGGATGTTTCGAATTTTTTTATGGTGTCACACAAAAAGCTTAAATTTGCTAATAGGAAAGCCATATCGTTTTTTAAATAACCATCTTTCAGTATATCTTGAAGGATATCGATTGACCAAGCCCGATAACAGGGAATCACAACAAGACATAGGTCTACTTACTTCATGGACATGAGCGAGAGGCGAGAGATTGGTTTAAATTAAATAATGTTCATACCCGAGCTCTTATCTCTTGTGTTTCACAAACAAAGCGTGGAATGAAATCATCTTCAGCAACAATAAGCATTCCTAATTATGTGTTGCAAGATCTCTCCTCCTTGTACATGTTAATTTATTCTCTAATAATAACACTGATATGCTGCCTAGCAGTTCTCAGAACTTGAAGCGAAACTATTACAAAAATGGATCATGGATACATCACACAGCGCTTAGAAACACGAAGCAACGAAGATTCTTAAAAACGATAACGTACTTCTGAGTGACATAATTGATTTAGTTTTAAAATGTTTAAAAGTTCTTGTAAACAATTATTTAAGTAGAAAAACTCAAGATTTATGTGTTTATAATACATTTTCTGAAAATATGTATTTACATAATTTTTTTGTGAAAATATGTGTTTTTATGTGAAATAAAATTCGGGTTTTAAACTTGAAACTTCATGTTCGGAATTTTTAACTTTGTTAATTGTGTTTTATCACACGCAAAAATAATATTTAATTAGATAGAAATCCGCTCCTTATTGATGACTAGGGACCGGATTTTTATGTAATTACATATTATATCTCTTTCAATCTAACCGTATATAAATGACAAATCTTTGCGAATCCTATAATTACCATTAATATAATCAAATTTGATACTACATATTTTCGTATTTACACCACATTACATATTATGGTTTGGTATTACATAAATCTACATATTTAGGGGTTTATTCATTTTTACTTCTCTAAAAAAAAAAAAAAAAAAAAACTTCTGTTAGGGAAGTTTACAATTTGAAATACACAGATTTAAAAAGCCTTTTTACCTACCCAAGAAAATTTATATTTCGGCACGAATCTTAACGTCCTTAGTTCCAGGCAAACAACAGTTTGTAAATGCCTATAGTTTTAGGTTTTAGTAGGTACTTTCTTTCTTACAGGGAGCAGCTGAAATGCATGTGTCCCACATCTCCTCTTATTTTCTCCTAATCCAGTAAAGAGAAACAGTGCTTGCAGTACTGTTTTGTCATTCATTTTACTCAGTTCTCTAGTTTTAGTACTTACAGCATGAAGTGCTTTTAACTAACTAAAATGGCCCCTGTATCTTCAATCCTAACGACAAAAATAAAATCATAGATTGCGATGGACGAAGGTTTCACCACAGATGGAAAAATTGCAATGTGTCAAGTATGCGGTAAAAAAAATCGGGTGCTCTATGAAATCACAACTGGAGAGTCTTACCTATCCTATACCTGCCAGATATTGATATTAAATATTTTAATGATTTTACATATTTTGGTACATATTCAGCTTATTTTTCTTACATAAATATGTACATATTTCACATCTTGATATCCGGTCCCTACTGATGACCTAAAATCTACTTAAAATGATAATTAAAATGCCCTTAAACTAATGGAAAAATGACGTAAAATTAAAAGAAAATAACATTTCAATATTATTCACCGTACTCGCACCACAACTTCTTAAAAATTAGTCACCTTGTTTCAATGACTGTCCTGTAAATCTAGGAGAGAGGAGGCAACTTCCTGGAATTTGGCTAAGATAAAGGAAAAGGGCATGCAACAAAATGAAGGTTTTAAGGGAAAACTATAGATTTTAATGAGGGTTTACAATGTGTTTCAATCAGGGGTGGTCCATGTCAGTGCCTTCATTCTCCGTCTCCTCCTCCTTCCGAGCTTCACTTTTGTTACCACATCTTCCAGACGAGGGAGTGTGAATGACAAAACAAATTGTGGACACAGCGTGCATTCATGCAATCTGTGTGTTAAAAATACTGTCCACGACAGTAGACATCCCTTCCGAACCATGTTGAGGACACAACGTCCTGTCTAGGACATGGTGAAAGTTTTCCCCCTTCCAAACATAAATTCTAAAGATATCCTCGTACCGACAAAAGAACAGTAGCGGTCAAATTCTTCACTTAAACTAAGCTGCTGTCAAGCATTTTATATTAGTCCCGTTGTGTGAAGTGAAACCTTCAGTGAAATGAGGGATGGACTTTAGAGTCTGATCCAAACTACAAAACTCAAACTTCACTGTTATTCACTTATTCAGTACGTAATTACTACTGATCTATTTGGTTAGAAAATGATTTAACAGACCTATGGGTAAAGAAGAAAGTGAAATGCATTCCAAATGATCTAAAAGTTCTTCAAAGTATTAAAAAAATCACCAAAAAGTACCGAAAAAATATATAAATGACCTATTAGTTCAAAAACGTCAAAAATAGCAAAAAATGCAATATAAGAAATTACTTTTTTTACGTTAGTATTAACATAGAAAGGATTTGTATATTAATAGGCATCGTCCTAATGTGAAAGATAACAAGATGACTTTTCATCAACATTCGCCCCCTGGTAATAACGATGAAACAAGTTAAAAACGCTGAACAGCCACTAAACGAAAAAAAGAACTATTATTGTTGCCATGACTACAGTCCGGGTCAGCTTACTTCATACCCTAAGCGTGAAACCTAACCATTTTCCCCCATTACTACATATGCTAGTGGATTGTGGTGATTTTCTAGTTTGCAGGTTGAATTTTCTTTTGCCAACTTCGTTTCGAATTTCGATACTGACAAATACTACAAATGGTAGTGATTTTGTAACTGTTATGTTGGCAGCTGAGACAGACTTTGTCGGTACTGGAGTTCCATGGAATTAAAATTGTACTAGATTTCTGAGCCGGTTACTGGAAGCTAATGAAATTTGAACATACTGATAATTAATTAATATTAGTATTACTATTAATACATAGTTATTTCATGTGTTGCGTTGTGGTTACAAAGACTATAGTCAGGGAAGTGTAAATAAATATAACATACTTGGGTGTGATAATGCAGGTGGGTAATCGATAGAAATACCATTTCATATTTTAATGAATTTCTTTCGTCTTTAGATTTTTATTACATTATTATTATTATTATTATTATTATTATTATTATTATTATTATTATTGTAGTAGTATTAACAATAACAATGTCTTGTTTATTAACTTTTTTACCACATCTCATCTTTATGTATGGAGGTGTTTTGCAAAAATATGCAATAATTTGTGAAAGAGTATATTAGATTAATATGATTTATGCTCAACCATGCCGAAATGTAGTAATTATATACCTGGTAGCAGACCTTTAATGCACGTCATTAAAGTACATCTACTCATTAAAGGTCAAGTCTTTCAGCCAATGACGACTCAGGTTACAACTGTTCAGCCAATGACAGGTCAGCTTTCTACCGTTATAAAACCGCAAGTATCGATTATTCTCGGATATGCAATCGAAAGACAAATAGCGAAAAGTCACGGAGGCTGGAAATACAATACTGTCGCAGAAGGTTATGTCCTGTTACTATAATAATTAGCGTTAATTGTAAATAATATTCAACTAAATTCAATTTGTCATCTCGTTTTTCAATGTCTAATTTTATTTCAATGTTATCTCTGTAGGTTCTTATGGCCTAGCAAGGTCAATGTGCACATCTGTTCCTCGGAAAAAATCAATACTTTCGCGTCTGCGCACGTCTCACAACATACGGGACATTGCTCCAGGTCAGATTCAATAAAATTAATAATATCAAGTTAGAAATATGGTCGAGCATAAAAAGTCGTATGAAACTCGCCTATAATGGTAATTAAGAAGCTCGTATGAAAATTATGAAACGAGCGCAAGCGAGTTTCATAAATATCCATACTCACTTCTTAATTACCTTCATTATAGGCTCGTTGCATAATGTACTATTAATATTAAAATGTATTTCGTTTGACAACATTAAATTCATTGCTTTGACTAAACAGTTTACGATTCACGAGACCTAACCTAAAAATGTATTTTGTTTGATCACATGAAATGACTGGTATGAATCCCGAAAACAGAATACCACTTTGAAATGTATGCCTTACTTAAAAATTTTAAGTATGTACGAGTAGTTTAAGTTCAAATACATAATCCTAAGTCGCTACCATGCTATTTCCTCTCTTGCACATTTTAATAAAAATCTGTCCATTAGCCATATGCATGTTTCATACCAAGTAGGTGTATACGGTAGACCTATATCTTATTTAAGTACACTTGTCTCAATGTAGAGTTGAATTGGAATCACTTTATATTAATACCTTACTTACTTACTGGCTTTTGAGGAACCCGGAGGTTCATTGCCGCCCTCACATAAGCCCGCCATTGGTCCCTATCCTGGGCAAGATTAATCCAGTCTCTACCATCATATCTCATCTCCCTCAAATCAATTTTAATATTATCTTCCCATCTACGTCTCGGCCTCCCTAAAGGTCTTTTTCCCTCCGGCCTCCCAACTAACACTCTATATGCATTTCTGGATTCGTCCATACGTGCTACATGCCCTGCCAATCTCAAATGTCTGGATTTAATGTTCCTAATTATGTCAGGTGAAGAATACAATGCGTGCAGTTCTGTGTTGTGTAACTTTCTCCATTCTCCTGTAACTTCATCCCTCTTAGCCCCAAATACTTTCCTAAACATCTTATTCTGAAACACCCTTAATCTCTGTTCCTCTCTCAAAGTGAGAGTCCAAGTTTCACAATCACAAAGAACAACCGGTAATATAAATGTTTTATAAATTCTAACTTTCAGATTTTTAGACAGCAGACTGGATGATAAAAGTTTCTCAACCGAATAATAACAGGCATTTTCCATATTTATTCTGTGTTTAACTTCCTCCCGAATATCATTTATATTTATTACTGTTGCTCCCACATACCTTATTTGAACTTCTCCACCTCTTCAAAAGATAAATTTCCAATTTTTATATTTCCATTTCGTACAACATTCTCGTCACGAGACATAATCATATACTTAGTCTTTTCGGGATTTACTTCGAAACCTATCTCTTTACTTGCTTCCAGTAAAATTCCCGTGTTTTCCCTAATCGTTTGTGGATTTTCTCCTAAGATATTCACGTCATCCTCATAGACAAGAAGCTGATGTAACCCGTTCAATCCCAAACCCTCTCCGATATCCTGGACTTACCTGATGGCATACTCTAGTCTAGAGCAAAGTTAAAAAGTAAAAGTAATAGTGCATCTCCTTGCTTTAGCCCACAGTGAATTGGAAACGTATTAGACAGAAACTGACCTATACGAACTCTGCTGAGACAAATTTTAATGAATCGAACTAGTTTCTTGGGAATACCAATTTCAATAAGAATATCGTATAAAACTTCTCTCTTAACCGAGTCATATGCCGTTTTGAAATCTATGAATAACTGATGCACTGTACCCTTATACTCCCATTTTTTCTCCATTATCTGTCGAATACAAAATATCTGGAATATTGAATCTTCTAATATTAACTTGTTGCTCTACTCGCTTGGCTACTGATAGTCTTTCTCTTAGTTCTCCAATTACCCTTTATATTAATACCAGTGTTACTAATTAATTATTAATTATGTTCAAATTTCATAAGGATAGTTATACTTCTTTTTGCATCAGTTTTCTTTACTGCAAGCCAAAATTATTGCTGCCAACTTAACAATTAGAAAATAACTGGCAATTGTCGTATTTGTCAATACTCGAAATTCGAAACAAAGTTGGTAAAGATAATTCAATCTGACATCTAGAAAATCACTATAATCCACTAGCATATGCAGTAATAAGGGAAAATGTTAGATTTCACCCTCTGGGTGTTAAGTTGATCCAAACTATAGCTACATCCTGTTTTGATGCTAGACAACGTGAAATGATACCTCCACTGATTGTCTACATTGCAGAGCAGTAAAGAAAGCTTTGTTTCTAACAACCAGTCCACTTTAAAGCAATGTGGGTGGAGTTCAATGCCCGGAAGGTGCATCTGGAGAGAATGCCTTAGCCACCAAGCGCAGAGACCCACCCATCCGTCGGCCTGTGATAGTTAAGACATTAGCTGTGGATTGGCCGAGGTCAGAACACCGACCGCTCAGCCACTTGTCGTGAGATCAGCAGGCGATAATACCTTATCGATCGTGAGGGGGCGCCAGGAACCAGTTGTGTGCAAGGGCAGTCTTTGTGTGTAATAGAGGGGAGTCTACAAATCCATATCGTGATCGTGGTGACCCATAGCAACGCGTGAATGAACAGTTGACGACGCAAACGAAGAAATATCAACTTCTTTTCTGAGACATCACAGACTTCACAGAATGCAATACAAACTCGTTTCACTTAAACACGAACTAATATAGCCCACTTTTATTTTTTTTTTTGTTTTTGGTCCCTTATTGTCTATTGATCATTTTTTCTCTCTTCTGCTTATAAAGGGACTTTTTTTACAATTGCTTACACAATTCGATTGTGTCTTACAACAAGTTTTCCTTATGGTTGCATCAGACTTGTTCCTGATCACGCCTGTTACATGATTCCCCCCACTCAACGCAATAGAACAAATACTGCAGCCGCAGTGCCCGCAGTCAGCATATTGTATCACACAAGTGAAGTCGTAAAAATGCCGAAAGTGAAACAAAGCAAAGTTTTTTCGTGACAGTGTGACCGATTTTGTTCACAATGTACTTTCCACAGATAATAGGTGTGATTTTTATATGAGAGAATAATAGCGGTGACTTTTATATGAGAGATTAATAGCGGTGATTTTTATATGCGAGATTAATAGCGGTGATTTTTAAATGTTAGATTAATAGCAGTGATTTTTATATGTGATATTAATAGCGGTGATTTTTATATGAGAGATTAATAGCGGTGATTTTTATATGAGAGATTAATAGCGGTGATTTTTATATGTGAGATTAATAGCGGTGATTTTTATATGAGATTAATGGCGGTGATTTTTATATATATGAGATCAATGGCGGTGATTTTTATATGTGAGATTAATGGCGGTGATTTTTATATGTGAGATTAATGGCGGTGATTTTTATATGTGAGATTAATGGCGGTGATTTTTATATGTGAGATTAATGGCGGTAATTTTTATATGTGAAAATAAGAGCGGTGTTTTTTATATGTGAGATTAATAGCGGTGATTTCTATACATGAGATTAATATCGGTGATTTTTACATATGAGATTAACAGCGGTGATTTTTATATGTGGGATTAATAGCGGTTAGTTTTATATGCGCGATTAATACCGGTGATTTTTATATGCGAGATTAATAGCGGTGATTTTTATATGAGAGATTAATAGTGGTAATTTTTATATGTGAGATTAATAGCGGTGATTTTTATGTGACATTAATAGCGGTGATCTCTATACATGAGATTAATATCGGTGATTTTTATGTATGAGATTAATAGCGGTGATTTTTATGTGAGATTAATAGCGGTGATTTTTACATGCGAGATTAATACTGGTGATTTTTATATGCGAGATTAATAGTGATGATTTTTATATGTGAGATTAATAGCGGTGATTTTTAAATGCGGGATTAATAGCAGTGATTTTATATGTGAGATTAATAATGGTGATTTTTATATGTGGGATTAATACCGGTGATTTTTATATGCGAGATTAATACCGGTGATTTTTATACGTGAGATTAATACCGGTGATTGTGATTCAGGATATGAATAATAATAATAATAATAATATGATACGCTAGATTATAACAGTGACCTTCGCAAGTGACAATAATAGTGATTGTGATTAATGAGATTCATAACGGTTATTTTCCATATTTGTCGTTGTTTAGTGAACTGTCCGAAGACAGGTATGAACCTCATAAGTGACACCAATAAGGCATCTCTCCATATAATGTTTGGTTTAAGAACCTTCAAGTAACAGCTCGTATATAGCTCTGGAACTTTGTAGATGGTACAATTATTCAGAGGTAAAAAATCTTATACATATAAACAAACGATCATAATTCAACTACAGAATCAACTTATCTTTTAGATCCGTTAATTGTAAACCCTCTGCTACTAGACGTGGAAGGAGGTCAACCGAGACGTGCCAGT
The DNA here is from genome assembly GCA_025594305.2 of Periplaneta americana. Lineage (NCBI taxonomy): Eukaryota > Metazoa > Arthropoda > Insecta > Blattodea > Blattidae > Periplaneta > Periplaneta americana. The sequence continues at coordinate 195,838,687 of JAJSOF020000001.1, forward strand.
GTTTCCTCCTTCCAAACATACGAGTATCTGATTTCACGGACACAACTTACGCCTTCATATCCATTTACATCTTCATAAAACGTACGTGAATCAAAAGAGAACGGTTTGTGACAACTTACAGTTGTAAACCCACATGCCTGACCTCTAATACTTCTCTGCACTGCCTCCAGATAGCAGCATCATTCACCTTATACAATAAATTTCACGTCATGGCTACAGATGTCGCGTATGCAGAAACATTTTTCATTTTAGTTAATACACTCGCCACTAGATGGTAGAATGAAGCACATATCTCGCCGTTGTCAGCGGGAAGAAAGTATACACGTGAAACCATTTATCATAGCTGTGGCCGTTTCAGGAACTACAAATGTCAACAAAAAGCACGTGATTTCCACAACCGAAGGATTCAAGAGACAGAAATGCAAAGTATATTGACTGTGGTAGACGGATTTTCAATTCCGATTCTTGGACTATTTTTGTGTAGATTTTGCTATCTTGAAATAAGGGTTCATAATATGTATTTATTTATTTATTTACTTTACCTGGTAGAGATAAGGCCATCAGGCCTTCGCTTCCCCTCTACCAGTGGATTACAACTACAATATTAAGAATAGAATAGAATTATAATGGAATGAACAATTAATTACCTTTGTAATAAATTATGTAAAATAATATATTAATATATATTAATATTTATTGAGGAATTACTTGTCAATAAGTTTATTACGCACAATACACTTAACTTTATTTCAATCGGTAATTATGTATGGAATTATAGGATGGGATAGCTTACTTAAATCCAATTTTAATTCAGTTTATTCATTACAGAAGGAAATAATTAAAATATGTCTTCATAAACCTATTGATTTTCCATCTCAGAAATTGTTTTTTGACTTTAATGTTCTTAAAATAAGACAAATTTATTATCTTGTATTAATAAAATTCATATATGAAAATCGAAATAATTTTGAATTGTATTCTCACAGTTATGAAACAAAAGGTATGAATTCTTTAAGATTGTTTGAACCAAAATGCAACACTGCTACAGTACTTAATCATAGTAGTAGTTATTTAGGCCCAAGAATATATAACAAATTTGTATTTAAGTATCCTAATCTTGTGGATTCTAATAGTTCTAGTATTAAATGTAAAAAGTCATGTATGGATTTGATAAAAATTAAAAAATTGTAAATTTAAATTTATATATTCTTATTACGTATTAGACATAAGACAAATTGTATTATATACTTCTTAATTTCAACTCAGGAATCTCCCCTGAGCACGAGTTCTACTCTTTCAGGGTTGAGCTACAGTTTTTCTGTTTATATTGCATTTTATGTTACAATTATTAGCAAAATAAATAAATAAACAATTAATATAAAATTTACAAATACAATAAAAATCGAAATACTCAAAATTTAAACGATTAATAAAGGCTAGACAATTTATTGTATAAATTAAGAACAAAGAAAGATTTTTTTTTTTTTTAATTTAAGTAAGATTTAAAACTACTCCACGCAGTAAGAAAATGCTTAATAAGTTTGTTTTTGTACAGTGTTAAATTCCGACAGTCTCTGATGTCACTGGGTAGGGTATTCCACAAGCGCGAGGGCGAGATTGTGTATGATGATGAATACGATGACGTCTTATGTGTTGGTATGGCTAGTATGCGGCTATTTTGCGTGCGTGTGAAGAGATTATGATATGATGACAGATAACCGAAACGGGAGGCAAGGTAGGTAGGTGTAGAGGTGTGAAGGACTTGGAAAAGAGAGAACAAGGGAATGAAAATTTCTACGTTCGTTAAGCTATAGCCAGTTTAGAGTTTGGAAGGTGGGGTAATGTGGTTAGCGCGACGGACATCGCAGACGAAGCGAACACAAGAATTATGAACAATTTGTAATGTTTGCGACTGGTTGACATTGGGGTCAGTCTGTAGAAAATCACAATAATCAAAGTGGGGCATTACTAGTGTTGCCACTAGTATTTTTTTAGTGATAGCGGGAGAAATTTTCGAATGCTGGTTAAGGAATGTAGTATGGAAAGCACTTTTTGTATAATATGAGTTACTTGGTTATTTCAGTTTAAATGCGTATCAAATTAAACTCCAAGGTTTTTAACACAGGAAGCAAAAGGGATTATTGTGCCGTTTAATTTGACTGCAAGAGCAGGGGTAATGTTGCATAATAGACGTTGATGTCCCACTTGGATTGCTTGTGATTTTCTTGCATTGAGAGTCAAACCAAACTTTCTAGTCCATGCAGATATAGATTCAAAGTCCTTGTTAAGATTGCGTTTTGCGTCATTGAGTGAGTCAGGGGTTGTATGGATATCGATTTGTAAGTCGTCTGAGTAAAGATGATGCTTACAGTGCTGTAGAGTCAAAGGGATGCCATTTACGTAAATAGTGAATAGTAGTGGTGATAGGACAGATCCCTGTGGGACTCCAGAATCAACGATACGCCAAGAAGAAGTTCGACTTCCAATGGAAACATACTGCTGACGTTCGCTGAGATAAGAGGAGAACCAAGAAACTGTGCTTTGTGATAGTTGGAGTAATGATACTTTTCTCGTCAGTAAGTCGATATTTACAGCGTCAAACGCTTTACTGAAGTCTAATAGTGTTAGTATTTAATTTTATTACACTGTCTAAAGAAAATAAATACTATCCTCAAAATCTATAGACAGAATTTTTGGAACGTTCGGTTACCCGGTCCCTTAACAAAGAACAAGAACTGGCCTTGTGGTTATATAAATCTCATGACCATTCATAAGAACTGACGGGATTCGAATAACCGCAGATCACTCGGGGGGCCAAGGAGTTCGGTATGCTTAAATGGTTTCTAAGAATCTGCTGTTCAGGGATACTGCAGCTATCTAAATTGCTTCAGGTCCAATCGCAGCGGCTTGCTTTGGGAAGCTTGTTTGGGCCGGTTCTTGACGTGATGGCAAATTAGACGTTGCAATATAAACATATTCTTAGACTAGACAAGGGAGTACGCATGCCCAAATGGTGTGTAGTAGTAGTAGTAATATAAATAGTAGTAGTAGTAATAGTAGTAATAGTAGTAGTAATATAAATAGTAGTAGTAATAGTAGTAGTAATAGTAGTAGTAATATAAATAGTAGTAGTAATAGAAGTAGTAATATAAATAGTAGTAGTAATAGTAGTAGTACTAGTAGTAGTAATATAAATAGTAGTAGTAATAGTAGTAGTACTAGCAGTACTAGTAGTAGTAGTAGTAATATAAATAGTAGTAGTAATAGTAGTAGTACTAGCAGTAGTAGTAATAGTAGTAGTAGTAATATAAATAGTAGTCGTAATAGTAGTAATAGTAGTAGTAGTAGTAGTAGTATAAATAGTACTAGTAGTAGTAGTAGTAGTAGTAATAGTAGTAGTAATAGTAGTAGTAGTAAAATAAATAGTAGCAGTAATGGTAGTACTAGTAGTAGTAGTAGTAGTATTAGTAATAGTAATATGAATAGTAGTAGTAATAGTAGTAGTAATAGTAGTAGTAATAGTAGTAGTACTAGTAGTAGTAATAATATAAATAGTAGTAGTAGTAATATAAGTAGTAGTAGTAATAATAGTAGTAATATTAGTAGTAGTAATAGTAGTAGTACTAGTAGTAGTTATATAAATAGTAGTAGTAGTAGTAATATAAGTAGTAGTAGTAGTAGTAATAATAGTAGTAGTAGTAATAGTAGTAGTGGTAATATAAATATTACTAGTAATAGTAGTACTAGGAGCAGTACTAGTAGTAGTAATAGTAGTAGCAGAGTATTAGTAGTAATATAAATAGTAGTAGTAGTAGTAGTAGTAATATAAATAGTAGCAGTAGTAGTAGTAGTAGTATTAATATAAATAGTAGTAGTACTAGTAGTAGTAGTAATATAATTAGTAGTAGTAGTAATATTAATAGTAGTAGTAGTAATAGTAGTGGTAGTAGTAATATTAATAGTAGTAGTAGTAGTAATAGTAGTAGTAATAGTAGTAGTAACAGTAGTAGTAATATTAATAGTAGTAGTAGTAATAGTAGTAGTAACAGTAGTAGTAATATTAATAGTAGTAGTAGTAGTAGTAATAGTAGTAGTAGTGGTAGTAATAGTAGTAGTAACAGTAGTAGTAGTAGTAGTAGTAGTAGTAATAGTAGTAGTAGTAATAGTAGTAGTAGTAGCAGTAGTAGTAGTAACAGTAGTAGTAGTAGTAATAGTAGTAGTAGTAGTAGTAGTAATAGTAGTAGTAGTAGTAACAGTAGTAGTAGTAGTAACAGTAGTAGTAGTAGTAATAGTAGTAGTAGTAGTAGTAATAGTAGTAGTAGTAATAGTAGTAGTAGTAGTAGTAGTAGTAGTAGTAATAGTAGTAGCAGTAGTAATAGTAGTAGTAGTAGTAACAGTAGTAGTAGTAATAGTAGTAGTAGTAGTAGTAATAGTAGTAGTAGTAATAGTAGTAGTAGTAGTAGTAGTAGTAACAGTAGTAGTAGTAGTAATAGTAGTAGTAATAGTAGTAGTAGTAATAGTAGTATTGGTAGTACTAGTAGGATCCTTCGTCTGTCGATCGCCGTTTGCTTCATTTGAATATGTTATGTAGTTTAGAAAAAAACTGACCTGAAAATATGTCAGTGAACTTCCTGGGATGGTACCCTAGTACCGGACCGAAATTCACGTCAAAAATATTAACAGTGGAATTGTGTCTGTACCAAGTGCATTTTGGATGGCTGAAGCGCATAGTCATGACACGTTCTGTGTAATTTGCGTTCATATCTGAGCTTATACAAACTAAAAACGGTAAATTTTGGTCAATGCCTTTCTGTTTGTCCCGTTCAACGATGCCCACAAAGCCCGGACTGGCAGTGTCGTGTTGCTATGGTTATAATTCCATGCGGCCAAGTGCCTTAGGCTGCGGTTCTCAGACTTTTAATTATGCGTCCAATAAATCCATTGGGGAAAAAAAATTCCCCGATGTCTACCTGGAAACCAAATCAATAATCAGATAATTTATTCTGTTCTCTTTCCACGGCGACTGGTAGAATGGAGGAAAGGGTGCTTAACAGCAAAAAAGAAAGGGCCGTATTAACGGGTTACATACCAGAAACTAAAAGTTACTGCGGGTTCAAACAAAATTTAATATCCACATTGCTATGGGTTAAAATTACAGAATTTTTACAGGGGTGTCCAAAAGAGGTGAGATCGACAATTAAAATCATCAACCAAGGTGTACGCAACGGCTAACGAATAAAATTTAGATCTGTGTCACTTTAGACCATAATTTTTTTTACTTGGTTATTAACGACGCTGTATCAAGTACTAAGTTATTTAGCGTCGATGGGATTGATGATAGCGAGATGATATTTGGCAAGATGAGGCCGAGGATTCATTCTCCTTACGGTTGAGGAAAGCCTCAGAAAGAAACCCAAGCGGGAATCGAACCCACGCTCGAGTGCAACTCCGAATCAGCAGGCAAGCGCCTTAGCCGACTGAGCTACGCCGGTGGCTTTTGCACTATAACAGAAACTGATTTGTACGATTTACAAGGTGTACATAAAAAGATGCGTCTTCCACAAGGTGTTCACATAAAGATGCAAGAATTTTAAACGACTACATTTAGCCTATACTACTACATTACATATATCAATACTTTATTGCTGCATTGTGTACCTCATGAAGGATGAAAATTTTAAGTATAACAATGGCTGTCACCTAGCGTCATATGCATTAAACAGTACGACAAAAATAAACAATGGAGCGTATGATTGGGAATTTGGAAGCGCACTGCATCGGCAGTAGTGTCCTGCGTAGTTGCCGTATCTTCTGTTGGAATTATTGAACCTGTCTTTTTCGGTGGTACAGTTAAAAGTGAACATTATCTACAAATCCTGCAAGAAGATTTTGTTGTAATTCTCCAAGGCATGGGAATAAACAAGGGTGAGGCAAACATACAACAAGATGGTGCAAGATTCGCACATATGGATATGGATAAAATTAATTTATTATTATAAAGTTATTATGATAGTACAAAAAATTTCTTGCGGGTTATATTATGATTAAAAGATGCAAGTTTCCATATATGACAATCAACAATGCATAATCTGAAAGGACAAATGAAAATCTTAGATGATTGAAATGGCTACTACAAATCAACAGCGGGCACAATGTGTTATTTGGTATGCTAAATTTGAGAGTGTTAAAAGAGTTCAAAGGGAATTTCGACGTAAGTATAGTGTGCGTAGTGTACCTAAATACGATTCCATTTCTTTTCCCAATAATACTATCAGAGACTGGAATGCTTTACCTACCTGCAGACTTACTAAAGGCTTTACCAATAACCAAAAATGTATTTAAAATAGGCTTAAGGACTTTACTAATAGACGGAAGTATATTATACACACTATTTAAAGGGTGTAATTGATATCTTGTTATTTGAAGTGTTCTATCAGTGAGGAAGCGTGTTGTGTCAGTGAAGTCTATTGTGTAAGTGAAGTGTGTTGGTGTCAGTGAAGTGGCTGTGCAAAATATTTGAACAGTGAAATGGTTAGAAGTGTTAGTGAAATCAGGTAGAATCAGTGCAGTGAGTGAGTTGACAGCAAAATAAGTGTAGTGCCGAAAGGTACTTGTGCAGGTATGAACCTGTCACACTCGTGGGTCTTAGTTCGAACTTAGGGTTAAGATACAAATTAGATTTACTTTAAATGTTATTTTAACTGACCATGCTTCATTTAATTTAGGATGCTCCTTGTTATTATTTTATTATTATTGCTATTATTATTATTATTATTATTATTATTATTATTATTATTATTATTATTAATTATTGTTTTTTATTAGTTGTGTTTATTATTAATTGTCATTATTGGATGTAATTAGTTACCACTGCCACCGGGTACATGCCCATTTGCAGTGTGAATAAATACATGCATGCATGCATACATACATACATACATACATACATAATGTTGTGGTATCGAACATTTGTAGAAACAGGTTCTGTGTTAAAAAAATCATGCAGGAGGTTGCAAGCGAAACCCAGTACGAGAAGCAGCTATCTCTTGGCTTGGTCCCCAAACACCCCAGATCTAACTCCTTCTGATTTCTTTGTGTGGGGTTTTGTTAAAGACATTGTCTATTCACAGAAACCAAGGAACGTTGATGATCTGAGAGTAAAAATTACTCAAACTTTTAAAAGAATCATCCCTTTTATGTTACGAAGGACATGGGCTGAATTTCATCACCGTTATGAGTTGTGCAGAGTGCGCAATGGGGGTCATGTTGAGCTCTGAGAAATCTCCCGTCTTTCAGTGTTGCATGCACAAAGTTTCAAGAAATAAAGTTCAGTAGTAAATGTTTTACGGTGTTTTTATTTTATCCATACCCAAACGGATCACCCTGTAGGCCTAGTAGTACTGAAGATACTCACTAGTAAAGGACATCGTTGGCCTCGTGGCGCTCGTAGCGAGCCGTCTTGGAGATGGACCGCAACACAGAGTCCCGGTACGGTGACAGGGCCTCCATGCCCTGCAGTCCATAGTATATCACCTGCATGTCCTGCAACACAACACAGAATAATGTAGCACACGCATTGCCATATTGCAGTGAGTAGTTACGAATGCATATTGCTATGTAACGGAATAATGCATGAATTATTAGAGTTAGTGATTCTACCTATAACAAAAACGAAACAGAGCATAAAAGAACGCGACACGTTTCCAATAATAGGTCACGTCTGCAAGTATATAACTTCGCGTTAATAGTCATATCAGCAAGTTGCATGCAGCCTTATAAAATTCAGCGAACTATTCCAGTCGAAATACAAAGAGAAGAAGAGAAGCTGAAAAACCGACGGAAAGACTGAAATTATACGCTGAGAGAGACAAAAGGCGGACAGAGAGAGACTGAGAGAAATGACATGTCGGGAGTCAGAAAAGAGAGAAAGTAAAAGGGGAGAAAGAGACAGAAAAGAGGTGACAGAGAGAGAAAATAGGATTCGTGGACAGAAAGCAGGGATAAAGGCAGTAAAAAGGACCAGAGAGGAGGTGAATAGGGACAGAGTCAGAAAGTAGATTACAGAGAGAGAGATAGAAAGTATGGGCATTGAGACAGTAAATGAGATCAGAGAGAAGGTAAATAGAGACAGAGAAGAGACAGGCAATTATTAGGGACAAAGAAAAAAGATGGACAGAAAAACAGGAAAGAGTGGCGGAGGGGATAGAAAAGAGGGTCAAAGAGACAGAAATGCAGGGGCAAAGAGACAGAAAAGAGGGATAATGAGACAGAAAAGAGGGTCAAGCAGATGGAATAGAGGGTCAAAGAGACAGAAAAGAGGGATAAAGAGACAGATAAGAAGGACAAAGAGACAGAAAAGAGGAACAAAGAGACAGAAAAGAGAGGTAACAAGACAGAAAAGAGAGACAGCGAGACAGAAAAAAGAGACAAAGAGACAGAAAAGAGGGACAAAGAGACAGGAAAGAGGGACAAAGAGACAGGAAAGAGGGACAAAGAGACAGAAAAGACAGGCAACAAGACAGAAAAGAGAGGCAACAAGACAGAAAACAGGGACAAAGAGACAGGAAAGAGGGACAAAGAGACAGAAAAGAGGAACAAAGAGACAGAAAAGAGAGGCAACAAGACAGAAAAGAGAGGCAACAAGACAGAAAAGAGAGGCAACAAGACAGAAAAGAGGGACAAAGAGACAGGAAAGAGGGACAAAGAGACAGAAAAGAGGAACAAAGAGACAGAAAAGAGAGGCAACAAGACAGAAAAGAGAGGCAAGAAGACAGAAAAGAGGGACGAAGAGACAGGAAAGAGGGACAAAGAGACAGAAAAGAGGAACAAAGAAACAGAAAAGAGAGGCAACAAGACAGAAAAGAGGGACAAAGAGACAGGAAATAGGGACAAAGAGACAGAAAAGAGGAACAAGGAGATAGAAGATAGGAACAAAGAGACAGGAAAGAGGGACAAAGAGACAGGAAAGAGGGACAAAGAGAAAAGAGGGACAAAGAGACAGGAAAGAGGGACAAAGAGACAGAAAAGAGGAACAAAGAGACAGAAAAGAGAGACAACAAGACAGAAAAGAGGGACAAAGAGACAGAAAAGAGGGACAAATAGACAGTAAAGAGGAACAAAGAGATAGAAGATAGGAACAAAGAGACAGGAAAGAGGGACAAAGAGACAAAAGACGGACAAAGAGAAAAGAGGGACAAAGAGACATAAAAGAGGGACAAAGAGACAGGAAATAGCGGCATAGAGATAAAAAGAGGGACAAAGAGATAAAAAGAGGGACAAAGAGACAGAATAGAGGCAACATGAGAGAAAAGAGGGACAAAGAGACAGAAAAGAGGGACAAGGAGACAGAAAAGAGGGACGAGACAGAAAAGAGGGACAAAGACAGAAAAGAGGGACAAAGAGACAGAAAAGAGGGACAAAGAGACAGAAAAGAGGGACAAGCGACAGAAAAGAGGGACAAAGAGACAGAAAAGAGGGACAAAGAGACAGAAAAGAGGGACAACGAGACAGAAAAGAGGGACAAATAGACATAAAAGAGGAGGAGACAGAAAACAGGGACAAAGAGACAGAAAAGAGGGACAACGAGACAGAAAAGAGGGACAAAGAGACAGAAAAGAGGGACAAAGAGACAGAAAAGAGGGACAAAGAGACAGGAAAGAGGGACAAAGAGAGAGAAAAGAGGGACAAAGAGACAGGAAAGAGGGACAAAGAGAGAGAAAAGAGGGACAAAGAGACGATAACAACGATCGAGAGACAGAGAAGAGGATCGGAGTCAGAAAAGAAAGACAGCTGGAGAGAAAATATGTAGCCTACAAATAAATAGAAAGGATGGGTAGAAAAGCAGAAAGCACAGAAGTTGGCACAGAAGACCTACAAACTCGGAAGCAGGATTCTTTACACAACGTCCCTTTCAATAAGAGAGGAATAAATAATGACATTGATGGAATAAGAACGGAAGGGAAAAGAAGACTGAGATGACGTGTTCAAAAGCAGCCCTTATTACTTGACATCTCATAGAGTCTGCCCGGAATCAAACTCCGCCAAATTTCCTTCAGCACCCATTAACTGAGCTACAGTTCAGTTAACCGCACGTTATCTGTGTGTTACCTGAAGAGCTTCTACGTATGTCTATAAACTAGAGCTTAATGGCGCCTCGAAAAGAGCTGAAACCAATTTGCCGATAATGACTTTAAGAAGGAGACTGAAGCTTAAAGCCAACAAACAAACCAGCAGAGTTTTGTGCGGGAGACAGACTCTGACCATTAAGGCTGGCTCTTGTCTCACGCCTGACCACAGCCCAATCCAATTAAGGAAGCAGCTTCTAACGAAAGATCAGAAGGAAGGTCTAACTAAACCGGTGTTCGAATTATGTTGTGATTCGATGTTTGATTCCGAGCCTGTTCAATGCAGAGATATACCTTCCAGTCAGGAAATACAAAGTTATAAATAGATCTTAGATTTTAGGTTAAATTCCTATTTTTTCTGAAGGAAAAAAGCTAAAGTCAGTTTCTGTCAGATGCGTTTCCAATTCACTGTGGGCTAAAACAAAGGAGATGCACTATCACCTTTACTTTTTAACTTTGCTCTAGAGTATGCCATTAGGAACGTTCAGGATAACAGAGAGGGTTTGGAACTGAACGGGTTACATCAGCTGCTTGTCTATGCGGATGACGTGAATATGTTAGGAGAAAATCCACAAACGATTAGGGAATATACTGGAATTTTACTTAAAGCAAGTAAAGAAATAGGTATGGAAGTAAATCCCGAAAAGACAAACTATATGATTATGGCTCATGACCAGAATATTGTACGAAATGGAAATATAAAACTTGGAATTTTATTCTTTGCAGAGGTGGAAAAATTCAAGTATCTGGGAGCAACAGTAACAAATATAAATGATACTAGGGAGAAAATTAAACACAGAATAAATATGGGAAATGCCTGTTATTATTCGGTTGAGAAGCTTTTATTATACACTCTGCTGTCAAAAAATCTGAAAGTTAGAATTCATAAAACAGTTATATTACCGGTTGTTCTTTATGGTTGTGAAACTTGGACTCCCACTTTAAGAGAGGAACATAGGTTAAGGGTGTTTGAGAATAAGGTGCTTCGGAAAATATTTGGGGCTAAGAGGGATGAAGTTACAGGAGAATGGAGAAAGTTACATAACTCAGAACTGCACGCATTGTATTCTTCACCTGACATAATTAGGAACATTAAATCCAGACGTTTGAGATGGGCAGGGCATGTAGCACGTATGGGCGAATCCAGAAATGCATATAGAGGTGTTAGTTGGGAGGCCGGAGGGAAAAAGACCTTTGGGGAGGCCGATGGGAAGATAATATTAAAATGGATTTGAGGGAGGTGGGATATGATGATAGAGACTGGATTAATCTTTCTCAGGATAGGGACCAATGGCGGGATTATGTGAGCGCGGCAATGAACCTCCGGGTTCCTTAAAAGCCAGTAAATAAGTAAGGGATAAACTAATAGCCTACTAGTTAAATATCTTCACAGTTAATGTAAAATATGAAGGTTTGAAAGCGGTTTTATGGTGTCTAAAATGCCTATTTTGCCCATTGAAACCTATTTTTAAGGTTTTACAGCCTAAAATTGCCTATTTCTATTTGTTATGTATATATTTTTTAATTTTCGTGTAGCAGTGAAACAGGAAGTTTTGAATGTCATAGTGAGGGTTTGGTTCAGATATCCTGTAATAGTTTGGTTGTAGAAATAAAGAAATTCCTGGAAGGTGTCTTGTTTTGTTGAGCACTTAAGCAGACAGTAGGAATATGATGAATCGGGAAGATGTAGTTCTCTCTAAAGAAATCAGCGTGACAAATATTGCTAGATTTAAATACGCATCCATTGCTTCGGTATCATTGGGAAGAATTTTTTTTCGCTTATAAAATGGTTCTGCCTAAGAAAAGGCACAATACAAAATTAGAGAAAAACGTTGTTATGTATTGCGATACCAATTATGAATAATGTGTTAATTGTAAATTAATTAATTTAACTGTAATATAAACACTTATGTATTAGCAGCCTCAGAGCAATGAGGCCGATGAATTCATTAAAAATTACGTACCAGTATTCATAATTTAAGACTTAACAAAAATAAAGTTTCTAACAGCAATATTATTTTGTCACTGTATTTTTTATTGGGTTATTTTACGACGCTGTATCAACATCTAGGTTATTCAGCGTCTGAATGATATGAAGGTGATGAAGGTGAAATGAGTCCGGGGTCCAGCACCGAAAGTTACCCAGCATTTGCTCGTATTGGGTTGAGGGAAAACCCCGGAAAAAACCTCAACCAGGTAACTTGCCCCGACCGGGATTCGAACCCGGGCCACCTGATTTCGCAGCCAGACGCGCTGACCGTTACTCCACAGGTGTGGACTTGTCACTGTATACTGTAATGCTTAAGTAATACTCACTAATTAATTGCATTTTTATATAGTTTTTAATTTGTGTGGATAGAAGTTACATTTTAGCTGCATAAAATAGTATTTTTAGTGCCTATTTTTATAAATTCAGGGCCTATTTTAGGTGTCTAAAAGTTAGTTTTTAAGGGCCGTATTGATAGACATTTCGCAGCACGCGATACGAGCGTACTAAGCTAGCCCCGGCTATCCACTGGTTACTTGTACAGAATTCAAATCGTATCATATCGCTAACACTGGTTGTATGAATACGAAAAACTCTGATCATACACCTGAAGCCCGCGCTAAAAATGTCTATGCCTAAAAATCCGAGGTCTAGTTGTAAAGTAAAACGAAGATATTCAAAAACAAAGTAATAAATTCGAAAAATCAATCAGTACTTTCACCAATAGATTCATAAATAGACAAGGCGGGCAGTGATCGAAATCCAATGGCGCCAACCAACGTGGAAGAGGAATGGGGTTGTTTGGTTTATGTTTTGCAAGGGGTGTGTATAGTGGAATTCTATCTTATCTCTTTCCAAAAGAAAACAATGCTAAAGATAACATTAACTCTCATATATGTTTTCACGTGTTATGCAATAGCTCGATTATTTTATTACTGAGAAATGCACATGTAATATGACAGCGATTAGGGCACAAATTGATGCTAAAAAGCATTCGTCTCTCAAACTAGGAGTCGCGACCCCCTGTGCCATATGAAGGGAGTTACGAAATAAAGATAACTTAATGTATACAAAACAAAAATAAAAAAAAAAGTCCTACCAAAAAAAAAACGAACATATACAGGAGTCATCGCCACTTGCGGAGGTTATTAAAAAAATTAAATTATGGTTTATTTAAAGACGCTAGCAACTGCAGAGGGTGTATCAGCGTCGCCGGTGTGTCGGAATTTTGTCCCGCAGGAGTTCTTTTACGTGCCAGTAAATCTACTGACATGAGCTTGTCGCATTTAAACACACTTAAATGCCATCAACCTGGGCGGGGATCGAATCCGCAACCTCGAACAAGCGCTATACCGACTACGCCACCCAGGCCGACGGAAGCTTATTTTGAAGACATTTTGAGCAAAAAATATGGTATAAGTATGGGTCATATTCTCAATATTTCCAGCGTTACACTATTTTGAAGTTGTTTGTAGATGGAGATGTGTTGGGATGCCACTAGGTTGATCAACTCTCCCGTATTTTCCAAGAACTCCCGTATTTCAGCTAATATTTTTCGATCCTCCTAGTTCCCATATTTGTGTACAAATTCCTTCATCGGTCACGATCGCCAATTTTTAATGCAATCTAGTAATAATGGCCGCCAAATATATTTGAATATAAAGTGACATTCATATCGATAGACATTTACTTTACAAATCAGTCCCAATGATCCTGTAATCTACAGTGTTACTGTGTGAACATACGATTGCAAAGAGTTTTTTTTTTTTCAATATGAATAGCAGGATAAAAAAAATAAATGCTCTTCAGCATCTTGTTCACAAATAATATAAATACCTTCAAACTGAGACACACTATATTTTTTAATTAGCTATTATAATCACTGTTGTGACATAAATAATATTTTTAGTACATGCTCTCTAAAATAGTTGCTTTTCAGACTGTTACCAGTCCGAAAACATTATCTTTAGCGGCCTGGGCCGCTGAAGTCGTCAAGGCAACCTTTAGCGACGTTTTAAACTAGGCAGCGCAGTCTAAATCCGTATTCGTACATAGCTTATACGAGATTCGGATCTAGACGGCAGTGACAATCGTCATACCAACTTTAACTGGGTTTCAAACAAAATTCTTCATCATATAACAAGCCAACATTATTTCATTAAGTTAATCAGAAATGTTATTACAGTTTTAAACAAAACAGTTCATCACATAACAACACATATAACGTAACATTGTGTCATTATATTTATCCGAAACCCTTCACAACAATTACTGAAAAATCATGAGTCATAGATTCTCATGCAATGCTGTGAGAAACCGTGGATGTTAACGTGGAATATCACTCATACTTTCACAAAACTAGTCAAAGCCCTTCCATAAACTAGTTTGTATTCTAGCAGTGCCTTAACGGTTGTTATAGGAACTACACTAAATGTACGTAGAAGCGTCCGAAAACCCATGATATTATATCTAGCAGTGTCCTAACGGTTTTTATAGGAACTACATTAAAAGTACGTGGAAGCGTCCGAAAACTCATGATATTATATCTAGCAGTGCCTAACGGTTTTTATAGGAACTACATTAAAAGTACGTGGAAGCGTCCGAAAACTCATGATATTATATCTAGCAGTGCCCTAACGGTTTTTATAGGAACTACATTAAAAGTACGTGGAAGCGTCCGAAAACTCATGATATTATATCTAGCAGTGCCTAACGGTTTTTATAGGAAATACATTAAAAGTACGTGGAAGCGTCCGAAAACTCATGATATTATATCTAGCAGTGCCCTAACGGTTTTTATAGGAACTACATTAAAAGTACGTGGAAGCGTCCGAAAACTCATGATATTATATCTAGCAGTGCCCTAACGGTTTTTATAGGAACTACATTAAAAGTACGTGGAAGCGTCCGAAAACTCATGATATTATATCTAGCAGTGCCCTAACGGTTTTTATAGGAAATACATTAAAAGTACGTGGAAGCGTCCGAAAACTCATGATATTATATCTAGCAGTGCCGTAAGGGTTGTTATAGGAACTACATTAAATGTACGTGGAAGCGTCCGAAAACTCATGATATTATATCTAGCAGTGCCCTAACGGTTTTTATAGGAACTACATTAAAAGTACGTGGAAGCGTCCGAAAACTCATGATATTATATCTAGCAGTGCCCTAACGGTTTTTATAGGAACTACATTAAAAGTACGTGGAAGCGTCCGAAAACTCATGATATTATATCTAGCAGTGCCCTAACGGTTTTTATAGGAACTACATTAAAAGTACGTGGAAGCGTCCGAAAACTCATGATATTATATCTAGCAGTGCCCTAACGGTTTTTATAGGAACTACATTAAAAGTACGTGGAAGCGTCCGAAAACTCATGATATTATATCTAGCAGTGCCGTAAGGGTTGTTATAGGAACTACATTAAATGTACGTGGAAGCGTCCGAAAACTCATGATATTATATCTAGCAGTGCCTAACGGTTTTTATAGGAACTACATTAAAAGTACGTGGAAGCGTCCGAAAACTCATGATATTATATCTAGCAGTGCCCTAACGGTTTTTATAGGAACTACATTAAAAGTACGTGGAAGCGTCCGAAAACTCATGATATTATATCTAGCAGTGCCCTAACGGTTTTTATAGGAACTACATTAAAAGTACGTGGAAGCGTCCGAAAACTCATGATATTATATCTAGCAGTGCCTAACGGTTTTTATAGGAACTACATTAAAAGTACGTGGAAGCGTCCGAAAACTCATGATATTATATCTAGCAGTGCCGTAAGGGTTGTTATAGGAACTACATTAAATGTACGTGGAAGCGTCCGAAAACTCATGATATTATATCTAGCAGTGCCCTAACGGTTTTTATAGGAACTACATTAAAAGTACGTGGAAGCGTCCGAAAACTCATGATATTATATCTAGCAGTGCCCTAACGGTTTTTATAGGAACTACATTAAAAGTACGTGGAAGCGTCCGAAAACTCATGATATTATATCTAGCAGTGCCCTAACGGTTTTTATAGGAACTACATTAAAAGTACGTGGAAGCGTCCGAAAACTCATGATATTATATCTAGCAGTGCCTAACGGTTTTTATAGGAACTACATTAAAAGTACGTGGAAGCGTCCGAAAACTCATGATATTATATCTAGCAGTGCCGTAAGGGTTGTTATAGGAACTACATTAAATGTACGTGGAAGCGTCCGAAAACTCATGATATTATATCTAGCAGTGCCCTAACGGTTTTTATAGGAACTACATTAAAAGTACGTGGAAGCGTCCGAAAACTCATGATATTATATCTAGCAGTGCCCTAACGGTTTTTATAGGAACTACATTAAAAGTACGTGGAAGCGTCCGAAAACTCATGATATTATATCTAGCAGTGCCCTAACGGTTTTTATAGGAACTACATTAAATGTACGTGGAAGCGTCCGAAAACTCATGATATTATATCTAGCAGTGCCCTAACGGTTTTTATACGAACTACATTAAAAGTACGTGGAAGCGTCCGAAAACTCATGATATTATATCTAGCAGTGCCCTGACGGTTTTTATAGGAACTACATTAAAAGTACGTGGAAGCGTCCGAAAACTCATGATATTATATCTAGCAGTGCCCTAACGGTTTTTATAGGAACTACATTAAAAGTACGTGGAAGCGTCCGAAAACTCATGATATTATATCTAGCAGTGCCCTAACGGTTTTTATAGGAACTACATTAAAAGTACGTGGAAGAGTCCGAAAAATCATATTATATCTAGCACAGCCGTGGCGGTTCTTATAGCGACTACACTAAAAGTAGGTGGAAGCGTCCGAAAACCCGTGATATTGCATCTAGCAGTGTCGTAGCGGCGGTTACAAGAACTACATTAAAAGTACGTGGAAGCGTCCGAAAACCCGTGATATTGCATTTAGCAGTGTCGTAGTGGCGGTTACAAGAACTACATTAAAAGTACGTGGAAGCGTCCGAAAACCCGTGATATTGCATCTAGCAGTGTCGTAGCGGCGGTTACAAGAACTACATTAAAAGTACGTGGAAGCGTCCGAAAACCCGTGATATTGCATTTAGCAGTGTCGTAGCGGCGGTTACAAGAACTACATTAAAAGTACGTGGAAGCGTCCGAAAACCCGCGAAATTGCATCCAGCGGAGCCGTAGCGGCTACCATAAGAACTACACTAGAAGTACGTGGAAGCGTTCAGCAGTTTTTCCGTAATTCCCATTACCAGTTCAAATGATTATTATTATATATATATATATATATATATATATATATATATATATATATATATATAAACAAGTCTATTAATGAATCCTGACTCCACATCCCAAAAAATTGCGCTAAAATTTGTCGTGGCCAAGTCTCCTTATTTCCTTGATCAGAAGTTGCCATAAAGGAACGGGAGTTCCAGGGGAAAATCCCTGTTATCTGGGCCATGGACTTGCCAAACACAAGTTACAAATCGGGAGAACACCGAGGATCGATCCCGGGTCTATAGAATCATAGGTCCATAGATCAAATATAATTTCTGCTATCCAATGCCTACTATTACCATTATCTTAATTATTAATGACCTTATCTTATTAACAAAAAATGTGACCAGATTTCTTGAAAGTCAAAGTCTTTCAAGTTACAAGATACTGTCAAGTGGGAACTCAAGTCATTGCAGATAGGTAGAGACGAAAGTAATGGCAATTCTCAGCAAGTTATAAACCCAAAGTTAGTCGATGAAATCCTCGTTATTTGCCAGCCTTATACAATACTCTACTAGGCCCTGTATAACGAAGACCTATCAATTAATATCTCGGAGCAGATGAAGTGTTCTTTTTATACGGTATTGACTGCATCGCTCCCGAATAGGAGGTGCAACCGGCGTGTAACTTTCCCCGCTATGAAGCTCAACTTTGATCACACGAAGTGTCAAAACTAATTAATTAGAGTCATAAATCGTTCAGTCACATAAGCTACTTTATTCCGGGCTCCATATTTTACTTCATTTTCGGAATCAAGCTGCAATCACGCTAATAAAAGCGACTATAAATCACGGAGGGTAATAATCCGGTCGTGAGGGAAAGAGTCGATGGGCGGCTCCGTCTTCATTAGTTTTTGTTGCGGGAGACGGTTCGATAATCAGGTTTACGAACTATTTAAGTTGTAACGTAAAGGCTTACTTCGTAACCATAACAACGAAGAAGGATAGCGACTCTCAACAAGAACTATGGCCTCTTCTCTCGTTTTTTCACCGATTCTTAATTTATTCTTCTTTGGTTTTCATCCACATTTTCCGTTACTCTCCATTCTTTTTATTCATCCCCCTGCTCACTCCTTTACTTCTTCTGCTTCATGAAAATCAATTTGGAATTCATAAAGAAATCTCCCACTCAAGCCATTGCTCAGCTCTTTGCTATGGAAACATTATGTGATTTAGTTAAAGCTTTAGTTTGTTTATCAAATGAATTCTTATTAAAGAAATTAGAATTATATTGCATAACTAGAAAGGAAAAGATATTGATTGCTTCATATTAAGAAAGAGTAAACAATTTATTCAAATTAATGGTAATCGTCCCTCATCTATAGGGGATTCCACAAGGTTCTATCCTCGGACCGATTTTGTTCATGATTGCTATGAACGATCTGGTTACCTAAGCGGACTATCTTGTATGCAGAGATGTCACTGTATTTGAAGTACTTTATCGTTGATAATACTATTACTATGGACAATTGTTTAATGCAAGAAAACTTAGTATCAATTTGACAAAGACTAAAAGACTAATTTTAGTCTCAGACATGTACAGGGATCTGATCAAGCTGTTAAGCTTCTGGATTTCTTTATTACTAGTAAGTTGAAGTGGGGCCGACATACTGAAAAGCTCTGTAGCAAATTGTGTAGATTTATATTCCCTTTAAAGAGGGGTTCCACAAGGTTCTATCCTCGGACCGATTTTGTACATGATTGCTATGAACGATCTGGTTACCTGAGCGGACTATCTTGTATGCAGATGATATCACTGTATTTGAAGTTTCCTTATTACTTGATCGTTAACAATACTATTACTATGGTCAATTTAATAACTTTGTTTAATGCAAGATAACTTAGTATCAATTTGACAAAGACTAAAATACTAATTTTAGTCTGAGACA
Organism: Periplaneta americana; assembly: GCA_025594305.2. NCBI lineage: Eukaryota > Metazoa > Arthropoda > Insecta > Blattodea > Blattidae > Periplaneta > Periplaneta americana. The sequence goes on from JAJSOF020000001.1 coordinate 195,857,953, forward strand.
TAATAAGGGATCTGATCAAGCTGTTAAGCTTCTGCATTTCTTTATTAATAGTAAGTTGATGTAGGGCCGACATACTGAAAAGCTCTGTAGCAAATTGTGTAGATTTATATTCTCTTTAAAGAGGTTGAAAAAACTGCGTTGGTTTGAAGTATAATGCGATAAAGTGTGGTAAGTGCGTTATAACAGAATCGAGGAAACAGTTTGATAAAACGAGGTGAAGCCGAGTTTTTTTTCCGAGACTCTGTTAAGCACAATAGACATGTGTATCGCACATTATTTTTTTACGGATATTGCATACATTTGTTTGATCAGTAAAAATTTTTCCTATAACAAAGTTATGAACATCGTTGCCAAGGCAGTATGTAGGCATATGGTCGATCTGGTTGGCAAGTTGGTATAGCGCTACCCTTCTATGCCCAAGGTTGCGGGTTCGATCCCGGGCCAGGTCGATGGCATTTAAGTGTGCTTAAATGCGACAGGCTCATGTCAGTAGATTTACTGGCATGAAAAAGAACTCCTGCGGGACAAAATTCCGGCACATCCGGCGACGCTAATATAACCTCTGCAGTTGCGAGCGTCGTTAAATAAAAAAACATAACATGTAGGCATTTGTTTTTACTTACGGCACACTGTGATTTCTTTTGTTTGCATAGCAACTAGAACGTGAAGGTATAGTCAACTTACGAAGCATGTAAACAACAATAGTATGTAGGGAAAAAGCATGATCGTCCTAAAAATACCTTAATCGGTATTTATTAAGGCTTCTTTCATAGCTCCCTAAGTTATGGAATTTTGTTATGGGGAAGTAGCAATGTCTCCAAAAGTATATTCATATTAAAACAGAAGAAAATCATAATTATAACTTCGACTCTACAAATGTTTAAGTATCTTTCAATTTCCACTTTCCCATTTCTATCATACATGTACCAGAATATAAAATTATGTTTACCTGAAGAAAACAAGTTATCAGTTGTGCACGGTTATAACATTACAACGAGAACAGAATTTAGTAACTCTCACTTGTAGACTAAGACAAAGAATAGGTTTTAATGAGTATAAATCTCTATAACAAATTACCCAGCGCACTTAAGCAAAGTAGCAACTTTAGCGGTTTTAAAGTTTCTGTGGAAAGATTTTTATTGAATCACAACTTTTAGAGTCTTGTTGAATTTTTTTAACATTATTATGCCTTAGTTGCTACGACAATGCCTATTACATATACGTTTAATGAAATTATTCCTACGCTCCTTTGTTTTCTCCCCTTTCCTACCGATCTTTCTTTTTTCTCCTTCTTCCTCTCCCTACCTCTCTCTTCCTTCATCCTCTCTCTGCTCTCTCCCATTCTTTTCACGTTTCTTCCTCTACCTATACTCTCACTTTCCTTCTCCTCTCCTGCTCTCCCTCTCTCTTTCTACTCTACTGTTATCCACTTTACCTTCCCCCTACCCTTCCTTTCTTATTCTTCTTTACGTCGCTTTTTTTCTTCTTTATTGCTCCTCTCGTTTTTCTTGGTCATATCTTCCTCTCCATCTCTCTTCCCCTTCATTTCAAGTGTTAAGATTTAAATCACTCCCAACTGAGGCTTCACAGTTTTTCCAGGGCTTCCCTGATCGGCTTAAAACGCTTGTTGAATTTTACTCCATTCTATTTCTTACCGGATATTCACAGAGTTGAACTCAACCATGGAAAAATTTAAACAAATCAAAAGGTTAGCTGAGTTTGCAACACAAACTGTAACAGATAACTGTTCCTAAATTATTTCACCTCCACCCAGTGGTCTCACTGAGGTGCCTTGCGTTACGAACACGAAAGCTGAGTGGGCAAAAGGAACGCACACATCTGTTCCTGGGAACAAGTGGGCGACGTCTGCAACATCCTTTAAAATAGCGCACCCTGAGGTCAGCTGGATATTTCTGGAAACATGCCTCTGGCGAATTGTTCATTTAATGACTCCAGTACGGAGAATGAAATCATAACTTGCATTCTTTCAGAGTAAAGGTACAGGCTTCAAAGAATACAACTATGATACAGAATTTTTAATTACCTTTTTACGTTTGCCATTTTATCCATCCATCCTATCCATTCGTAAAAATGATCATTTATACAGAATGTTTCCCTTACGCTTTCTTAGTCACAAAAGGAACCATTGATATCCTGCGGTCACGAGTATAGCTGTAGTGATCCTTCTACTTAACACATTTTCCATAGAAAAACTAGAGTTCCATATTTTGTGGAAATAGCCAAAACGTTTTTAGTGTCAAATATGTATGCCGAAGAAAAAAAAAGTGGTTTTGGACATATTTATATATGTTTGTCCGACAGTATATAGGCCTACCGATTTCTACTAAACTATTGGACGGATTTCGTTCATATTCAATATCTACGAGTCAATTTATCAGGGAATGATGTACATGAAATATAATAATTTTAGTACTAGTCTGTGTGTGTACAGCGATTTCTACTAAACTATTGGACGGATTTTGTTCATATTCAGTATCTACGAGTCAATTTATCAGGGAATGATGTACATGAAATATAATAATTTTAGGACTAGTCTGTCTGTGTACAGCGATTTCTACTAAATTATTGGACGGATTTTGTTCATATTCAGTATCTACGAGTCAATTTATCAGGGAATTATGTACATGAAATATAATAATATTAGTACTAGTTTCTCTGTGTACAACGATTTATACTAAACTATTGAACGGATTTTGTTCATATTCAGTATCTACGAGTCAATTTATCAGGGAATGATGTACATGAAATATAATAATATTAGTACTAGTCTGTCTGTGTACAACGATTTATACTAAACTATTGAACGGATTTTGTTCATATTCAGTATCTACGAATCAATTTATCAGGGAATGATGTACATGAAATATAATAATATTAGTACTAGTCTGTCTGTGTACAACGATTTATACTAAACTATTGGAGGATTTTGTTCATATTCAGTATCTACGAGTCAATTTATCAGGGAATGATGTACATGAAATATAATAATATTAGTACTAGTCTGTCTGTGTACAACGATTTATACTGAACTATTGGACGGATTTTGTTCATATTCAGTATCTACGAGTCAATTTATCAGGGAATGATGTACTTGAAATATAATAATATTAGTACTAGTCTGTCTGTGTACAACGATTTATAGTAAACTATTGAACGGATTTTGTTCATATTCAGTATCTACGAGTCAATTTATCAGGGAATGATGTACATGAAATATAATAATATTAGTACTAGTCTGTCTGTGTACAACGATTTATACTAAACTATTGGACGGATTATTCAGTATCTACGAGTCAATTTATCAGGGAATGATGTACATGAAATATAATAATATTAGTACTAGTCTGTGTGTGTACAACGATTTATACTGAACTATTGAACGGATTTTGTTCATATTCAGTATCTACGAGTCAATTTATCAGGGAATGATGTACTTGAAATATAATAATTTTAGTACTAATCTATCTGTGTACAGCGATTTCTACTAAACTATTGGACGGATTTTGTTCATATTCAGTATCTACGAGTCAATTTATCACGGAATGATGTTCATGAAATATAATAATTTTAGTACTAGTCTGTCTGTGTACAGCGATTTCTACTAAACTATTGGACGGATTTTGTTCATATTCAGTATCTACGAGTCAATTTATCACGGAATGATGTTCATGAAATATAATTATTTTAGTACTAGTCTCTCTGTGTACAGTGATTTACACTAAACTATTGGATAGATTTTGTTGATATTCAGTATCTACGAAACAACTTATCAGAGTACAGGTTTAATACTTGAACTAACTTACTGATAAATAAAGTGAATTGCTTTACTTGTTAGATTAATTGAACCGTAACAATGAACAATAAATTCAACTGGTTGAGTTGTTGGATTGTTAGTGAAACCGCACTACTGATAAATAAATTCAATTCGCTTAATTGTTGCATAATTGATTAAACCACATTGTAGTGGCTTCGTTGAATTTTAATTAGGTAATGCCACTGATAAATGAATTCAACTGGCTAAATTATTAGACTATTAATTACACCGCACCAAACTGTCTTAATGTTGATTTTTTTTAAACATTACTCTTGACGAATAAAGTTAATTGGCTTAAGTTTGCAATTCTAAACAGTGTGTTATATATGCAATTCTGAGAACTAAAATTAGTATTCTTTGAGGCGTATGCCTGTAATAAATGTATCTACAGTAAACCCCTATTATCCGTCACCCTATTAACCGATTGGTGAATTATCCGACTGTCTTTCTCGCTCGCAGAAAAAATATGAAGTACTGTACATTATATTAGTAAGAATTTTTTCTACAGAGTGTTTTTATAAACCTTTACCCTTACGCATTATGGCCTAGTCTTCCAGTGACCGTGCTGTTTAACTTCTAGGCAAAATGTCTTCTACAAAAGAAAACATGTTGTACTACGGAAAAAAGAGCAAGTAATTGAGTGGTTTGGGAAAAGAGAAAAAGTGGTTCATCTCACATCACAATACGAGGTATTAATTACAAGTGTACTCGATTTAGGCTAATGAAAAATAAAATATAGGCCTAAATTGTATAAAATTTGTAAATCTACAACATGATACCTCTACTATTCCTATCTTTCCACAGGCAGTCATCATAAGGAGTTTCCTTGGCTATTAAAAACCCGTCGTTGAAAATCAGAGTTAAGTACAATAAATAATGTTTTAATAACTGACTTATCGGAAAATCAAACATGAATTGTTAAAAGAAAAGACTTAAATTAGTGAACTTCTTATCCACTACCTAGCGTATTAAAAGAAAAGACCATGGAGGAAATTACGAAAATATCATGTACTTAGTTTATGAACACTTTTTATGGTACGGATTATGCGATTTTTCGATTAACCGTTCACTCCACCCCCTTCAATGCCACGGATAATAGAGGTTCTACTGTATTCAGTAACAGTTCAAGAAAATAAACTATAAACAGTAACATCATTCACAACATGATAAAGGGGCTGAACCGTTGCGAAAAGCATGAAACATAATATGGTTATAAAGTATGTGTCAGTTTCGTTACACATTTCTTTTTATCTAATTGGTTTTCACTCGCTGTTTCATGTGTAGGGAAGGTTAATGCTGGTATTTTATTCTGAATTTCAGCAGATTGGTTCAAAACTACGTTTATACAGGCTGTCATATTGAATTATCACAAACACGTTACCTTCAATATTTGCATTGCAGACCGCGCAACAATATAGCTTGCTAATGAATAACACGGTAACCGAGCCCGGCAATCAATAACAGCCAGCTGCATAAAACGAATTAAAATGAAGCAGAATTATTATGAATCAGCTGTACTTCGCCAACATCAGCACTGTTACCACTCCAATAATTATGTTACCTCATCACCGACACATTACCACTACTAAAACCTACACCAGTGATGTCAAAGCAAGCGCATTTTTCTGACCTTGACGTCGTGCGCGGGCATTAAGCGCTAGGTATGCTAGGAGGAATAAGCAGCCCGTTGGATTAAGAAAATATTGGTGCACAAACTTCAAACGGAACGTGAAATTTTATATCGTTATTTTTATATGGCTTCTTTCTATATTGTCTGTAAAACAAAAGTACTAACACCTATTTCTTAGCCTAATATTGCAGTTGTGTTTTAAACGTTAATAACATAATAGAGAGTAAAGAAGGAATATTCACACAAATTCCATAATAACTACAACTATGCTGTACTAAGTGAATTAAACACATCATTAATAAAGAAAGTGATATCCCAAAGAAAGACACTGAATATGACATGATAAGTTAAAATTGATATTGATGGTATTTAGCCTTATAAATGTAATCAAAACAATATTATAGTACGAAGCAAAGTTGCCTAGGTACAGTATATGTTTTAACTGTAACTAATATTACATAATAAAACTCTTATCGCATTATGCTTTTAGGTGATATTGGTGCGCAACTTTCTGTTATCAGAATATTAAATTATCTCGAAATCTGCTGAAGCTATAGAGCTGACATTTTACCAACACATAGGCACATATCTTTTGTTTGTGATGTAACAGTATTTGCTTTGTTAATTCATTTCCTTACAAACATTTTCATGCGAATATTTTCAAACTTTTAATACACAAACTCAGTAATAACGTATTTACGATATATTAGATTTACGAAAACATTGTTTTAATACCTGTAAGGCTACTGTCTGAAAATTTAAATTTTCTGTAAAATAGTTGAGAAAATATTCCTTTTGAATAAAAAAGCAAACTCGTGAAAAATGAACATTAAAATTAAAACTTACATTCTTGTAATGCACTTATACTTCTCAGACAAATATAAAAATTAACCTGGATACAGTTTTAATAAGTTTTCTTCCCTTTATCCATTGAATTAGTGCTGGACATCCCTGCATATAGCTCAACCAAGCGGCATATACCACCTCTTTCGTCTGTCTCTTTCCTTTCTACTGTAAAGCGCTCAGGCTCTCCTGGGCTCTAAAGCGCGCGCTTGCTCCTATGGGCATCAGTTGACATCACTGACATACACTACCACCACGTCCGCTACCACTTGCATCATTACCATAACCAGTACCACCTCCACCATCACTATTACCACCAAACTGAACTACAGCCACGACTATACCACTATCACAATGAAGAACACTTCTATGGTTACCCAGAAAATTTAATACAACCTCCTTGAATGCAATCCAGGCGGTTTTCTCTTTTCCTTTCAACGAAGATTCGAAGTGATTGTCCTTCATTATTTCTTTAATTTGTGGTCCATTGAAAACTCCCTCCTTTATTTTCGAGTCACTAATAGCAGAAAATTTTTCTTGGCTATGTTTAAATGTTTCAGTTTTATGATTCATCCCTTAAAAAAAATCTTTATTAACCCTAACTTTATGTGTGAAGGGAGTAAAATTATTTACTTTGAGGTACAAGGGGTTGATGTATAACATTTTCTTCCCTGGCTCTAGTTTTTTTATTTTAGTAGGTTATTTTACGACGCTTTATCAACATCTTAGGTTATTTAGCGTCTGAATGAGATGAAGGTGATAATGCCGGTGAAATGAGTCCGGGGTCCAACACCGAAAGTTACCCAGCATTTGCTCATATTGGGTTGAGGGAAAACCCCGGAAAAATCCCCAACCAGGTAACTTGTCCCGACCGGGAATCGAACCCGGGCCACCTGGTTTCGCGGCCAGACGCGCTGACCGTTACTCCACAGGTGTGGACCCCTGGCTCTAGTGATTGTTGTTTTATTTTACTTACTTACTTACTTACTGGCTTTCAAGGAACCCGGAGGTTCATTGCCGCCCTCACATAAGCCCGCCATTGGTCCCTAACGTGATCAAGATTAATCCATTCTCTATCATCATATCTCATCTCCCTCAAATCCATTTTAATATCTTCCCATCTACGTCTCGGCTTCCCTAAAGGTCTTTTTCGTTCCGGCCTCCCAACTAATACTCTATATGCATTTCTGGATTCGCCCATACTTGCTACATTCCCTGCCCATCTCAAACGTCTGGATTTAATGTTCCTAATTATGTTAGGTGAAGAATACAATGCGTGCAGTTCTGTGTTGTGTAACTTTCTCCATTCTCCTGTAACTTCATCCCTCTTAGCCCAAATATTTTCCTAAGCACCTTATTCTCGAACAGCCTTAACCTCTGTTCCTCTCTCAAAGTGAGAGCCCAAGTTTCACAACCATAAAGAACAACCGGTAATATAACTGTTTTATAAATTCTAACTTTCAGATTGTTGTGTTGTTTTATTTTATGATGCTTATCTCGAGTGCGACTGTCCATTGCAAAGAAAGCAGCAAAATTTAATGTAGCCTAATTGCATTCCAAGAAGCAATGCTACAACCTTCAAATCCGCATATGTAAACCATTCCTAATTTGAATATTATCATTAAAGCACATTTTAAAGAAGTACACGCCTTACACAGAATACTAATACCACGGAAATCTCCTGGTAAACTGAAGTCATTTCATACAGCGAATCTGTTTCTCCCCCTCCAAATGGAACCGAAAAGGGCAATAAAATAATTTCCGCTTATAGAAGTCGTTTTGACAAGGTGGTCTATTGCAAAATATAAACTACAGTAATGTCATTAAAGGGAGAGGATGGTATTTTTGGTGAAAAATGAGTAAATTAAAAAAATATTTAAAACACTCTGTGATATGTGTGGAATGCATAGCATAACATTTTGTGGGTATTTATGCCCTTATCGGATGTTGAGTCGCCATTTTTAGACTTCCTGCGTCATGGATTTTTAAATCACTCGCCCACTTTTATTGTTGTTTCCGGTAAGTTAAATAAAAAAAAATTCTTTAAAATACCCTTTGATATGTGTGGAATGGATTGCATAACATTTTGTGGGTATTTGTGCCCTTATCGGATGTTGAGTCGCCATTTTTAAACTTCCTGCGTCATGGATTTTTAAATCACTCGTCCGCTTTTATTGTTGTTTCCGGTAAGTTAAATTAAAAAAAAAAAAAAAAAAATCTTTAAAATACCCTTTGATATGTGTGGAATGGATTGCATAACATTTTGTGGGTATTTATGCCCTTATCGGATGTTGAGTCGCCATTTTTAGACTTCCTGCGTCATGGATTTTTAAATCACTCGCCCACTTTTATTGTTGTTTCCGGTAAGTTAAATTAAAAAAAAAAAAATCTTTAAAATACCCTTTGATATGTGTGGAATGGATTGCATAACATTTTGTGGTTATTTATGCCCTTATCGGATGTTGAGTCGCCATTTTTAGACTTCCTGCGTCATGGATTTTAAATCACTCGCCCACTTTTATTGTTGTTTCCTGTAAGTTAAATTAAAAAAAAAAAAAAATCTTTAAAATACCCTTTGATATGTGTGGAATGGATTGCATAACATTTTGTGGGTATTTATGCCCTTATCGGATGTTGAGTCGCCATTTTTAGACTTCCTGCGTCATGGATTTTTAAATCACTCGCCCACTTTTATTGTTGTTTCCTGTTAAATTAAAAAAAAAAAAATCTTTAAAATACCCTTTGATATGTGTGGAATGGATTGCATAACATTTTGTGGGTATTTATGCCCTTATCGGATGTTGAGTCGCCATTTTTAGACTTCCTGCGTCATGGATTTTTAAATCACTCGCCCACTTTTATTGTTGTTTCCTGTAAGTTAAATTAAAAAAAAAAAAATCTTTAAAATACCCTTTGATATGTGTGGAATGGATTGCATAACATTTTGTGGGTATTTATGCCCTTATCGGATATTGAGTCGCCATTTTTAGACTTCCTGCGTCATGGATTTTTAAATCACTCGCCCACTTTTATTGTTGTTTCCGGTAAGTTAAATAAAAAAAAAAATTCTTTAAAATACCCTTTGATATGTGTGGAATGGATTGCATAACATTTTGTGGGTATTTGTGCCCTTATCGGATGTTGAGTCGCCATTTTTAAACTTCCTGCGTCATGGATTTTTAAATCACTCGTCCACTTTTATTGTTGTTTCCGGTAAGTTAAATTAAAAAAATTCTTTAAAATACCCTTTGATATGTGTGGAATGCATTGCATAACATTTTGTGGGCATTTGTGTCCTCATCGGATGTTGAGACGTCATTTTTAAACTTCCTGCACTATGGATTTTAAATCACACGCCCGCTCTTATGGGTTTTCAGTAACTTCATCTGTTTTGCTACATTGCCAGACAAAAATGGATATAATTTCTGAACTATTAAAGATACATGCATGAAATTTAGAACACACATTCTTTAGACTATTACCAAAATTTCTCTGTGACAGAATTTTGTTAATTGATTTCATTTTAAAAATACATCCGTTTGTTTGCAAGAAAGGAAATAAGAAAATTGTCATTAAATTTTAATTGTTTATTTTACAAATGTAGGGACTAATATAAATAAATGATACTCGGGAAGAAATTAAACACAAAATAAATATGGGAAATGCGTGTTATTATTCGGTTGAGAAATTTTTATCATCCTGTCTGCTGTCAAAAAATCTGAAAGTTAGAATTTTTAAAACAGTTATATTACCGGTTGTTCTATATGGTTGTGAAACTTGGACTCTCACTTTGAGAGAGGAACATAGGTTAAGGGTGTTTGAGAATAAGGTGCTTAGGAAAATATTTGGGGCTAAGAGGGATGAAGTTACAGGAGAATGGAGAAAGTTACACAACACAGAACTGCACGCATTGTATTCTTCACCTGACATAATTAGGAACATTAAATCCAGACGTTTGAGATGGGCAGGGCATGTAGCACGTATGGGCGAATCCAGAAATGCATATAGAGTATTAGTTGGGAGGCCGGAGGGAAAAAGACCTTTAGGGAGGCCGAGACGTAGATGGGAAGATAATATTAAAATGGATTTGAGGGAGGTGAGATATGATGATAGAGATTGGATTAATCTTGCTCAAGATAGGGACCAATGGCGGGCTTATGTGAGGGCGGCAATGAACCTCCGGGTTCCTTAAAAGCCAGTAAGTAAGTAAGTAAGTAAGTAAGTAAGTAAGTGAGTAAGTAAGGAACTAATATCAAAATTCTGTTACGGACAGTTTGTAGAACATGCTTTTGCAAATACATTGCAAAAATCTGTTTGAATCTATCTTTAAAAATGGTTTAGATATATCAGTTTTAGCACAATCCTGCATTCGGTATATATATTTTTTTCAAATTTGGGCCCCCAAATAATTTTTTTCAAAATATTTTTATTTGGTTCAGTTGCTATGAGCTCTGTACATACAAAAATAATATTTTACTCCAAATAGGAAAAAGTTTTAAAAAATACGCACATCTCAAGTAAAATCAGGTAAACTCAAGCGAATTCATATCGCGAATCTGTCCCCCTCCAAATAGACTCGTAAAAGGGCAATAAAATAATTTCCGTTTCTACAAGTGCTTCTAACATGGTGGCCTACTTATATTAATATTGTTTTCACATAATGGATCGTCTCGTTTGTAAAACAAAGTAGTTACACACGAAATACGGCGTTTTTTTCTTAAATACTGGGTGTTCAGTTCAAAGTGTGTCATAGCTCGCTGTATGCCGTCACGTGGCTAGTCGATGAGCCTAGAGAATTCAATCTTCCTACACTTCCGCAGAGGTGTATTACTTATCTGCCAGAGAAGTTGCCTACCAAGTACGGCGTTCATTCAGAAGAGTACTTACCGATACGTACGGTAACGCCGGTAGTGGCAGGAATGTGAACTGTACTGAGGTGAGTTTTTTCTTACTGTCGGGATATGGGGAGAGGGTTAAGACGATTACTTACGTATTTGTTGACATTAACTTCGACGGTCAACATGGACACGGAGCATTTGATTTGTATTCTGGAATGTTGCCGTACGCAACCGATGATAACAAATACCCTGCATACGACTTGGCCGCCCAAAACACAGTTCGAAAGAGGTCATGGTAGCACACAGACCGTACAGACCGCCATCTATTGCTACGACGTTCAAGTTATACCGTACACGTTCTCAAGTTCAGATTGAACGCCTTGATTAATAGGCAACTTCTCTGACACAAAAGCTGAAACTCGCTTCAAATCGCTGACTCACCAAAGTGACGTCATGACACACACTTTGAAATGAACACCCAGTAGAATGGATATGAAATGAATTATATTGTGCATCTCGAAAACCCGAACTGATGGGACATTTTGATTGTTATTTTTGAATTCAGGAGGTCGAAATTAGTAAGAATTTGTTAGCTTTATGTCTGGCAAAATGGCTGTTGACCAGTGTTATTATTCTCTCTCTCTCTCCCTCCCTCTCTCTCTCTCTCTCTCTATATATATATATATATATATATATATATATATATATATATATATTTAGTTCGTAGGTCTAAACTCCACCTATGAATCACAAACCTTTACCGATATTGTTAGATTGATGTAGTCGGGCAAGACAACGTATAAGAGCTCAGTGACGGCTTTTTGTAATCGGGTCTCGAACCATGACCGTCTTCAGCCCAACGCCTTAAACCTTAAGCACAACACGAACGTAGTTGTGGAACCTGGAGACTGAAGTTTTCGAATGAGATAAACTTGAATGGAGTGATGTTAACTGACAAGCAGTTACAGGATTCATAAGAAAACTTGTATTTTACTCAGAGTACGAAACTGAAAATTGAATTAAGACATCTGCGACTAGAGAGAACGCGGAAATGTAGTTTTATCACGAAAACAGAGTAGAAATCTAACTCAGAAGGAATTGTAGTTTATTACAAGGATTTGAATAAAATTGACTGTGATTTCAATATTAAGAGAAGAGACGGAGACTGCGATGCAATATAATTTATACAGGGTGATTCACGAGAAACAGTAAATACAGAGTGTTAAAAAATTATCCAATATTTTAGAAAGTGCTAGTATACATAAAAACAAGAAAAAAGTCTAATAAACATGGTCCTAGAACACATACTTTCTGAGATCTGAACTTGTTCATAGGAGGTGCTTTATGGTTTGAATCTAATGGTTTCTTGCTTAATCAAGAAAAAACTATCAACTTAACTTTCAGCCTAAACTATCTAATAAATAAGGACAACAGTGTCAACTATACAAAATTTCTGGGACTTTTTATAGTTTAACATGGGATAATCACATCGAATACATATGCACAAAGCTATCAAGAGTTTTATATTTGCTAAAGAAATTAACTACTTGCGTTTCTCAAAATTATTTAAGATGTGCCTACTTTTCTTTCTCTCAGTCGATAATTCGATATGCCCTAATTTTCTGGGGAAATGGAACCAAAATTGGAAGCGTCTTGATTTTACAAAAGAAGGCCATTAGAATTCTATGTAAAGCAAACTATCTGGAACATTGCCGGCCACTTTTCAGACAATCACGGATTTTAACAATCATAAATTTGTATATATATATATATGATCTAGTACTTTACACTCGACAAAATATTGACAGTTACTCATTAGTGGCCAATATACATGATCATGAAATTAGAAATAGTGAACAAATTAATATTCCATATTGTAGATTACACAAGAGCAAAACAAACGTTTTAATTATGGGGATGAAATAATAATGTAATAAGCTCCCCAATGAATATTATAAATTACCAATCAATAGCTTCAAAACTAGATTTTACAATTGGTTATTAAATAATCCTTTTTATTCTGTTGCTGAGTTTTTCAACACAAATTTGTATGAAATTGTATTTTAATAAATAAGTTTAATTGCAATTTAGTTAGTTTTCTTTAATTTAAAAGTTTCAGATTATTTCATGTTTTCATTGTATTACTTGAATTTTACTGTTTCTGTTATTAGTGTTTTTTAAAACGTATTTATATGTTTTTCAATGTATTCTGACGAAGCCTAAAACTGTATGTCTAATGGCCAAATAAATTGAATTGAATTGAATTGAATTGAATTGAATTGAATTGACGTCCATTCATGGCAATGCATTCCTCTGCCCTTCGGCATAAGGAATCACGCACTATTTGAAACTGACCTGGTTGTTCTAGATAACCAAAAGTCTAGGGGATTTAGGTTTGGGAACGAGCAGGCCAAGGTGTAGGGCCTCCCCAACCAATCCCGCGGTCCTGAAATGTCAGCGTCAGGTGTTCACGCTCATTGCTGAAAAAATGTGCTGGTGTGCCTTCATGCATGAACCACATCTGTAGTCTTTGCTGACATGGCACATACTTCAACAAGGTAGGCAATACGTTAATAAGAAAGTCCTGATAACGAGCCCCAGTTAATCTCTATGGTAGCACGTATGACCCTTAATCTATCTCCAAGAACGTCTCCCCATACGTTGGTTGAGAATCGGAGCTGATGCCTTGTTTCTTCAACTGCATGGGGATTTTCATCAGCGTACACATGCTGATTACGAAAATTCACAACACAATCTCTGCTGAACCCCGCTCATATCCGCAATCAGACTTTTCTTTTCAGTATTCCTTGCAACGTATCAGTATTCCATGCCAGGGATGTTAACTACAGTATGATTATCTGGTAGTCTGCTGTATTATAGGGCAAAAAAAATGCATTGGCATAAATGGACGTCACATTGAGCACCTGCTATGAAGAAGTGTTCAGATCTCAGAAAGTATGTGTTGTAGGACCCATGTTTATTAGTCATTTTTTTCTTGTTTTGATGCATACTATCACCTCCTAAAGTATTGGATACTTTTTTTTAACACCCTGTATTTTAGGTAGTGGTGGTAGTATGTACAGACGTGGACAAATAAGACTAAATTAATTATATGTGCAACAAAGCTGTATTTATCGGCAGAAATAATGAACAAAAATGTATTTTGCACATATATAATGAACAGAAAATTGAGTCTGGAGGTTACTAACATTTTGTGAACATTCTCTTATTATTTATTAACACGTTGATTTTGTCAGGGATGCTGGAAACCAAAGTTTGACACTTTCTTTGAATATCAGCATCATTTAGCCAGATATCAGACAGTGCTTAAATGAGTCCATGTTTTGTTGTAAGCCTCTTTTTGTTCACTTTCTTCTTCAGTATAGATCACAGATTTTCAATTTCTTTCATGTCCGGTCTTCTTGCAGGCCATGGGAAAATAGACTGTTGAATATCTTCTGCAGTATATAATTAAAACACTAGTAGTACCAACACAGCCAGACAAAATATACTTAACCATTGTAAAAATATATCAGAAGATGTAAACAATTATATTTACAACAACAGAGACTCTGTTAATTATAGACTACTGATAGTTGATATGACGAATTATATTATCCTTCCAAGAAAACGTTTTAGTCTAATAATTTGTCCACGTCTGTACTATACCGAGTAAAAACATTCATATAAACTTGTAAATACGGATTTTTCAATGCAACATCCTAGATCTGACCGGAACTTGAACCCGGGCAGCCTGCGTGACAGGTCGGAGGTCTAACCACTCTATAGGGGTTACGCCGAGAAAACTTGCAGTCTTCTTGTCCACTACTGGTATGAATACAATCGAAACCCGGTTAGCGCGGTTTGCTGAGGTAGCGCAAGTAGGTACTCTTGCGTGTAAACAGTGGCTAGCGTGATCCATCACCGAGCCAAGAGCTTACAGACCTGATTGAGGGCATTAAAATAGGAACAGACTCATCCGAAACTGCGACACTCTATGTCTAAGTAGACCTGCAAGTTTTCAGCGCATCTTGTCTGCAAATTGCGGGATCAAGTGCTATCTTGTTACTCAACACGTTGCGGGGGAGTTTAGAAAAGGGAAACATAAATAATTTAATCCGAAGATATCACAAACTATCGGCTCAGAACCTGATGGGTCCACCGATCAAAGGTCGTATACGTATAACAGATTTCCTTGTTGTTCGTAACTTGTAGGCGGGTCGATAATTACACCAGCGAATAGGGATTATAAAGAATGGACACTGAGCGAATTTTCCTGTGTTTTGTTTCTCTGTGCGCCGGCGTTTAGTTCCACTTTTAAGCGCTAGAGGTTAGTGTAATCGAGCATACGCTAAGATAATAGAGTATAGGGTTGAGACACAGGATCCAAACTTCGCCTACCTTAGTGCATAATCCAGTAACGCTTTGCTTCAAATAAATTCAAGTTAACAGTTTTTCCTTAATTCTCAGTGGCAAACTAGTTGTAATAGTAATTTTTTATATTTCAGATATAATAATAGTACATTATGCAACGAGCCTATAATGATAGTAATTAAGATGCGAGTATGTTTGTTTATGAAACGAGCGCAAGCGAGTTTCATAATTTTCATATGAGCGTCTTAATTACCATTATAGGCAAGTTTCATACGACTTTTTATGCTCGACCATATTTCTAACTTGAAATTATTCAGAAGTATTCCTTTTTTTTTTTGTTTGTATCTGACAGAAGGTCGGAAGTGACCTTGTTCATAGCTCTTAAATTGTGAGATGTGCGCAGACGCGAAAGTATTGATTTTTTTTCCGAGGAACAATAATGTCATTGACCTTGATGTAATGTAACATGAACTAATTTTGATATAACCTGGAAATTGATTTAGAATTGAAAAACGAGATGACAAATTGAATTTATTTGAATGTTATTTACAATTAACGCTAATTATTATAGTAACAGAACATAACCTTCTGCGACAGTATTGGATTTCCAGCCTCCGTGACGTTTCCCTCGTTGTTTTCGATTGTATATTCGAGAATAATCGAAAACCTGTACTTTAATGAATAGGTTTACTTTAATGACATGGATTAAAGGACTGCTACCAGGTGTATAATTACTACATTTCGGAATGGTCGAGCATAAATTATATTATAAAATAGTATAATACATTATAAAATTAAGTATCAAATTCGTTTAATATTTGTATATAATATAATATAGGTATTTGGTTTTACTTCTGATAAGAGTTTTGTTTTTCTATTTTCAGTGCTATCAAATCATTACGTATTTTAATTGTTGTTAGGGTCAACGTCTCAACTCTCATTATAAAGGAACTCTAGAGTCTAGACATTACAGTTAATGACGGATTTATTATTTTATGGATCCAATTTATTTTGAGTACATAATGTACCTAGATGTATTAATTATGTGTTATATTTCCGCTGTGTCGACTGCTAGCTGGTGTGATGTCAGCGCCAACTCTAGGGAGAAAGCAGAATCTCACGCTCTAGCTGGCTTGAAGGTCATTGAAATCAGTCCGGCTACATCAAAGGTACCGAAGCGAAGTGTCCATACTTAATTACCTATACGCTGCGTACACCTTGTGTTGGAAAGAGTGGGCGAAGAAAGAATGAAGTTGAAACTGATAAGAAAGAGAAAAAGGAATTGTCTGGGTCACTGGCTGATAAGAAACTGCCCACTGAAGGATGCACTGAAAGAAATGATAAACGGCAGAAGAGTTCAGGGCAGAAGAAGATATCAGATTATATACAACATTAAGATATGAGCCGTTCAGAGCAGAAGTGGTGTAAGTCAAAATTGGGTAATGAGTAAGGACCGGATTTTTATGTAATATCAAGGTGTGAAATATGTACATATTTATGTAAGAAAAATAAGCTGTACCAAAATATGTAAAATCATGAAAATATTTAATATCAATATGTGGCAGGTATAGGATAGGTAAGACTCTGCAGTTGTGATTTCATAGAGCACCCGACTTTTTACCGCATACTTGACACATTACTATTTTTCCATCTGTAGTGAAACCTTCGTCCATAGCAATCCATGATTTTATTTTTATGCTCGACCATGCCGAAATGTAGTAATTATACACCTGGTAGCAGTCCTTTAATGCATGTCATTAAAGTACACCTACTCATTAAAGTACAGGTGTTCAGCCAATTATAACTCAGCTTACGGGTGTTCAGCCAATGACAAGTCAGCTTTGTACCGTTATAAAACCGCAAGTATCTATTATTCTCGGATATGCAATCGAAATAGAATTAGCGAAAAGTCACGGAGGCTGGAAATCCAATACTGTCGCAGAAGATTATGTTCTGTTACTATAATGATTAGCGTTAATTGTAAATAATATTCAAATAAATTCAATTTGCCATCTCGTTTTTCAATGTCGAATTCAATAATCAAGGTTCTATCAAGTTTAACGGGATTACATCAAGGTCAATGACATTATTGTTCCTCGGAAAAAATCAATACTTTCGCGTCTGCGCACATCTTGCGCTCGTTTCATAAACAACCATACTTGCGTCTTAATTACTATCATTATAGGCTCGTTGTATAATGTACTATTATCGTTAGGGTTGAAGATACAGGAACCATTTTAGTTAGTTAAAGGCAGTAGATAAACTCACTTGCACTTTATACTGTAGGTACTAAAACCAGAGAACTGAGTAAAATGAATGACACAACAGTACTGCAAGCACTGTTTCGCTTTACTGGATTAGGAGAAAATAAGAGGAGATGTGGGACACATGCATTTGAGCTGCTCCCTGTAAGAAACAAAGTACCTAGTTACTGAAACCTCAAACTATAGGCATTTAATAACTGTTTGTTTGCCTGGAACTAAGGACGTTGTGTTTCGTGCAGAAATATATATTTTCTTGGGTAGGTAAATTCCCTAACGGATTTTTTTTTCTTTTATGGAAGTAAAAGTGAATAAACATCCTAAATATGTAGATTTATGTAATATCAAACCATAATATGTAATGTGGGGTAAATATGTAAAAATATATAGTATCAAATTTTATTATATTAATGGTAATTACAAGATTCGCAAAGATTTGTTATTTATATACGGTTAGGTTGAAAGGAATATAATATATAATTATATAAAAAAATCCGGTCCTTAGTAATGAGGCTTAAAGTAAACATTCTGTAAAATACAGCGCAAAGTAGCAATTAATATTCAATTTATTTAAACTATTAATAGTCAGTGGATAGCAAGAAGGACATAATACAATAATTGCTACTTTGCGCTGTATTTTACAGAATTTTTACTATAAGTCTCATTATCCAATTTTGACTTACAGCACTTTGCGCTGAACGGATCGAATGTGGATCGTATGAACACTTTTGTGTGTGTGTATATATATATATATATATATATATATATATATATATATATATATAATAAGTACGGGCTATTCCATCTCAAATCGACCGAAATATAGAGAAAATTGACCTTGCAATTTTTAAATACAATGAAACTTTTTCTGTACGTAGACAACTGTGATACAATGCTTTGTGCAAAGTTTGAGGCATCAGAACTTCATATTGTTTAAATTAATAATATTTAAATTTATCTTATTTTCATAAAATTAGCAAATTTAAACTGTTGTGACTCGAAACCCTTTCGCCCAATGATCAAAATCATGGTTTATTTTGATGCTGAGAAGTTAAAGTTTATATTGACATGTAAACAGTTTTTCTTACTTTTTATGGAAATGAAGAAATTTAGATTTTCTTCATTAAGACGCCTGTGCCCACGAAAAATATTTTTAAAATATATAGTTAGATTCCGCGTTGAAAGTACAAATAAACACATATTTGTTACTGGTGGTACGTTGATAAGAAAGTATTGAAAATATCAAATAAAGAAAATAAATAGTACGCGCGTGAACTAACCAGCTGACTGTGAGGCGGAGATAGCCGAGACAAGCAAGGCCAGGAGACAAACACGTGATGTGTCGTCTAGCAGTCATGGCTGGGCTAGCTTTATCACAAGTTTTCATAAACACAGGAGTAAAATGACGCCCAACGCTCGCTTATCTTCAGCTCTCGGCCAGTGCGTGCGGTACTGCGCCGTTCAAGTCTAGGCGTGTGAAAATAATATATTTAATACCCTCGAAACTTATTGCCGAGCCACTAAGCAAACAATGCCGAATCCCTCTTAATAATGCAAGGTTTTCTCTCAATATTTTTTTACATTTTTACAAATGGCCAAAAAGCCTAAAAGCAAGTAAAATCAGATTATCTGTCTCTTTGTGTACAATAAAAATAAGGATTACTTCTTAACATAACCTACCAAATGTCAGCTTCAAAATAAGCTCTCGTTCAATGTTCTGCAGTAAATGGTTCCAGAGTTCTGAGCGCTGAAAGAGGCTTGTTTTTATAAAATACGCTAAATTTGTCGCTCAATAATACGAAAACCGTTTGACTTTCGATAGTATATTTTTGAAAATGCACTCCCCTCAGCACCTTGTATAAGTAGGGAAAAATTAGAGTATAAAAATACGAGGTTTTTTACTGATCGATTTCATATGGAATAGCCCATACCCCTTCCGCCATTAAAAATGTGAATGTTTTAAATGTTCTTCCTCCATATACTTAAGCCCTATTTTGATGAAATTTTATATGCTTAATGTCTGAAAATTGCTCTTCAATCTAAAGCAATGTTTGCCTACATAAAAAGATTTTGGAATCCTGAATTTTCAAAATTTTTATTTTGCGATTTGTACCAAGCTGTTCTTTCTAAAATTACTCCCAAGATTTGTAAATATTTTCACTATTTCTTTTTCCTTAGAGATGACATTCATATGAACAAGTCTAAGCTTAAAACTTAATCCCTACCCATAGCGAAACTTACACTAACCCTTCCCTGGGGTACTGGAGAACCCCATTAATTAAAAGCTTAATGTTTTCCTCAAAAAGCAAAAAATTTAATTTCTACACATACGGTCACAATCTTCTGAACATGTCAGTACTGCCAACCAACTCGAAGAAGCATTAAAATAAAAATCCCATGGGGTACTCCAGTACCCCGGGTAGAGATTAAGGGTTTATGGTTACAATATCTACACTGTAAGTGGAAGACAAAAAAATTTCTTCATAGACATTTTTTTAAATTTTAAATAAATTTCCTCTCAAGTGTCATTTAAATTTGTTACTGATGGATGGATGGATGGATATATAGATAGATAGATGGATGGATGGATGGATGGATGGATCGATAGACAGACAGACAGACAGACAGACAGACAGACAGGTAGGTAGGTAGGTAGATCGATAGATAGATAGATAGATAGATAGATAGATAGATAGATAGATAGATAGATAGATAGATAGATAGATAGATAGATAGATAGATAGATAGATAGATAGATAGATAGATAGATAGATAGATAGATAGATAGATAGATAGATAGACAGACAGACAGACAGACAGACAGACAGACAGGCAGACAGACAGACAGACAGACAGACAGACAGACAGACAGACAGACAGACAGACAGACAGACAGATAGATAGATAGATAGATAGATAGATAGATAGATAGATAATGCTTTATTAAGTTTTGCTTGTGTCTACAGACAATCAAACTAAGTCAAGAAACAATCAACATAAGTCAAAGGAACACATTCTTAAGCATACCATGAAAATCACTTATTCTATAATTTGGATGGATAGTAAAATATTTTTAATACAATCTTAAAATGTCTCATATCCAAAAGTTTAACGTCATTAGCCAACATGTTATAAAACTTTATACTTTGTTTCTTAAATGAAGAATTTGTTTCTTCAAGTCTAATCAATGGTAACTGAATATCATTACTTCGATTTTTCCAACTTTTCAAAGGATAAACTACCAATTTTTATTATTTCCATTTTATATTATGTTCTAGTCACGAGACAATCATATAGGCTACTTTGTGCAATATTTCATAGTTTTCGTAATACATTCTTGAGAACATAAATCATTGGAGAAAAAGGATCTTATAATGTTTTCTGCCGAAACTTTATTGAATCAGCCGGGAATGTATTCCACAACTATTCAGTAAGAGATCACTGGTAGATAATCTGTGACCGGCAATCGAATGTGTGACCATGAACCCTGTTTGTAGCTCAGTGAGTGAGCGGGAATGCTGAGCATTGTGTCAAGTATCGGTAAACTGCGCCCGGGGCCTGAGGCAGACAGGTTTGATCGCAACGCACCTGCCGACCTCTGTTTGACTCACAGAACCCGCGGTCACCGGGTTCCCTCACTGCGAACATACACCCGGAACCGGGCAGACCTGACGCGCTCTACAACAGATCCTCACATTCTCAGGCAGGTGTATAACCCGGGAAAGAGGCGAGAATCACAACAGATTATAAATTAAAATGTAGTCTATATAAAACTGTAGTGCCACAAAAATGATTATTCATTCATCATTCATATTGTTTTGCCCAAGAGCAGATCTTTCACTGCAAACCCAGCATTCTCCAGTCTTTCCTATTTTCTTCCTTCCTTTTTGTCTCCGCATATGATCTATAAATCTTAGTGTCATCTATCATCTGATATCTTCTTCTGCCCCGAATTCTTCCCCCGTTCACCATTCCTTCCTGTGCATCCTTCAGTAGGCAGTTTCTTCTCAGCCAGTGACCCAGCCAATTCCTCTTCCTCTTTTTGATCAGTTTCAGCATCATTCTTTCTTCATTCACTCTTTCCAACACAGTTTCGTTTCTTATTCTGTCTGTCCAATTCACACGCTCCATCCTTCTCCAATTCCACATTTCTATTCGCTTCTCTTCACTTTGTCGCAATGTCCATGTTTCTGCCCCATACAATGCTACACTCCACACAAAGCACTTCACTAGTCTCTTCTTTAGTTCTTTCTCCAGAGATGCGCAGTAGATGCTTATTTTTCTATTAAAAGCTTCCTTTGTCATTGCTATCCTCCTTTTGACTTCCTGGCAGCAGCTCATGTTTCTGCTTATAGTACACCCCAAGTATTTGAAGCTGTCCACTTGCTCTACTGCCTCATTTAGAATTCGCAAGTTTACCTTCTTTACTTCTCTTCCTATGACCATGGTCTTCGTCTTGTTTGCATTTATCTTCATTCCATACTGCTCACAGCTGTCACTTAACTCCAGTAGGATATCCCTTAGTATCATCTCCTCTTCTGCTAACATTGCCATATCATCAGCAAATCTTATAAAGGCTATTCTTCTTCCTCCTACTATCACTCCTTCCATGTTCTGAAAACAGTTCTTCACTAAATACTCCAAGTAGGTGTTGAATGCATTTCTTTACAAATCAGATAATTAATCATGTTGTGAATTATATTATTAATATGTATAGTTTATTTTTTGAACTATTATTCAAGGGACATACATAAATTAAATCATTTATTACGTGGACCGAATAAGAAGATGAATTTCAGCTCCTTTATCGATGACGTTTCGAATCATATTACTGTTTACAGTTTTTTTCTTCAATCTTTAATAACAAATTCACACAAGAAAGAAATAATTCATTATACACTTACACAAGACGAACATCAGTTTTCTGGATTGTACATAAAAGGCATGTTTTATAATCAGCAAACTGAAACGTTACATCTGACTTCATTTTATTAATATCATACGATTTGAAAAGAGAGCAATCATTACTTTGGGAAGTGGTAATATTCATAAAATCAAGACAAATTCTCACAAACACGATTCCTAAAATCAATATCTTCCGAGATATGAGTACTTGTTCAACATCATCATACCAGATGCTTAATGTGATTTTAATTTAAAAAAAATAGCATTCAATATTCAATAGCATTTCGTTCTGCAAAGGAATTTTAAAATGTTACATTTGTTAGGATCAAATTTCTGCACATTTAAATGACAAAACTAAAATTCTTTCAATCATTTATTATCATAATACATTGCTCTCTTAAATTGACTGAGCATATTGGGATTAAATAAACGGTTTTCCCAAAACACGCTATGAAATGTTTCACATATATTTTTTTTTCTCGAAAAGGAAACAAAAACGAACAAAATTGTATTAAACTTTTTTGTTTTAAATATCTCAAAGAATAAGCTCTTGAAATTAATGACATAACTTATGGTTCATTTTGTATATAAAGCGTAATATCAATAAGAAGAGAAGAGGGAAATACGTACAACGAAACACAGTAAAGGATACCTCACAGACAAGTTGTGTCTCCACCATTGTGCCCTGTTTATTTTATGTTTCAGTGATTGCTACTTTATTTTTACAATTCCTGTAAATGTCGACGTGAAACAGTTCCTTTGTGGGCATCGTAAAATCGCCTGTTGACGTCTCGTAACAGCTACTCGTTGTGACCGGTCAAATGGAATCCACTCGATTACCACAAGCAAGAGTGGTCCAAGGGACGTAATATAAAACACTACACGTAGCCTACCTTCGTCAGGGAGGGCAATGTATGAGGAAGCTATCTGTAAAACATCGAACCAGACAACAAATCTTGGCAGGTAAATTTCTCTTATTCTGTCCTTCCCTAATGATGGAGCTGATTGCGAACTTGCTCCTAAACTTTGTATTTTTCTATATACAGTATGAACTGTAAGTAAATTAATGCGATTAATTTCAGGGGGTTATTCTTTGAGTTATTTCACACAAAAAAAGGTAAATACAATTTTTTTCTGTTTTGCTTCCTTTCCGAGATAGATATTGAAGACATTATTACAAAAACAGCCCTGGTCATTTTTAATGAAATTGAGTTAAGGACACATTTGCTACTATTTCAAATGTTTATAGACTCCAAAAATGACAAATATCAGATACAATAGCCACAAGAATAAACACCAGTTGTACGGAAACAGTTAACATGTGTTGTTCTATTTATTTTTATTGTTTGATCGGCGGGAAAAGGGACATAAGTAAAAAAAGGTAGATTTTTCTGTTGTACCTAATCATATAAGTAAAGTATTTTGTGCGAGATCGTGAGTATTTGTTTGGTTTCCGCACAAAACCAATCCGCGGAAAGTCTAAAATTCCACATTCAGTATTCCCAACCTAACACACATAACAATTTCCCTCTTCTTACCGCTTAAGTGACATATTGATTTTACTAATTTAGGCTTTTAACATATTATTTTTAGAGATGTTCAATATAGTAATAATTACAAATTGGAAACTTACCACTGCAATTTCACCTAAATTGCACTGTTAATTATTGTTTTTAAATATTTGCAAAAATTAAGT
The DNA here is from genome assembly GCA_025594305.2 of Periplaneta americana. NCBI lineage: Eukaryota > Metazoa > Arthropoda > Insecta > Blattodea > Blattidae > Periplaneta > Periplaneta americana. Next base: position 195,882,335 of record JAJSOF020000001.1, read on the forward strand.
AACTTAAACTCTAAATCATTACATAACCTTACCGTTTGTTTTAAGTTCGCATTTATAGACTGGGGGGAAAAAAAGACAGACGTATATCACGGCCTGCTGGAGTATAGTAAACACAAAAAACATTTTAAAGTAACACTGTTGAAGATAGATATTTTTGTTCTGCAAATTTGCCGTCATTGAACAGAAACCAAGATGGAGATTGCATTGCAACTAATTAGAAATTCCTCTTTCAGGTATGTAATAAACGATCTTCGCACAAAATAATGTACGATACACGAGCGGTATGATTGTTTTCATGTTCTTGGAAATTAAAAAAAAACTCAACTACGTTTCGCTTTTTCAATCTTTTCTCGAACATGAAAACTTCAACATACCGCTCTTGTAACGTATATTACTATTTTCTAATTTTTGAAATAATAAAATTTCTTGTATTTTAAATTGAAAAGGGTCTTACTTTAACCAACATACATGAATTTCATTATTATACTTATGTATATTCAGTTAAGAGTAAATTAAAAAAAAAAAGCTTCTCCTGAAAAATTCATTTTTCTTTTACTTAGGCTATGTGTCTTTTCCCGCCGTCAAAATATTGTTCTCTGAAAAATAGCAATTTTGACAAGGGTTCTTTTGTAATAATGTCTTCAATTATTTTATATGAAACATTTCATAACGTGTTTTGGGAAAATCATTGATTTAATTCCCAATATGCTTAGGCTGTTTAAGAGAGCAGAGTATTGGAATTTTAGTTTTGTCCTTCAAATGCGCAGAAATTTGATCAGAACAAAATATAGCATTTTAAAATTCTTTTTCAGAACGAAAAATTACATTTGTTCGGATAAAATGTCCTCACATTTAAAGCTCAAACCTAACTTCAATAGTTAATACCATAATATCCTGCTCTATTAAATTCAATGAGCATATTAGGAATTGTTTCATATAAAATAATTGTTATCTCTGAAAGCAACAAAAATCTAGCAAAATTGTATTAAACGTTTTTGTTTGAAGTATCTCAAAGAATAACCCCTTGACATTACTTACGGTTCACCCTATGTATCAATTGTAAAGTCCAAAAATTTCGGATCGCATCCATTCTTCTTCTTCTTCTTCTTCTTCTTCCCTTCAAGTATTAGGCCATATGGCCTTTTACGATCTCACAGTTGAATTTTCAATCCAGCGCTTCTTTGGACGACCGAGAGATTTCTTCCCGTTTGGACGATAGTGGAGCATGGCTTTTGGGATTCTATCTCTATGCATGCGATGCAGATGATTTATCCAGTTGTTCTGATAATGTTTTACGTGATTAATTACAGGTTCTAGTTGTAATTCTTCCATTACATCTTCATTGCGTTTGTGATCCCATTTCGTATATCCCGCTGTATATCTCATAAATTTCATTTCATTAGCCGTTATTCTGCTTTCGTCTTTCTTCCTCAATGTCCATGCCTCACTGCCGTAACAAAGTACAGGTCTCGCCAAGGTCTGGTAAAGGCGAATTCTAGTATGCCTTTGTACTAGGGAAGGTTTCATAATGGTGTTAATTATTCCCATTGTTTTGATGTATTTAGAAATTTTCTGTGAAATGTCTACTTCATCGAAGAAAGATAATGTGTATCCGAGATATGTAAAATAATTTATCCTTTCTAATATTTTTGGATCTAAACATATTTTGCTAGTCACAGGGTATTTTCTGCAGAAGGCCATAATTTTAGTTTTTTCTTTATTGCTTTTCATATCATATTTAATTCCAATATTGTTAAAATTAAAAATTGAACGGTGTAATTCATCTTCTGAGGATGCCACCAGAGCTGAATCGTCTGCAAAAAGTAATGAATCTAGTTGTAAATGTATATATCCACGAGGCAATTGTTTCCATTCTCTAATTATTTGATTCATATATATATATATAATAATAATAATAATAATAATAATAATAATAATAATAATAATAATAATAATAATAATAAATAGCAACGGTGAAAGGCCGCAGCCTTGTCTTACTCCTGTATGAATTTCTGTCCTATTCGATAATTTATATCCATTCTTACTCATACATAATATATATGATACTGTTAATATAGCCCGCTTTTGCAGAAAGATTTTCGATACATAAAATCGCTTTACGGTTGCCATGGCAACTGTGAGTATAATTTTCTTTTCTGCTGGAGATGCGAAAAAATAAATCCTGCCGCATTACGCATCCCTTGTAAGTGGTTTAGGGTCGACGAAAAGAATCTCAAATTCAGAGGGATTTAAATTTCCTTAAAGCCGCACTCTGTAACGCATTACCGCGGCGTAATATTGTGACGTAACGTCTGCTGCGAAAGCTTTCCTTCGTGGATTGGAATTTAGCAGACTGGTGAAACAAAAGCACAGCTTAATACCGCGGGTAGACAAGATTTCTCGGGACTATGATCAGTGTGATCACAAACCACAACGAACCAACTGCAAACTTAAAAGACTTTAGAGCACGAGATATTTCAAACCCCGTTAGGTAGCTGACTTCCTTACATTTATTTATCTCATCTTTCTCTTCCTGGCTATGATTTAAGACAATATGTCAATTCCTGGCGTCTAACAGTTCGTTGACACATAATATTGAACCAGTTTTTCTACAATATTATTATTAAATGAATAACTAATAAATAGTTACCTTCATCTAAAGATTAAGAAGATTAAAACTGAGACAAAACATAATAATTTTATCCTTCTAGGGCAGTGATGTCAAAGCAAGCGAATTTTTCTGACTTTGACGTCGTGCTCGGGCAGCAAGCGCTAAGTATGGAAAGAGGAAGGGTTGTGTATATGAATAAGCAACCTGTTGGATTGAGAAAACAGTGGTGCACAAACTTCAAACGGAACGTGAAATTTTATGTCGTTATTTTTATATGGCTTCTTTCTTTTTAATATTATCTATATTGTCTGTAAAACAAAAATACTAACATTGATTTCTTAATATTGCACTTGTGTTTTAAATCTTAATAACATAATAGAGAGTTAAGAAGGAATATTCACTTAAATTCCATAGTAATACAACTATACTCTTCTAAGTGGATGAAACACATCATTTATGAATAAAATGATGTCCCAAAGAAAGAGATTGAGTATGACATAAGTTGGAATTTATATTGATGGTATGTTTAGCCTTACAAAAGTAATCAATAAACTAATCAAAACAATATTACAGTACAAAGCAAAGTTACCTAGGTACTGTATCTGTTTTAAATGTAACTAATATTGCATAACAAAACTCTTATCGCATTATGCTTTTAAGGTGATATTTGTGAGCAACTTCCTATCATCAGAATATTAAATTATTTTCTCGAAATCTGCTGAAGCTATAGAGCTGACATTTTTACAACACATGGGCACGTATCTTTTGCTTATGATGTAACAGTAGTTGCTTTGTTAATTCATTTCCTTACAAACAATTTTAATGCGAATATTTTCAAAATTTTCAATAGACTATTTTCAGTAATACGTATTTACGGTATATTAGATTTACGAAAACATCCTGTAAGGCTACTAAATAAATAGGCCTATACCTGAAAATTTCACTTTTCTATACGAAAAGTTGAGAAAATATTTCTTTGGAATAAAAAAATCAAACTTGTGAAAAATGAGCATTAAAATTAAAATTTACATTTTTATAATGCACTTATACTTCTCAGGCAAATCTAAAAATTACCATGGATACAGTTTTAATAAGTTCTCTTCCCTTTATCTATTGAATCAGTGCTGGCCATCCCTGAATATAGCTCGACCAAGCGGCATATACCACCTCTTTCGTCTGTCTCTTTCCTTTCCGCTGTAAAGCGCTCAGGCTCTCCTGGGCTCTAAAGCACGCGTTTGCTCCTGTGGGCATCAAATGACATGCCTGCCTTAATACGTTGACGCAAAACCCGATCTTCCACTCGCTCAGTACAATTGTAAGAAATTCTCAAAAAGAACTATAACAATATTACTCATATCATAACATTACCAACCATTACCTTATTGCATTTCTGGTGGTGTGGAAGAGAAGGGATGACAGCTTGAACTCCAGCAGAGTAAATAAATATATCAAAAACTTCCTGTTAGAGACTCGAAATCAGGTGTACAGTTTGCGAACCTAGCAGTCGTTCATTACTAATCAATGATTAGCAAACCAGATTTATTTTTAAAGAATCCAACGTGTCGGATACTATCCTCACCACATTTTTTTGTTTACTACAGGGCCGACCTCTGAAACTTGAATTCCTTTATTCATTAGCAGAATGGGCAAGTACACTGCACACCTCTTCTAAACAGCAAATTACAGGCTTTTATAGCAGAATCATGTCCGGAACGATGAACAAATGCTCAGGGCCTGTGAGCAGTGAATTTTAAACAAGTTTACTGAGATTCTATCGTAATGAGGGCGGTGGCTGAAGACCATAGGCACTCCCAGTAATAATAAACAATCAGAGACTTTCTTGCTCGCTATGGGGTCCTGGCGGAGGGGGAAGCAGCCCGGGATTCGAAGCGGCAATAACTTGCGACTCCTGGTTAATTGTGCAGAACTGCAAGAGATTGCCAATTTGTTTCTGCAAGTGCTTCGACATAACGGAAGAGCAATGTCTGTGATTTCTGAGGGATGCTCAAACCCGACAGGGTTGTCCACACTCCATGTATCTCAGATGATAGGCGCGTTTGCGTACTGACCCGGAGCTGCGCCTGGGCGCGGGTTCGATTCCCGCTTAGGCTGATTACCTGATTCGTTTTTTTTTCTACTCTAAGGTAAAATGTTAGGTAATTACATAACAAATTCTCGACCTCATCTCGTTATCACTAGACCATGGAACTTTATGCACTAAAAAAACCTGAAAATATGCATACAACTACGTTCATTTGATTTAATAATGTGATATAAATGAAAATAATAATTTAAAGTAATAATCTATACTAATAATAAATCTGTAGCCGAAATTTTTCTGGTAATTTTCGATTTTCCAAAAATAATTGGTCCTAACATATATAATTAACCGCCCTGAAACCGAAAATCGCTTTTTTGAAATTTTTGTTTGTATGTCTGTCTGTCTGTCTGTCTATCCAGATGTTTGTTACCTTTTCACGCGATAATGGCTGAACCGATTGATATGAAAATTGGAATATAAATTAAGTTCATTGTGACTTAGAATTTAGGCTATATGGAATTCAAAATATTTTATTTAAAAGGGGGCTTGAATTAAAGAAATCGAAATATCTCCCTTATTATTGATTTTCATGAAAAATATTACATGACAAAAGTTTCTTTAAAAATAATTTCCGATAAGTTTTATTCCATGCAACATTATGATAGGACTGATATTTAATGAGATAAATGAGTTTCAAAATTACAATAACAACGCCATCTAAGCTGGTGTAATGAAATAAAAAACAAATGACTTCGTCTATAAGGGGCCTTGGACAACAACAATCGAAAGCTATGAAACATAGCCTACAGAGAATGTTTCTGTGTTTGCATGAAGTAATATCGGAAGCTAAATTAACCGATTTGTATAATTAATTATTAATTCACCATTGGAAAGTGTAGTTTCTCTAGATGGACATAATGCTATAATGTTATTACAGTAACTTCTGAGTGAATCGAGGACAGGTAAGATTAAAATAGCTTCTTATGCACAGAAAACTTGATAGGCTATTCTGTACATTCGTTTCCTGTATTTCCTAAAATAATTTTTATGACCAAATGAGTGGTCTCTGGATCAAAATGATCGCATTTTAATTTTTTAATATAATTTAAATTAAGTAACATCATAAACGATTTATCTTTCTATCAAACACGAATGTTCCCTGGATCAAATGTCCTATTTCAATTGTGTAATTACTTCATATTTATTTCTAACGGCTGCAGCGGAGCGCACGGGTACGGCTAGTAAAGTAATAAATGTCATCATTTTTATTAAATATACAGTATTTTTTCTGTAAGCATATTAATTATTCATTTTACAAGATAGCCTATTTGGATTGGTAGGCTACATTTTTAACTTTCTAACTATACAGCTTTTTAAAATTTTCTTTGTCATTCACGTAATTATCACTGAACAACAAGAATTTTCTTCGACTTAAAACAATGTGTCCCTTGTGGTTTTGTGTGCGCTGAATCCGAAAATGCATCTCTTTTCTTCGTATTACGTAAGGTTTTTAAGATATACTATGATTTCATTTTTCGATAAGCGCTCCCCCAGGAAACATCTGGCGCGGGTTGTAGGTTGCAAATCAAAACAAAAGATAATGGCATTTATGAGTTTATGACTTATTTCCGGTTTCTTATTGTTTTTGGTATATTCTTTTGCACTTCTAATCAATAAACAGATATTGGTCCCTTCTATTCAGTAAATTTCATAAAAGTTCAAAGTGAGGTCTATGTAATGAACAAACAAGGGTGTGGTTTTCAGTATTTAAAATAAAATTTTAACGGTTTAAGTGAAGTCAAATTAAAAGAGGCTATTTTCATCGGTCCACAAATTCACAAAGTTATGCCTGACTCTTCATTTGAGAAGAAAACTTTCCGTTACAGAAAAAATGACATGGCACGTTTTCAAAGATGTTTACTCAAATTTCCTTGAAAATTCTAGGGCAGATAACTACATAGAACTAGAGGGAACCCAAGAGTTGGAACTTAAATCTGAGACGATTCTTCTGACGCCGGGGTGGAATCCGGTGTGGCTTAGTGGATAAAGCGTCAGCACATAGAGCTGAAAACCCGGGTTCAAATCCCGACGCCGGAGAGAATTTTTCTCTGTTCCATTACTCTTTCATCGTACATAGAACTTGTTGTGGAAACCATGTCAAGTCCATAATGGGAAAATGGAGTGTAATAGGCCTATATCTCTCAAAATACATTTTTTTACATTCTCACTTGGATTTATTTTCTCCTAGCCTTGGAGCGGTAAGTGACGAGCATGGGAAAACATTTTATCTAGATATTTCTGACATGGACAGGCGATATAAAGGAAGATCATCACACAGCATACTTGCAGACAATTTTTGGTTCCTTGTAAAAGACAGTCCCGGGTCTAGTTAAAAACAGAAGTCATCCAGAAAATTCTTTTAAATGTAAGTTCAAATTCCGAGATCTATCATTATACGCATAAAATATTTATATTGTTATGTTTTAAACTATTGTAACATCATTTTTGTATCCAGTACACAGATTTTCTTTCATAAAAAATTCAATCCATTTTCCAAAATCTTTCAGATGGTATACAGAAAAATACAGGGCGTCACTTAAAAATGTTTCTGATGACGTCACAACTCGTACAACAATGAAAACAAAAATGGTTCGTTTTTGTGAAAAAGTTTTTTTTTAATATACTGTTTGAAGTGTCCGAGCGTTTTTCGAAAAACATTTCCATTCAGCTGTAGCAGAAAATATGCGTGACTTTTGAAACACACTGTACATATTATTTACCTATTTATTTATATTCATTATGATTTGTTTAAATGCGGTGTATATTAAGCAATTTACAGTAATCATAGGTAATAGAAAATGCATTTGTTATGGGTCATAAATGAAGCAGATCAGAGAGACAGAGAAAATCGGACAAGTGACTGAGTGTATTGTTACTTTCTTTCCCCCTCCCTCTCAACATAAACCACTGCGGTAAACATTTGCTCTCTAAGCCGATACCATCACCCTCAAGTTCACTGTCAGACAGCTGTGCGAGTCCTTGAGCGGTGTCCAGTATTTTCTTGTCATTCAGAACTTCTAAAGCCCTGGAGAAAGTCTATAAAGAAAGTGTCAAGAACCTTCAAACAGAATGACAAAACCTCAAACATTTAGTGGAATTTTACACAGTTTGGCAACCCTGATACACACACTATTTTGTCTCCAGTTGTGAAATGGTAGGGACAACATTGCATCCCCGTCTGTTATTATCAATTTATCAGGAATATTGTTACGTGACAAATTCCCGTTTGTTACAGACGCATCCCTCTCATTGTCAGTTGCTGCGGACGTGAGTGAGATGGGACCGATATTGTGATTCTTCTTTTATTGTGAATTAGCCGCTCATTACAGAGTGAGGCTGGATCCGCCATGTTTATCAGGCAACGTAAGTAATTATTGTGAAGCCATAATAACAAGGCAGAGATGATGCAGGAATGAAATTATTATTTTGTCCATCTAGCGATTCTATCAACCAGCGTTGCTATGAAACATGTAACAGCAAGATTCATGAAGGCGAGCAAGAACGGCATTAGTCCATAAGCACAAAACACCCGGAGGCTATTCCACTCAAGTACGGAGTAATTCCTGTCCAACAAACTAATATACAAGCCTTGTATATCATTAGCAAATGCGTTATCTGTCCTTAAGGGTTTACAATTGGCATCCAATTTTATATGCTTATTTACATTTTAAACAATTTGAAAGTATCATTTTATGGATTTTTATGAAATGATGATTATGTAAAGCAGTGTAGTTAGTAACTGATGTCTAGCTGACAGTTCTTTGAATCTACTATACTGCTATACAGGGTGGTTCAGTAAATACATGCAAAATTTCAACAAGGAATAGAAGGATGCTCTTAGGGTCTGGAATTTCAGATTAATGATATACGAGTTTAAACATGTATATCCTTGTTGCTTACTGTTTTCCATATTATCTACATTTATTATCTACTTGTCTTAAATCATTGTGAAACTACGGTTGTACCACTTTCGTTAACATTGTACATAAAATAAACTGAAATGCAATAAATGAAAAAAATTGAAATGCAATAAATAAAACAAATTGAAATGCAATAAATAAAACAAATTGAAATGAAATAAATAAAACAAATTGAAATGCAATAAATAAAACAAGTTGAAATGCAACAAATAAAACAAGTTGAAATGCAACAAATGAAAAATTGAAATGCAATAAATAAAACAAATTGAAATACAATAAATGAAACAAATTGAAATGCAATAAATGAAACAAATTCAAAATGCAATAAATGAAACAAATTGAAATGCAATAAATGAAAAAAATTGATATGCAATAAATTAAACAAATTGATATGCAATAAATGAAACAAATTGAAATGCAATAAATGAAACAAATTGATATGCAATAAATGAAACAAATTTAAATGCAATAAATGAAAAAAATTGAAATGCAATAAATGAAACAAATTTAAATGCAATAAATGAAACAAATTGAAATGGAAACAATAAAACAATTTGAAATGCAATAAATAAAACAAATTGAAATGCAATAAATAAAACAAATTGAGATGCAATAAATAAATTGAAATGCAACGAATAAAACAAATTGAAATGGAATAAATGAAACAACTTGAGATGGATTAAATAAAACAAATTGAAATGCAATAAACGAAACAAATTGAAATGCAATAAATGAAACAAATTGAAATGCAATAAATAAAACAAACTGAGATGCAATAAATAAAACAAATTGAAATGCAATAAATACAACAAATTGAAATGCAATAAATGAAACAAATTGAAATGCAATAAATGAAAAAAATTGAAATGCAATAAATAAAGAAATTGAAATGCAACGAATAAAACAAATTGAAATGGAATAAATGAAACAACTTGAGATGGATTAAATAAAACAAATTGAAATGCAATAAACGAAACAAATTGAAATGCAATAAATGAAACAAATTGAAATGCAATAAATAAAACAAATTGAAATGCAATAAATAAAACAAATTGAGATGCAATAAATAAAACAAATTGAAATGCAATAAATAAAACAAATTGAAATGCAATAAATAAAACAAATTGAAATGCAATAAATGAAACAAATTGAAATGAAATAAATAAAACAAATTGAAATGCAATAAATAAAACAAATTGAAATGCAATAAATAAAACAAATTGAGATGCAATAAATAAATTGAAATGCAACGAATAAAACAAATTGAAATGGAATAAATGAAACAACTTGAGATGGATTAAATAAAACAAATTGAAATGCAATAAATGAAACAAATTGAAATGCAATAAATAAAACAAATTGAAATGCAATAAATAAAACAAATTGAAATGCAATAAATAAAACAAATTGAAATGCAATAAATAAAACAAATTGAAATGCAATAAATAAAAACGTTGTAATGCAATACATAAAAATTTGAAATTCAATAAATAAAACAAATTTAAATGTAATAAATAAAATAAATGTAAATGCAAAAGTAAAACATATTGCAATGCAATAAAATAATTGAAATGCAATAAATAAAAAAATGAAATGCAAAAAATAAAAAAATTGAAATCCAATAAATAAAACAAATTGAAATGGAATAAATGAAACAAATTGATATGCAATAAATAAAACAAATTTAAATGCAATAAATAAAACACATTGCAATGCAATAAAAGAATTGAAATGCAATAAATAAAACAATGAAATGCAAAAAATAAAAAAATTGAAATGCAATAAATAAAACAAATTGAAATGCAATAAATAAAACAATTTTAAATGCAATAGATAAAACAAATTTAAATGCAATAAATAAAACACATTGCAATGCAATAAAAGAATTGAAATGCAATAAATAAAACAATGAAATGCAAAAAATAAAAAAATTGAAATGCAATAAATAAAACAAATTGAAATGGAATAAATGAAACAAATTGATATGCAATAAATAAAACAAATTGAAATGCAATAAATAAAACAATTTTAAATGCAATAGATAAAACAAATTTAAATGCAATAAATAAAACACATTGCAATGCAATGAAAAAATTGAAATGCAATAAATAAAACAATGAAACGCAAAAAATAAAAAAATTGAAATGCAATAAATAAAATAAACTGAAATGCAATAAATAAAACACATTGCAATGCAATAAGTAAAACAAATTGCAAAGCAATAAATAAAACACATTGGAATGCAATAAATCAAACACATTGAAATGTCAAAAATAGAACATATTGCAATGCAACAGTACAATACATAAAACACACTGGAATTCAAACAAACTACGATGAAGTTAATATTAAAGTGAATGGGAACAACATTTCGTTTCTCTCACTCCAGTAAGATTTTGATTTATTTCTTTACGCATTATCAGAGCTTTAATTGTTTAATTTTAGAAACGAGACGGAAAGAAAAAACAAATATCCGGAATATTATGTAAAGTATGTTTTTAATGTGTTCACACTCTTATCGGGGTTTACAGTAATCCCATATCAACATTAACAGTAAGAAACACTGGATAGTGAAACACAAAAAATTATAATTGCAGGAAACTGCGTGGACCTCCATGACTTCACAGATTAGGTAACAGCAGCACAGCTCTATTCTAAACAGTACACCCCGCACAATTCCACAAATGAAAACAACCCCTGTCACTGTGTTAGAAGGCTGCATAATCCGGAATGCACTATAACCATAAACTTTGCTGAATTCACATTTTAACAACAATTATTCCCTGCGTAATTCTGATTTATCTAAATACTCGACGGTCATTTTAAACTTCAGTTAAACTGGAGGAAAAATTACAGACTTAATCCTTCTATATAAGATAAAAAGCAATAATACAGGGTGATTCAGTCCACACGTAACAGTAATTTATTTCGGAGACTAGTGCATTAAAATTTTCGAGACAAAAATATTTATAACTGAACCACATGTGAACTTTCACTTTAGCTTGATTTCATCAATCAGCTCTAACAGAAAGTAGCTTCAGTGGCGTATCACTTTAAAATTTCAAATGGGAATCGGGGTCAAATAAGGTACCATTTGATAGAGCTCTTCAAAACAAACAACTTTCATAGGAAACGTTTTTATTAATTCCTATTCTTTCAATGAGAAAACGTACGAAAAGACAGTGGATGATTCGGATCACTCGTAAGTCATTTATTTCGGAAACTAGTGCATGAAAATTTTCGAAACAAAAATATTTATAACTGAACCACATGTGAAATTTCACTAGAACTTGATTTCACCAATCAGCTCTAATGATTTAAGGGCCAGTGGCGTATCACTTTAAAATTTTAAATGAGAGTCGGGTCAAATAGGGTACCATTTGATAGAGCTTTTCAAAACAAACAACTTTCATAGGAAACGTTTTTATTAATTCCTACTCTGCCAGTCACTTGACCACGCCGAAGTGTTAGGAGTCACTGACAGTGTTAGAAGAAGAGTACAGGTGTGCGCTGCTCAGAACGGCAGATAGTTTGAAAATTTATGAAAAATTAATGGAATTGCCAAGCCTTTCAGTAACATGTCAACATTAATTGTCTTGTTTACATTTTCGTCTTGTAACATTTCTCAATATTGATGACATTGTCTTTTTGTACGTTTTCTCATTGAAAGGGTAGGAATTGATAAAAACGTCTCCTATGAAAGTTGTTTGTTTTGAAGAGCTCTATGAAATCGTACCTTATTTAACCCCGACTCCCATTTGAAATTTTAAAGTGATACGCCACTGAAGCTACTTCCTGTTAGAGCTGATTGATGAAATCAAGCTCAAGTGAAAGTTCACATGTGGTTTAGTTATAAATATTTTTGTCTCGAAAATTTTCATGCACTAGTTTCCGAAATAAATGACTTACGGGTGGTCTGAATCACCCTGTATATTATGCTGAAGAAGATGATGAAGATGATGAAAGATGAGGCTTTATGAGATGTTACACAGAGCAAACAGGCAATAAATTAATAAAGACCATTGTCACGAAGACCTTTCTGACCAACCCCAGTAATGAATTAAAAAAAAAAATTCAGGCAGTGTAAAGGGCAACTGAAGCAAGTACGTGAAAACAGAAGAGGATTACTTCGAATGTAATTCGAAAAGTAGCCTATATTAGGCCCTACTCTATTTTTTCGACTGAGATATTGGGTATCTTTAATCATGTCTCGCATATTTCTAGAAGAGGTTTCAACGTCAAATATCTATATTCGAGCTATAAGGAGAGAAAATTATTACAGCGTTTCGACATGGAACATTTATTCTCACTCGTGGTACCATGGAAACAAGTCTAAAATGAATACCGTGCCTTGTGGTTTTCACCGCGGTCCGTCTCACTCCATTCTCTATAGAAATAAAGACAGGAAATAACACTATAACGTAGTAGATATTACGATACAAGGTGGGTTTTTACAAAGACGAGGAAAATTTTGGAAAACAACCAGAGCGAGTTTTTCAGTATCCGAGATTCTGTAATGCACTTCACAAACGTGTATTGTAGGCCTACAACATTTTTTGCAGGATCATTTTTTTTTAATTGCAAATACAATATATTTTGCATTGAAAATTCATAGCAATATTACAAACTTCACCGACGCTATGTAACATCGAAGTTGATACAGTGTCGTTAAATAAATGATTAATATAAGTAATATTGAGATGAACTCTTTTTACTGAAATATATCTCGTAAACAAGGTCCGTAAATGCTGGCGTAACTTCATGAATGACTCTGTATGATTACTTATTTAGTCCAAGGGTTTGCTCTGAGCAAGACACCTGCAGAAGAAAGAGTACACAGTAGGCGTAACAATGATGATGGTCAATAAAGTAGGTGTGAGCAACACTAATTGCGCCTACAGTCACTCATCTCGCTCGCTGATGACTCAACCCACACATCCGGTTGGGTTGGTATACACTCGCTGGTCCCCTCTTCCGTCCACAAACACAACCACAAGGCACAACTCCAGCTGAGGGGACTGTTGGTGGCTTTGGCGAACCTCAAACCTGACGACTCGGTCTTTGCAGGGCCCTCACGTGGCGGACTATCTGATGTTTCTAAAAGACTTCGAGGACAATGGCATTATGTTATTTGCACGAGGAGAAGATTTAATTAGTTCGGTATTACCAATGAAAGGAGAAACTCAGACCAATGCATCTATAATAATAATAATAATAATAATAATAATAATAATAATAATAATAATAATAATAATATTCATTCAGGGTTTGGTCTTTCACTCCTTTGATTTGATTACCTGGTTGGGTTTTTCCGAGGTTTTCCCCAACCAAAAGCAAATGCCGGGTAATCTTTTGGCGAATCCTCGGACCTCACCTCATCATTGTAGAAAATTACTAAATTGTAAAATATTGTAAAAATTTGTAACACTTGTAATTGTGATATTGTAAAACTTTGACTTGTTCCACCATCTTAAAGCTTCATTGCTCATGTAACATCTGTGGAATATAATGAATGAATGAATGAAACCCACCATTCTCTCATCTTTTCTATTTTCTTGCCTTCCTTTTAGTCTCCTCATATGATCCATACATTTAATGTCGTCAATCATCTGATATCTTTTCCTGCCAGAACTCTTCTCCCTTTCTTTCCAGTTCATCCTTCAGAAGGTAGTTTCTTCTCAACCAATTCCTCTTGCTCTTCCTGATCAGTTTCAGCATCATTCTCTCTTCACCCGCTCTTTCCAACACAACTTCGTTTCTTATTCTGTGTATCCAATAATAATAATAATAATAATAATAATAATAATAATAATAATAATAATAATAATAATAATAGTAATAATATTCATTCATAGTGTTCTGTCCAAGGGCTGGTAATTTACCGTAAACCCAGCATTCTCAATCTTTTCTATTTTCTTGCCTTCCTCTTAGTCTCCGCATATGATCCATATATCTTAATGCTGTCAAACTTCTGATATCTTTTCGTGTCCAGAACTCTTCTCTCTTCACCATTCTTTCCAGTGCATCCTTTAGAAGGTAGTTTCTTCTCAACACACTTCCTCTTCCTCTTCTTGATCATTTTCAGCATCATTCTCTCTTCATCCACTCTTTCCAACACAGCTTCGTTCTTATTCTGTCTCCATTAATAATAATAATAATAATAATAATAATAATAATAATATTAATAATAATAATATTAATAATAATATTAATAATAATAATAATATTAATAATAATATTAATAATAATATTATTATTAATAATAATATTAATAATAATAATAATATTAATATTAATAATAATAATATTATTAATAATAATAGTAATAATGCTGACATTAAGCTAGTGTCTCTATGGAGAAGAAACGTTAATTTTGAATAGAAAAGCAGATATTGAAAACATTGAGAAAAAAAATGCAAAATCATAAGGAAAATTTTAGGCCCAAAAGTCATAAGTGAACAATACAGATTCATAAAAAAACATGGAATAAAAAAATACATAGATATTGATCGTAGAGGCATTAAAACACGAAGGATAAAATTTTATGGACACAACAAAAGAATGAATCCCGACAGACTCACAAAACAAATACTTGAATTTTATGAAAATAGGAGTAAAGCACAAACATATTACAAAATGGATTGGCGGAATAAAAAAATGACTTAAAACTCTCAGGAATCACACAAGAAATCTTAAACAGAGAAATCTTTAAAATCATAGTTCATAAATGGCAAGTTGAAGAGGAAAAATGGAAGAAGAAAACTGGGACAACGTGGACTGAAGAGGGAAAACAAGTTCACAACCAAAGAATGAGAGGACTACGGGCAAAAAGAAGGCAAAGAAAAGTCTCTGAGTCTCCCTCTAAAAGTTCTAAATGAGCTTATTCGCAACTAAATAATAATAATAATAATAATAATAATAATAATAATAATAATAATAATAATTTATATACATACATATTTATGGCTTTCAAGGGACCCGGACGTTCATTGCCGCCCTCATACAAGCCAACCATTGGTCCCTATCCTGAGCAAGATTAATCCAGCCTCTATCATCATAGCCCACCTCCCTCAAATCCATTTTAATATTATACTTGCATCTACGTTTCGGTCCCTCCTAAGGTCTTATTCCCTCCGGCCTCCCAACTAACACTCTATATGTATTTCTGGATTCGCCCATACGTGCTACATGCCCTGCCCATCTCAAACGTCTGGATTTAATGTTCCTAATTATGTCAGGTGAAGAATACAATGCGTGCAGTTCTGTGTTGTGTAACTTTCTCCATTCTCCTGTAACTTCATCCCTCTTAGCCCCAGATATTTTCCTAATAACCTTATTCTCAAACACCCTTAATCTCTGTTCCTCTCTCAAAGTGAGAGTCCAAGTTTCAGAACCATGCAGAACAACCGGTAATATAACTGTTTTATAAATTCTAACTTTCAGATTTTTTGACAGCAGATTGGAAGATAAAAGCATCTCAACCGAATAATAACACCCATTCCCCATATTTATTCTGTGTTTAATTTCCTCCCGAGTATCATATATATTTGTTACTGTTGCTCCAAGATATTTGAATTTTTCCACCTCTTCAAAGGATCAACTTCCAACTTTTATATTTCTATTTCGTACAATATTCTAGTCCAGAGACATAATCATATACTTTGAATAATTTCGAGGGAAAAATTGTTCCGAGGCCGGGCATCGAACCCGGGACCTTTGGTTAAACATACCATTGGTTGCTAAAGTGACCCGGATCCTAAGACTGATAATCACTAAATGGTTCTACATTTTTTCTTTAGTACATTTTGTTTTTTTTTTTTTCTTTAAGACGAATTTATTGATTTTTGTAATCTCCGTAAATGTTTGCATCTAATGGACCGACTCTTGAACAGGAAGAATGCTCTTTAGGGATCCTCTATATTTTAATGTGCGTGTTTTTATGTTGTAAAATTATTATTATTATTATTATTATTATTATTATTATTATTATTATTATTATTATTATCATGAAATATCTAAACTTAGTTTATAAAATATATTAATTGAATATTATACGAAAACAAGAGGAAGAA
Source organism: Periplaneta americana (assembly GCA_025594305.2). Classification (NCBI taxonomy): domain Eukaryota; kingdom Metazoa; phylum Arthropoda; class Insecta; order Blattodea; family Blattidae; genus Periplaneta; species Periplaneta americana. Next base: position 195,899,039 of record JAJSOF020000001.1, read on the forward strand.
TACTAGCCTTGAAAGGAATAAATACAATAAGAGCCAAATTTATTCTGGACGGACAAGCTTGGAGAAGGTAAATTCTTTCAATTACTTAGGTTACAAAAAATTTTGTGTAAAAAAAGCGCATAAAGGTTTGAGTTGAAAGAACTGCGTTGTATTATTCAAGGGAAGGATAACAAAAATCTTGGTTAGCTGCTATAACCTTCACAAGCCACGCTACTTGACATACAGCCACGTGGGATGAATTTTCTTCCTTGCAAGATCTTGTTAGAGATACAACAGTTCTCAAAGCACTCTTTTCCTCCAGGAAATGGATTCAGCAATAACATTAGTCGCTTAGCCGCTTTCTGTCCCATCGGCACAGTATTAAAGCTCTTCTGAGTTCAGAGGCAGTTTGAAACTTTTCTATTTTTTCGTACGGGCAGTAGCAGACAAGAAGTTTTACTCGTGTCTTGCTGGTACGCATCTCGTAACCTGGTCACGAAGTTGAGTGTGTGGCGGGATTCCATTACGTGGCTATCAAAACATGATTCGAGATCATAACCCGGGAGAAGCAAGTCCACACACACATAGGCCTAGGACGTCACTACAAAAATCAGTCTGGAGATGATGATAATGATGACGATGAAGAAGAGAGATGAAGATGACGATAAAGAAGAAAGATGAAGATGACGATGAAAAGGAAATATGAAGATGACGATAAAGAAGAGAAATGAAGACAACAAAGAAGAAAGATGAAGATGATAAAGAAGAGAAATGAAGACAACAAAGATGAAAGATGAAGATGATGATAATGAAGAGAAACGAAGACAACAAAGAAGAAAGATGAAGATGATAAAGAAGAGAAACGAAGACAACAAAGAAGAAAGATGAAGATGATGATAATAAAGAGAAACGAAAACAACAAAGAAGAGAAACGAAATGACGATAAAGAAGAAAGATGAAGATGATAAAGAAGAAAGATGAAGATGATAAAGAAGAAAGATGAAGATGATAAAGAAGAGAGATGAAGATGATAAAGAAGAGAGATGAAGATGACGATAAAGAAGAGAGATGAAGATGATAAAGAAGAGAGATGAAGATGACGATAAAGAAGAGAGATGAAGATGACGATAAAGAAGAGAGATGAAGATGACGATAAAGAAGAGAGATGAAGATGACGATAAAGAAGAAAGATGAAGATGACGATAAAGAAGAAAGATGAAGATGACGATAAAGAAGAAAGATGAAGATGATAAAGAAGAAAGATGAAGATGATAAAGAAGAGAAATGAAGATGATAAAGAAGAGAAATGAAGATGATAAAGAAGAGAAATGAAGATGATAAAGAAGAGAAATGAAGATGATAAAGAAGAAAGATGAAGATGACGATAAAGAAGAAAGATGAAGATGACGATAAAGAAGAAAGATGAAGATGATAAAGAAGAAAAAAAATGAAGATAAAGAAGAAAGATGAAGATGACGATAAAGAAGAAAGATGAAGATGATAAAGAAGAAAGATGAAGATGACGATAAAGAAGAAAGATGAAGATGATAAAGAAGAAAGATGAAGATGATAAAGAAAGATGAAGATGACGATAAAGAAGAGAAACGAAGAAAACAAAGAAGAAAGATGAAGATGATGATAAAGAAGAGAAACGAAGACAACAAAGAAGAAAGATGAAGATGATAAAGAAGAAAGATAAAGATGACGATAAAGAAGAGAAACGAAGATGACAAGGAAGAAATGTGAAGATAACCATAAAGGAGAGAAAAGAAGATGATGATAATAAAGAAGAAAGATTAAGGTAACGATAAAGAAGAAAAGAAGAAAGATGAAGATTACGATAGAGAGAAAAAGTGAATATGATGATAAAGATGAAAGATGAGAGAAGGAGGAAGAGAGGATAGAAACATGAAAGAAAGGAAGGAACTAAGAAAGAAAAATAAGAAAGAAATCAAGAAAATAAGAAAGAAAGAAAGAGGGGAAAGAAAGAAGTGATACAGGAAGAAACAAGAAAGAAAGAGAGAAGGAAAACAGCTGAGATACAGGAAGGGAATAAGAAAGAAATAGCAGAAAGAAACAATTGATAGGTAATAGAGGAAGAAAACGAACGAAAGAAAGGAAGCAACTGAGATAGAGAAATAAATAAGAAAGTAAGAGAGGAAAGAAATAAGGAAGAAAATAAGAAAGAAAGAGAGAAAGGAAGGAAGCAAGTTGTATAGAGAGGAAGGCAACAAAATACATAGAGATGAAGGAGATGAGAGAAAGAGAAAATACAAGAAGAAAAAGAGAAGAAGAAAACAAGAAAGAAACAGAAGAAAACAAGTGATAGAGGAAGAAAACTAGAACGAAAGAGAGAAAGCAAGCATGATACACAGAGTTGAGGGATACAAGGGAGAAAGAAAGAAAGGAAATTATATAAAGAAAAAAGGAAAGAAAGGGATAGAAGAAAGAGACGAATAGAACGGAGAGAGGAATTGATCTGAATGAATGAATGAATGAATGGCAGTAAGTTTTTGTGAAATCAAGGTAATATAGCAAGAACTGTATAAAGAATTGGAAAATAATAAGCAATAACACAACAAGTGATTAAGAAGTTAATGTAAGGTGTAAAAATTAAGAAATTATGAAAATAAAAATTCCACCTGTTCTTATTTATTACCACAGATCTACGACTGTAAAATTGAACTGATTCCTACAGCCAGCGCAGTGAAAATATTCTCTGACGTCAGATTTTAATGAGAAGAAACTGAAAGTGGTGGAAAGATATGCTGAAGTCTCTTGAACATTGTCGGCATGCAAAACACAGTTCAAACGCATGCAAGCACAGACTCGCTAAGCATTAACCGTGCTATTTAAAAGAAAAATAAGGAAAAGCACAAGAATTAGTTATTTTACGTATTGTAAGCTTAAAATATCAGCGAAGTAAAACTCTCACTGGGTCACAGGATTAAGTAGGGTTGCGAAGATAGGCAACCCATTGATATATACATTCTCTACGGGTGCACGCAGAAAGTGTAGGTTTAGCTCGCATCAGGGTCTTTTGTGCAAGGACAACAATGCATCCAACAAGCTCGTACTTTCTTTGAAAGCAGTCACCGGGGCAGAAATCGGGGATTTAAGGGAAAGGTACAGCAAACAGCTTTTCTCTTCAGGATCCAGCAACAACTGCGTGAAAGGATCGTAGGTTTAAATCCTCTACACAGCACTGTCATATTGATGAAATGAACACACATTTTACGAAGGGTGTAGGCCTACTTGTGAATGTACAGACTTTTCCAAAACCATTACCTGAGTCTCTGTTAATGCCCACTAACGCATCAGAAAGATAATGTTGGTTTCTTGGTTAGTCAACTGTCGTCAACTGTCCGGAGACAAGTTTGATCCTCATAAGTGACACTAATAAAGCGTCACAAATGATATAACTAAGCCAGGAGATAATCCTTTATTAAGAAACATGTGTTCATAAACAAATACAGTAGTGTATGAAATAGGATCTGATGATGCCGTAACGGCGAAAACGTTCGTTTTCCACACTTCGATAATTAGGCAGGGCAGATCATATTAGGAAGTTTAAATGTAGAAAACAAAGAATGGAAGTGGAAAAATTTTGCTTTGTTAACCGCACAATAGTAGACTGGAACAGCTTACCTGCGGCAATCTTTCAGGGTGGTCCTCTCAAAAACAAAGGAAAGGTTGAGAAGATTAGACTGAAAATGTAATTGTACGTGCAGTGTAAATATCCAAGTTGTGTCATGTAATTAATTAAGTTGATATGTAATTAATTAAGTTGATATGTAATTAATTAAGATTATATGTAATTTAGTTAATATGTAAATCAATTAAGATGATATGCAATTAAGTTGATTTGTAATTAAGTTGATATGTAATTAATTAAGTTGATATGTAATTAATTAAGTTGATATGTAATTAATTAAGATTATATGTAATTTAGTTAATATGTAAATCAATTAAGATGATATGCAATTAAGTTGATATGTAATTAATTAAGTTGATATGTAATTAATTAAGTTGATATGTAATTAATTAAGATTATATGTAATTTAGTTAATATGTAAATCAATTAAGATGATATGCAATTAAGTTGATTTGTAATTAATTAAGGTGATATGTAATTACTTAAGTTGATATGTAATTAATTAAGATTATATGTAATTAATTAAGTTGATATGTAATTAATTAAGATTATATGTAATTTAGTTAATATGTAAATCAATTAAGATGATATGCAATTAAGTTGATTTGTAATTAAGGTGATATGTAATTACTTAAGTTGATATGTAATTAATTAAGATTATATGTAATTAATTAAGTTGATATGTAATTAATTAAGATTATATGTAATTTAGTTAATATGTAAATCAATTAAGATGATATGCAATTAAGTTGATTTGTAATTAATTAAGTTGATATGTAATTAATTAAGTTGATATGTAATTAATAAAGTTGATATGTAATTAATTAAGTTGATATTTATTAATTAATTAAGTTGATATGTAATTAAGTTGATATGTAATTAATTAAGATTATATGTAATTTAGTTAATATGTAAATCAATTAAGATGATATGCAATTAAGTTGATATGTAATTAATTAAGTTGATATGTAATTAATTAAGATTATATGTAATTTAGTTAATATGTAAATCAATTAAGATGATATGCAATTAAGTTGATTTGTAATTAATTAAGTTGATATGTAATTAATTAAGTTGATATGTAATTAATTAAGTTGATATGTAATTAATTAAGTTGATATGTAATTAATTAAGTTGATATGTAATTAATTAAGTTGATATGTAATTAATTAAGATTATATGTAATTTAGTTAATATGTAAATCAATTAAGATGATATGCAATTAAGTTGATTTGTAATTAATTAAGTTGATATGTAATTAATTAAGTTGATATGTAATTAATTAAGATTATATGTAATTTAGTTAATATGTAAATCAATTAAGATTATATGCAATTAAGTTGATTTGCAATTAATTAAGTTGATATGTAATTAATTAAGTTGATATGTAATTAATTAAGATTATATGTAATTTAGTTAATATGTAAATCAATTAAGATGATATGCAATTAAGTTGATTTGTAATTAATTAAGGTGATATGTAATTACTTAAGTTGGTAATAGTTGGGTGAAATAGAAGTACTTATAAGTTAGATTTACTTTTGCTTATTGTAGGCGTTATTATAGAATAGTTTTTAGTTATAGTCCTACGTTTATTGCATCTATTTATTTATAGTTAGAAATAAATTTACGTTTATTTTATTTTATTTTATTTCATTGCTGTAATTATTGTATAATTAATATTATTGTACAGTTTCCCTTAAAAAGAATGAGACGATTCTTGGTCGTCGGAAGTTAAAGTTCTACAGCGCGGTTCACTCGATATCGACGTAGCCAGGAAGACATCTGATCGTGCATGTCTATTTTCATCCTACTCCAAAGTGCACACCAGGCGTTGTCTGTGTATTTCTGGTGTAGGTCTCTTTTTACGTCTTTGATCGTTTATCTTATAATGAAAGATTTAAATATACCGTGTAACACGAAAGTCATTCGCCAAATGGAAAAACAATATTAATTTTGAAATGTAGACATACGGCAAAGACAGCAAGGAACATTGTAAGGACCACGATAAAGACAACAAGGACAAAGATCAGGACCATAGTAACGTACAAGAAACACGACAACAGCAGGACAAGGATTATGCCACGACATAGACCAGCATTAACATTCATAATAACATAATTTGTAATTTTGTATTGTCTATGATCATTAACACTTAATTTCAGGACTTTGTAAAACAAAAAAAATTCTTGGTGTAGACCAAGAATCGAACTCGCTATTTTCTACACAACACGCAGAAGTCTTAGCGTCTGAGCTATTGAAACGACACGAAAAAGCTTTCCTTTCTGTGCGGAGTGTCGATCTAGTCATGAAGGTCCAATGTCGATTTAACTACACTATTTATGTATATATTTATGTATTATTTACATCATATTACCATATTTTTTGCAGTTTTTGAAGTGAATTTCGGAACGATGCTAGTAACAAACCAAATAGCCTGAATTTAAGTAACTCAGTATTCGCTATCTTGAGTATCAGTGCTCTGGTCTACGATCATGCGCAGTGTCTTACATTTGAGACTTAGGAATATTCAATCGTCTCATTCTTTTCTAGGGAAACTGTACATTATATATCACTGCCACCGGGTGTATACTCAATTGTAGTGTTAATAAATATATATACCTACAATTATTTTACATGTCTAACTTGGCTTATAGTCGAGTTTTATTTAAGACAATTTAGACTGAGAACATCGTAAAGAAATTCCTGATTTTGTTTTAATGTTTATAATATTGTGATTAAGGCGATGATGTATCATGGTGTGTAAATTTTCACTCCGGCATTTGCCTTTGTGACTGAGGCAAATCATGAAAAACCTCAGATTGGCTGGCTACTAGTTTTGAACCCGGGACCTCCTGAATGCGAGAGTCAAAAGTTACCGACTGAGCCAACTCGCTCGACAGCATAAACGTTTTACGTAATTATAGAGATTGGATAAATCCCCTGTCATTTTTTTGTAGAATACTTGTTGTCAAGACAACGGGGTCCATGTATCGCTGTTGCTCGTGTTTGGAGTGTGATTGATTTTCTTGCTGTTTGGACAAGACAAGCACCTCCGCCTGGAGAAAGCCCCCCCCCCCCAGCCACGATAGTTGGATTGTTGCCCTGTTACACACGTGCTTTGTACCCTGATCGACCACTATCTGGGATAATGGGATAGATATTACATAGATAAGTGCCTGGTATTACAATGGCTTGCCCATCATATTCCGTTCCTAGGGCGCTATTTAATGATAACTCCTGGGATATCTACGTAGGTATACGGAGCATGGAGATATTATTGTGTATCAGATGGAGTTTGATAGAAAAATGTACTTTATGAAAGAGATGGGAAAGACAGTAGATTTTTCTACCATATCCTGGACGGAGACAGGAACAATATGGAAAGATAAATTGACTGATTTCTCCGGAATCAAAGTTCAACCGTGCAGTTGTGATCATATTTTGTTATGGATGATGTTGAATTTATGCCGACATCTGTACCGTTTGGCGCCCAAATCGAAAAATATGGTCGTCTATTTTATATAGACGGACTGAATCGATGCTAAGTCAATGTTGTGAACAATGTATAGGTTTGAATAATTTTGAGGGAAAAATTGTTCCAGGGCCGGGTATCGAACCTGGGACCTTTGGTTAAACGCACCAACGCTCTACCAACTGAGCTACCCGGGAACTCTACCCGACACCGATCCAACTTTTCCCTCTATATCCACAGACCTCAAAGTGGGCTGACAACCGTCAAGCAACCAACATTGAGTGCACACTAACTGTGCGACTTAAATTGTGGTTTTCTGTTAACGAACAGTGACGTGTATTATGCAAATCAAGCTTTCAGGTATAACTCCCTGTAAAGTTGATTTGAATAATTTTGATACCCGGCCCTGGAACAATTTTTCCCTCAAAATTATTCAAATCAACTTTACAGGGAGTTATACCTGAAAGCTTGATTTGCAATGTATAGGTTATTTCAAAAGTCAGTTCAAACATTAAACCGCTATAAATATTATAATATTTGAGATAGGGAAAAAACAAAAACATCACAGTGTTGGACAAACAACGGGGTTTACAAAACATTGGGAAATGTCCGCCGTTCTCTTGTTCAACGTACAGCATTCTGTCTGTGACAACATGCACAGCATTTTGCAGATAATGTCTTGATACTGGCAATTTCTTGCGAGATGCCATCTTTCAGTTCCATTAGGGTTGTTGGATGTGTCAGGAAAACTCGTTCTTTAAGGTAACCCCACAACCAAAAGTCAGTCCGATTGAAATCTGGAGATCGCGGAGGCCACATTATTGGAAAGTGCCTACTGATGTCACGATCGCCAAACATCTGCGTAATTAATTTTTTTGCAGGAATTAAGATATGGGGTGGAGCGTCATATTGCATGAAGATTATGTTGTTCATATCGAGATTACTCAGTCTACGGATGACGAAGTTCTGTGACATGCTGTAGTAGCGCTCCCCGTTTACTGTAACAGTCTGTCTTATTCCATTATTGTCCACATCTGTGGAGTAACGGTTATCGCGTATTGCCGGGAAACCAGGTGGTCAGGGTTCGATTCCCGGTGGGGGCATATTTATTTGAATGGTTTTAATTATGAATTATTTTTTGGGTAATTCTTGGTGAATAATTCAGTCATTAATGTTTCTTTTATGTTTTTTGTTTATATTTTCTATATCTGGTCTATTTTATTGGGGCAATTTAAGTTACGACCCCGGACTCATTTCACCGGCATTATCACCTTCATCAGACGCTAAATAACCAAAGATGTTGATAAAGCGGCGTAAAATAACCTACTAAAAGTTAATGGTGGAGTTAACATGCGTAATTGAGGATCGTTTTCCGACCAAAGTCATCAGTAAGTAGTTTCCAACAATGTGGCCTCCGCGATCTCCAGATTTCAATCCGAGTTTTCCTGACATATCCAACAACCCTACTGCAACTGAAAGTTGCCATCTCGCAAGAAACTGCCAGTATTCCAAGATATTATCTGCAAAATACTGTGCATGGTGTTGCAGATAGAATACTGTACGTTGAACAAGAGAACGGCGCACATCTTTACAATGTTTTGTAAACCCCGTTGTTTGCCCAACACTGTGATGTTTTTGTTTTTTCCCTGTCTCAAATATTATAATATTTATAGCGGTTTAATGTTTGAACTGAATTTTGAAATACCCTATACTATAAATTCAAAAGAAAGGGCCGAATTTCACTCCAGAATAAGAATTGCATACAAAGAAATTCCGGACAATGTTGTTCCTTTCTGACATTTATCAGTACCATGATGTCAGTCATAATATCCCTCTTCCTTAACAAGCCCCGTTGCTCCCTTCCTTTGAACACATCTTGCATTTCTTTTTGGTAATGTAATTTCATAAAATGGCTTCTTCAGAAATCCTGTAACAGACTTCCCACGTCTGCTCCTGTCCTGTTTAATTTAGTTCATAAGTCACGAATTTACAACCTGACATGAGAAGGCTTTGCAAACCTCAGCGATACGAGGGGAATAAACTTTGAAGTCCTCCTCTACAATAAGAATGAAATGTGGACAACACGCATTACAGACGTGTCAGAGAAGTTGCCGAAGTAGTGCGGCTGGCGTGTTGGTAAGCCTGTCTGTGGGGGGCTGAGGAAGGGATTTTGCATTCTGTTGGGACAACAGGGAAGTGACGTCACGATTCACTCTCGAGATTAGCGTCTCGTACCTTTGGATTGCCGCTTCTACAGTAACTTGTCATTAACATAGAGACCCTAGACTGCTGCTACTGGCACCAGTGTAAAGTTGATTGTGTTCTTGGGTTTACACTAATTTCTCATTTTTTAAATGTATTTTGTTTCCATTCCATAATTTCACCTGCGATAAATATACTGAATATATGCTTAATTATTTTGTACACACGCACTTAACCTTATTCTGTTCTGTAAATACATTTGTGCGAGATCGTGCGTATTTGCTTGCTTTTCGCACAGAATTAATACGCGGTAAGTGTGAAATACCACATTCAGTATTCCCAACGTAACACACATAACAATTTCCCTCATTCATTTTACTGCTTTAGGCTTTTAATATATTATTTTTAGAGACGTTTAACATAGTAATAATTATAAATTGTAAGCTTGCCACTGCAAATTCACCTAAATTGCACTGTTAATTATTGTTTTTAAATATTTGCAAAAATTAAGTAAACTCTACTACTCCACGAAACTTATTGCATTCCTGATACAAGTAACATTAAGGAAGCCGTGAAAAAATCAACAAGATTCCAGATGCCGATGTTATTACTGCAATATGTTATATAAATAATATTGTTAACATATTAAAATGAAAAATAAATCATTACATAATCTTACCTTTTGTTTTAAGTTCGCATTTATACTCTGAGGGAAAAAAAGACAGACGTATATCACGGCCAGCTGGAGTAAAGCAAACACAGAAAACATTTTATAGCAACAATGTTGAAAAAGATATTTTGGTTTTCCGAAGTTGCCGTCATTAAACAGAAACCAACATGGAGATTTCATTGCAACTAATTAGAAATTCGTCTTTACGGTATGTAATAAAGGATCTACGCACAAAATAATGTACGATACACGAGCGGTATGTTTGTTTTCATGTTCTCGGAAATTAAAAAAAGCTGAACTACGTTTCGCTTTTTCAATCTTTTCCTCGACCATGAAAACGTCAACATACCGCTCTTGTAACGTATATTACTATTCTAGTTAACATAATTACATCTATTACCAGGCAGTACATCTCACTTGACGATATGTCTTCCTACTTATTTATTTATTTATTTATTTATTTATTTATTTAATCTCGTAGAGATAAAGCCATCAGGCCTTCTCTTTCCCTCTACCAGGGGATTACAACTACAATATTAAGAATACAATTACAATTATAATTACAATTAATATTAAATTTACAAATACAATAAAATCAAAGTACTAAAAGATTAACTGATTCATGTCAGGTTGCGCAACTTCACCTTAACCCATGACATATAGTAAATATTGTAACTACCCAGTATGCTGTTGTAAAATTGAAAATTAATATGTAATGTATTTATTATTATTATTATTATTATTATTATTATTATTATTATTATTATTATTATTATTATTGTCAGTTATCAATATCATATAGTAAATATTGTAACTACCCAGTATGCTGTTGTAAAATTGAAAATTAATATGTAATGTATTTATTATTATTATTATTATTATTATTATTATTATTATTATTATTATTATTATTATTGTCAGTTATCAATATCATCATTGCTATCTCTGTTTTCTTTCTTTTTTTTTTCTTGTATTAGCTCGATGAGAGCTCTATACTGTTCTTTTGACTCTGTTGACCCTCTACAGGGCTTTAACTTAATTTGTATCATTTTCATCAGTGTTTGTACTCATATTTCTTTTTTGTATTTATATGTGCTATCCGGTAGGATGGAAGAGAAGGGCTTATGGTCTTAATCCTATCAGATTAAATAAATTATTATTATTATTATTATTATTATTATTATTATTATTATTATTATTATTATTATTATTATTATTAAAAGCTAGACAGTTTATTGTAAAAGTTAAGAAGAGAGAAGCATTTCTTTTATTGATTAAGTAAAAATTAAACCTACTCTACGCAGTAAGAAAATGTTTACTAAGTTTGCTTTTGAACGCTACTAAATTCCGACAGTCTCTGATGTCACTGGGTAGGGATTCCACAAGCGCGAGAGCGAGATTGTGTATGATGATGAATACGATGATGTCTTATGTGTTGGTAAGGCTAGTATGCGGCTATTTTGCGTGCATGTGAAGAGATTATGATATGATGATATGATCCTATGATACTCAATATTTCTTTCTTGCTACCATAATCTATTTCTGTTTTTCTACCAGACCGTTTTTAGGGTCATTCATTCTTTATTTGTTGCTCCTACCCTTTTTTTCTTATTTTTCCCTTCCTTTTCTTTCTCCTAGTCATGCTTGCTGTCAAGTATTGTTTTTTTTTTTGTATTTCTTATTTCATCCTCATTTACTTAACGTTTCCTAATTCTTTCTGCAATTTTTCTGCTTCTTCAATAATTTTCACTTATTCATTTTTCTTGTTTCTACTAAACCAAGCCTGCACAAGGTTTGCGCTCTCCGAGCCGGCTCACAGCTTATGAGCGGAATGCAGATATTAGCTGCGCTCTGTATAAGGATGGACTGGAAGAAGGGGTGATCTCGTACAAAATGTACACAAAAGTACTAGTAAGAATATTCATGAAATGAATTCCCCTTCAGTGTTTACAAAAGTATCTTGGACTATTATTAATTAATAAAGAAATATTTATTTTACAGAAATACTAGAAACTCTATAGCTACTTTAATATACAATATAATTCTGTTATATTTTTATTTATCAGTACATAAAAACGGGGTTTTATGCTGTTGGCAGCTGAAAGGAACAGTACTGATCGTAATGAAACATCAGTTACAGATGTTCGATATCTGCCTTTATTAAAGTTGATTATAGAAAACAGTTGCTCACAAATATAGATGTTGAGCCAAACATAGCAATCATTTTCACAGCCAGTCTGTGTAGTCGTGGATATTATTGCTAATGTTTAGTCTTGTAAAACTCAACCAGGCTAGTAGTATTATTCAAACGATCTTTAGCCCTTAGGTCACATTGAAGACAATACGTTCAAGCTGTAAATCGTATGACACTGTGTCAACTGGTGTTGAAGGGATTTAGTATGATAACTTTAACTTTTTTCCAATTAAGGCAAGATTTTGGAGCAAAGAATTAAATTCATTTTCAATTTCAATTAATATTTGCACATAATCGTTTAACAGTTTCTATCTTTGGTAAGTGAGCTATATTACCTTCCCGAAACTGATAATAAATAAATAGTAATCCGTGGTGCTACAGCCCGTGAAGGGCCTAGACCGACCAGCCGGCTGCTGGCCTCACGCCCACATGCCGAAGCAGAGGTGGACGATCATCCAACCAGAATGGAGGTATCGTGTGGTTAGCACGATGATCCCCCAGCCGTTATAGCTGGTATTCGCAGCCGGATTTCGCTACCTATCGTAGCTCGCCAAGTGCCTCACGATGCTGGGTGGACACCGGTCCCATACACTGGCCGAAATTTCATGAGAAAATTTCTTCCCCTACGAGGAATCGAACCAGCGCGCATTCCGTAACGCGAGTCCTAGGCGGGATGCCTTAGACCGCGACGCCACGGCGCGGGACATCTTCCCGAAACTGACTTACCAAAAGTGTAAGTTTACGACTGAAATCCTGTAATTTATTGAACATATCAACAATGAGCTGGCCTTTTCCCTGAAGAGAGATAATATTTAAATTGTTGAAGATTAATAAATTCTAACGTACGTGTAATAATGTAACTTTCAACTCCTGAACCTTTTTGCTGCGATCTTCACCAACAAAACCATCGTATCTCTATGTATGGACTAGTAATGACGCATTATATTATGTTTTCCTCTTTCTTTCAAACTCTTGTGGCAGATAAGTATTGACTCCAGCTGCTGTGAAAAATAAACATTTTTCCGTGCAATATTGAAAAAATTTGCCTGATGATCACTTTTCTGTCTTTTAGATTCCTCCATTATGTAGCCGTAGATAGGCAAAGTGAAAAAGCTACTGATAATACACACTACACCAGATAACTGCGTGGACTATCCTCTACCTATAGCAGGCCTACGTCATTCCGAGGATCCGTAGCTACATATAATATAAGCCAGTGGCGGCTCGCGGGTAAATAATATATCGAAGACAGACAGTGGTTAAATGTAAAATAAACCAGTGTCGGCTCGTGGATTAAGAATAAAATATATAAAAGAAAAACCGTGGTAAAACTGAAATAAGTCAGTGGTGGTTAGTGGATAAAGAATAAATGTGTAATAAATTATGAAAGAGAGCTGTTAGACGACTCAACCGCTCCTTATGAGCGCCGTTTGTGCAGGCCTGTACTAAACGTTTTTGTTACATACTGTAGGCTATGCTTTTTTTTTTGTAGACTTCTACGGAAATAAAAAGTATCCGGTAATTGACGTCAGTTTAAACACATGAAACTCTACTTAATTAGAAAATAAATGAAATTCAGTATTTCAGTATGAGAAAATAAATTGGTAAACTGTCTTTTTGCAGCTACTGCGTCTTCCACTGAACTGTCACAACTGCGAACAATAACAGTTTGAAGCATATTGGCTCCAAGATGAGCAGATAATTTTATTGGGGCTGTTAATGACGTTCAGGAGCTGGGACATATACCTAACAATAAACCAGGGAGATTTTATGTCGCATAAACGCAGTTCATAAAGCTGATGACACCTTGTTAAACCTGCTGCTTCAAATTATGTTCATAAAGCTTCTTCTAACAACGCAACGCGTCGCCCGTGAACGGAAGATGGGTCGAGATGTCGTTCACCGTCCGCAATCAAGCAGGCGACAAAACTTACGAAGGAAGTAATCATGACATTACTATTATTACTTACTTACTTACTTACTTACTTACAAATGGCTTTTAAGGAACCCGAAAGTTCATTGCCGCCCTCACATAAGCCCGCCAGTGGTCCCTATCCTGTGCAAGATTAATCCAGTCTCTATCATCATACCCCACCTCCCTCAAATCCATTTTAATATTATCCTCCCATCTACGTCTCGGCCTCCCTAAAGGTCTTTTTACCTCCGGTCTCCCAACTAACACTATATATGCATTTCTGGATTCGCCCATACGTGCTACATGCCCTGCCCATCTCAAACGTGGCATTACTATTATTATTATTATTATTATTATTATTATTATTATTATTATTATTATTATTATTATAGGTCAGTTTCTATCTGATGCTTTTCCAATTTACTGCGGGCTAAAGCAGGGAGATACATTATCACCTTTACTTTTTAACTTCGCTTTAGAATATCCCATTAGGAAAGTTCAGGATAACAGGCAGGGTTTGGAATTGAACGGGTTACATCAGCTTCTTCTCTATGCGGATGACGTGAATATGTTAGGAGAAAATCCACAAACGATTAGGGAAAACACGGAAATTTTACTTGAAGCAAGTAGAGCGATCGGTTTGGAAGTAAATCCCGAAAAGAAAAAGTATATGATTATGTCTCGTGACCAGAATATTGTACGAAATGGTAATATAAAAATTGGAGATTTATCCTTCGAAGGGGTGGAAAAATTCAAATATCTTAGAGCAACAGTAGCAAATATAAATGACATTCAGGAGGAAATTAAACGCAGAATAAATATGGGAAATGCGTGGTATTATTCGGTTGAGAAGCTTTTGTCATCCAGTCTGCTGTCAAAAAATCTGAAAGTTAGAATTTATAAAACAGTTATATTACCGGTTGTTCTGTATGGTTGTCAAACTTGGACTCTCACTCTGAGAGAGGAACATAGGTTAAGGGTGTTTGAGAATAACGTGCTTAGGAAAATATTTGGGGCTAAGAGGGATGAAGTTACAGGAGAATGGAGAAAGTTACACAACGCAGAACTGCACGCATTGTATTCTTCACCTGACATAATTAGGAACATTAAATCCAGACGTTTGCAATGGGCAGGGCATGTAGCACGTATGGGTGAATCCAGAAATGCATATAGAGTGTTAGTTGGGAGACCGGAGGGAAAAGGACCTTTAGGGTGGCCGAGACATAGATGGGAGGATAATATTAAAATGGATTTGAGGGAGATGGGATATGATGATAGAGACTGGATTAATCTTGCACAGGATAGGGACCGATGGCGGGCTTATGTGAGGGCGGCAATGAACCTTCGGGTTCCTTAAAAGCCATTTGTAAATAAGTAAGTATTATTATTACACTACACTAAAATATAACTATCATCTAAAAAGTATTAATTAACAGAAAAGACTGTAGGCTATTAGAGACCTCGGTATATTAATTGACGATAAATTATATTTTCATAACAACATTGATTATATTTATAACCATGCAATAAGAATGTTAGGAATAATTCGGTCAGTTACTTATTCTTTTTCAACAACTGACTCTCTTTTAATACTATACTTTTTCATAATTCTGATTGTTCCGATATAAATTGCAATTGTTCAGTTATTAAGGAAATTAATGAGGTTAAATACTTAGGTATAATTATTGATAATCATTTAAAATGGAATAATCATATTCATTACATTTGTAATAAATTACGTAAAACATTAATGTTACTTTGTTGTTCTAAGAAATATTTTGTCACTTACCTGTTTACGTATAATTTATTTAGCATTATTTCAATCTATATTTATGTATGGTATCATAGGTTGGGGTAGAACTTATAAATCCAACATTTATCCGTTAATTTTACTACAGAAAGAAGTATTAAAGATTAAAAAAAAAAAAACAGAAAGATTACCCAACTGAATTGTTGTTTACACACTTCAAAGTTTTCAACATTAAACAAATGTATTATTTTATTTTATTAAATATTTTCATAGGAATTTTAGTAACTTTGAAAGGTATATACATAAATATAGAACTAAAAATATGAATTCTCTGCGTTTGTGTGAACCAAAATGTAAAACCAATACAGCTTTTTATCATAGCATGAGTCAAGGTCCCAGGCTATTAAACAGATTTTATTCCAATTTTATTTTAACCACGAATCCTCTCCAAATTAATAAAAAAATAAAAAAAAAATTGTATTGGATTTATAGTTTGGGTTTTAACATATTAAACACTTTTTAATCTCTATTCACTCTCAGTTTTAATTTTGTTTTTGTTTATATTGGAATTCCCTCCTGAGCACGAGTCTTACTCATTCAGGAGTGGGCTAGTTTATCTTTCATTGTATTTATTAATTTGTATTCATTTCAAACTTACTAGCAATAAAAAATAAATACTATACATTAGTGAGATCGAAACTCGAATATACATCTATAGTTTGGAACTCTATTACTAGTACTGATTCGGCAAAACTGTAAAATATTCAAAGGAAATTTATTTCATTATGTTCGTACAGATTTCTGCCTAATAACTCCGGATATAACTATGATAAAAAATGCGAGCACTTTAAATGTCGAAGCCTGTATGCCAGACGTCATGATCTCGATTACTTATTCTTATGTAAGGTCCTTAAAGGTGACATTAATTGTCAATCTTTCTTGAAAAGGGTCAGCCTTCGTATTCCTATGAAGGACATGAGACATCACAAACTCTTCTATATTAGAAATTCTAAATCTTCCTCGCCGGTCTCCAGATGTATTAAACATGCTAACTTACATGTAGGCGATTTCGATCCATTCAATGCATACACGTATTAAAATATGGCAATGTCTTTGATAATATTATTAGCATAATCATTATACACAAATTGGTAATACGTTTGTAAGAATCAATTCCTTTCCATAAAATACTGTAGCAATAATAATTCTTGTAAATTAATCATTGTAATATATGGTCTTCATTTTGTTGTTATCTCAATTATTTAATGTGTATCATAGTTGTTTATTTTATTGTATTAATTGTATCACTGTACTGGACTTTTATTGACCAATGGCTGTTGTCCAGAACATAAATATAAGTAAATAAATAAATAAACAATAATAATATTATTTATTTATTTATTATTATTGCTATTATATTATTATAATTAATAATATTATATTATTAATATTATTACGTTACCGGAAAAAATATTTTATAATAATTCTCACCTTCCTCAAATAATAAGTAATTTAATTTCATATCATCAAACTCAGCAGTAGTAATCATACATTGGTCAATAATTGTGACCTTTCTTTCAAAAACTCACAATCTCGAAAATTTGATGTTTTCAACTAAGAGTAATATTTACTGTAGTTAAGGAGTCTCTTCTAAGTATTTATTCTTTATCCATGAGTCACCAACGCTTTATTTTACTTTTACCTAGGCCTACTGTTTCTCTTTCATAATTACATATTCATTCTTTATCCACGAGCTGCCACTGACTTACTTTAGTTTTACGACTGTTTCACTTCAGTACATCTTATTCTTTATCTACGAGGTGTCAATGGTTTATTTTACTTTCACTTACTGTTTCTCTTTCATAATTCTATACTTTTTATTTATCCACTAACAGCCACTGACGTCCACACCTGTGGAGTAACGGTCAGCGCGTCTGGCCGCGAAACCAGGTGGCCCGGGTTCGAATTCCGGTCGGGGCAAATTACCTGGTCGAGGTTTTTTCCGGGGTTTTCCCTCAACCCAATACGAGCAAATGCTGGATAACTTTCGGTGCTGGACCCCGGACTCATTTCACCGGCATTATCACCTTCATTTCATTCAGACGCTAAATAACCTAGATGTTGATACAGCGTCGTAAAACAAGCCAATAAAAAAAACAGCCACTGACATACGTTAGTTTTAATACAATTTTCTTTCATATATTTTATTCTTTACCCACGAGCCGACACTGGTTTATTTAACATTTAACCATTTCTGTCTTCCATATATTATTTATCCGCGAGCCTCCACTGGCATATGTTATGTTTAGCTATGGATCCTCTTCCATGTGTTTATTATTTATTCACGAGCCAACACTGGTTCATTTAACTTTTATTTACCGTTTCTCATATTCTTTCTCCAAGAGCCGCCACTGCATTATTTTAGTTTCACCTATTGTTTCTTTTTCATAATTACATGTTCATTCTTTATCCACGAGCCGCCACTGACTTATTTCAGTTTTACGACTGTTTCTCTTCCATACATTTTATTCTTTCTCCAAGAGCCACCACTGCCTTATTTTAGTTCTACCTATTGTTTCTCTTTCATAATTGCATATTTATTCTTTATCCACGAGCCGCCACTGACTTATTTTAGTTTTACGACAGTTTCTCTTCCATACATGTTATTCTTTATCCACGAGCCGCTACTAGTTTATTTTATTTTTACTTGCTGTTTCTCTTTCCTAATTAAGGGAGAGTCGGGTAGTATCGGACAGTGCGTTTCTTTCATCTCCCACCATATGGTAGTACCTGAATGACATAGTTACGTTTCTCTATGCGACATCACAGAAACGTAACCATGTCAATGAGGTACTATCATCGTGTGGTACATGAAAGAAACTCACTCTCCGATATTACCCGATGTCCGATACTACCCGACTCTCCCCTATATATTTATTCTTTCTTCAAAAGCCACCACTGCCTTACTTTAGTTTTACCTACTGTTTCCCTTTAATAATTACATATTTATTCTTTATCCACTAGCCGCCACTGACTTATTTTAATTTTACGACGGTTTCTCTTCCATACATTTTATTCTTTATCCACGAGCCGCCACTGGTTTATTTTATTTTTACTTACAGTTTCTCTTTCATAATTACATATTTATTCCACGAGCCGCTACTGGTTTATTTTTACCTACGGTCTCTTTTCTATATACAGTTTATTGCAGAACGCTCATAACAATGCAGCCACTGAAATAATAGTAACATGGATAACAGTGATCACAAATTCAGTAGACAAACAAGTTTCAGTTAACGCTTTCCCGTACGTAATTAGGGAAGAAGTGTCCTGAATTCTGAATGTTCGCTATTGTCAACTCTTAATTCGCGAGCTGCAGGTGGCAAACTGCAGGGAACTGCATGCTAGATTCCCACTGCCCCTTCAACATCGACAGCTTGCACACGGTTTAATTAGCTTTCCACGAGCCGCTCTCACTGTCTTATCAGCCTATCTCCTGTCCAATTAGATACGTACTTTGTGAGCCATGCGAGATGCATCTGCTGGAGATCAAAATGCTTGTCCGCACTAATTATTATGAACAAGTAAAACTAGAAGCTTTCACAATGGTTAATACTAATGGCAATTTTTCTGAGTTCGGTTTCGTTTTCTGAACTTTAAAACATCGAGGGAACATTCCAAAACAGCATGTAGGGCGAGAAGATGACAATTTAACAATAGAATAACAAAGACGGGAAAAAATTGACTTTCGATTCTAATCCGTTAAATAACGTCTAACGAAATGCTTGAAAATAAAGTGTACCGTATTATTATTATTATTATTATTATTATTATTATTATTATTATTATTATTATTATTTATAAATGACATAAGTAAAAGAATAAGTTCTAGCTTTCTTTTATTTGCGGATGATCTCACAATCTTTCTCAAAATTAGTAGTTTGGCTGATTGTCAAATTCTTCAAAAGGATATCAATTCAATTGCACTTTGGACTGTTGAAAACGGAATGAAAATTAATCAATCCAAAACTTTTGCTATTTCTTTCACACGTAAAACTATCTTCTTAAAATTTAACTATTCTCTCAGTAATGTCGTAATTACTAGGAAAGATTGTATTAGAGATCTTGGTGTCTTGCTTGATTCTAAATTATATTTCCATGATCATGTGCAATATATTTATACCCATTCATTAAGAATACTTGGTATAATTAGATCTATAACTTATTCTTTTTCTACTCCTATGTGTTTGTTAATTTTATACTATACATTGGTCAGATCCAAGCTTGAATATGCATCTGTAGTATGGAACTCTTTTACTTCCACTGACTCGGCTAAGCTTGAGAATATTCAAAGAAAATTTATTTCCCTTTGTTCTTATAGATTTTTACCTAATTCTGATGATTATAAATATGAGATTAACTGCAAATGTTTTAATTGCTGTAGTTTATTTGCCAGACGTCAAGATCTTGATTATTTATTTTTTTGTAAAGTCATTAAGGGTGATATTGATTGTGAATCCTTCATAAGCAATATCAGTCTTCGTATTCCTGCTAATGGTTTAAAATTTCATAAAATGTTTTACAATAGAAATTCTAAATCTCTGTCTCCGATCTGCAGATGTATAAGATATGCTAATTTGCATGGATCAAGCTTGGATCCATTTAATGTGTAGTATATATTTTGAAGTTTTATATCAGTTTTAATTTATATCTTTTGTTTAAATATGTATTTTAATATTATTCTCGCTCATTATGCTATGTAGTTTAGTCATCCATTTTATCCCGTCCATTCATTGTCATTATTGTCGTTGTATTATAATCTTGTATATTTTTGTAATATTATTTTATATGATTCCATTCTTCATTCATGATTCCATTATTTCATTTGTAATTATCATTTTAATTAATTGCTATTAATTTAATTATTTCTTTGTACTTTTATTGTAAATTATTTCTAATGTTTTTGTTACATTGTTTGTGCTGAACTGTAATTGGCCTCTGGCTGTAGTACAGCACATTAAATATAAGTAAATAAATAAAATAAATAAATAAATATATTATTATTATTATTATTATTATTATTATTATTATTATTATTATTATTCACTACAACAGATAGGCCTATATCTCAATCATTTTTGAAGATAAATTAAAAATCTCTTTGATATTTTACTCCCAAAAGCGCTTTTTTTTTTAAATATCTGGGTCATTATTTTGATATTGACTTTCAAAATTTTAATATATGGGCACCTACATACATCCATTGTGTTCTGCCTAAAGACAGATCTTCCACTGCAAACCCAGCAATCTCCAATCTTTCCTATTTTATGTCTTCCTCTTAGGTTCCGCATATGATCCATATATCTTAATGTCGTCTATCATCTGATATCTTCTTCTGTCATGAAGTTTTCTCACGTTCACCATTCCTTCCAGTGAATCTAGTACGCAGTTTCTTCTCAGCCAGTGACCCAGCCAATTCCTTCTTCTCCTCCTGATCAGTTTCAGCATCATTCTTTCTTCACTCACTCTTTGCAACACAGCTTGAGAGGGTTCTATACTATAAATTGAAATTGTTATCCTACTTGATGCAAATTTTTTATTGTTTGTGTGTAGAAATATCATCGCTAAAACAACTTAAATTCGAGATCACTTAAGAAAAATTGAGACCTATATTTTGAAAAACGTACCGGGGTAATAAATTCACTAGGACAGATATTGTATATCTCAGACGTTTTTGAAAAAAAAATTAATCTCTTTGAAATGTAACTCCCAAAACCACATTTTTGATAATGATTTTTAAATTTTATGATGAACGATTAGATTTAAGAACTAACTTTAGAGGCACTTTTACAGCAATATGCAGGGATATTTATTTAAATGCAACAAAATAACAATATTCTATTCCAGAGAAAAGTTTGCTATACCCTAAATGTTAAATGTTATGTTTTATTTAACGACGCTCGCAATTGCAGAGGTTATATGAGCGTCGCCGAATGTGCCGAAATTTTGTCCCGCAGGAGTTCTTTTACATGCCAGTAAATCTACTGAAATGAGCCTGTCGCATTTAAGCACACTTAAATGCCATCGACCTGGCCCAGAAGGCCAGCTCTATACCCTAAAGAATGTGTGTACCAAGTATCATGCATGTAATATTAATAGTTCAGGAGATATATTAACTTTTTGTATTACAGTAGTATGAAGCAAAAACTAAAATAACGGGAAATTGCACCTAAATTTCATTGTCATTTTAAAACCTACTGCAGCAGATCTTTAGAAATGTTATCATAGCAACTGGCAACACCATAAATGGGAATTAAATTGTATGTAGTATATTTTTCACATATCAAAGTGTATTTTAGTAGCATTTTTTAATTCAGTAGTTTTCCACCATATTAAAATCATCTTCTCCCAATAACATAATTTGAAAGTGCATTTTTTTGTATCGTTGTTTTTATTTATTTATTTATTTATTTCAGATGGTAGAGATAAGGCCATAAGGCCTTCTCTTCCCCTCTACCAAGGGATTACAACTACAATATTAAGAATACAATTACAATTATAATTACCAATTAATATTAAATTTACAAATACAATAAAAATCAAAGTACTAAAAGATTGACTGATTAATAATAATTCTTTAGAAAGAAGCGTTTTCTTCCACCATGTTAATAATGTCAAAACAAGTGCTTACACAAATTTTCGCCACTCGAGCGCAATTACGATGACCGTAAAAAATAAGTTACCCTGGGACCGTTTACAGAAAGAAAACACAATTTCATGTAAAGGTTTACTGGAACAGATACAGCAATTGTTGAGCTATTTTTCAACATATTCTCCACTGGAATTGAGACATTTGTCATACCGTGGGATCAACTTTTATATCCCTCTGTCGTAGAAGTCCGAAGCCTGGGATCGGAACCAGTGTGTGACAGACGTCTGCATCTCTCTGTCGATCCCATGATATGACAAATGTCTCAATTCCGGTGAGGAATATGTTGAAAAATACCTCAACAATTGCTGTGTGTGTTCCAATACATTTTCCCTATGAAATTGTGTTTTATTTCTGTAAACCGGCCCAAGGAAAACTTATTTTTACGGCATTCGTAATTGCGCTCGAGTGGTCAAAATTTGTATAAGCACTTGTTTTGACATTATTAACCTAGTGGAAGAAAAAAATAACTTTTTTATCTGCCCATATGAGAATATTTTCTTATTAGAGCCCGGATGTTAGGCAAAATGCCTTTTTTAAAGTGAGTGTGTGTATGAAAGACCTATTAGAGATAAACACGTTTCCACACATTTGGGGACGATAGGCCCAAATTTTATTTTGCCTTTTTTGCCTGCTTTAGCTCTCGTTGCCTATTTTAAGGTCGAATGACTTTTTTTTTAGCCTTTTTACATCGTTATTGTATATTTTCTTTATTTTCAATGCATTTAAAATAAACCGCACACAAATTATATATAAAAAAAAAAACAAAAAGTGCGGTTGTGCGAATTAAAAATATATATTCACCTGACACAAACCTTATTCTCCAGCAATACATATATTTCCAAAAGTCGTAAACTTTTCTCCCCTACCGATTCCATCTTTTATGTCACTGAAGAAAGATGTTTGAAAGGTATAACCCTCAGTGCTCAGGTCACTTCGGGGTTATCAGCGAAAGAAAGGGGATGAGGGAAGTATTAAAAGCAAGTCTCCAGGCCCCGTTACTGTTGTCGCTTGCACGCACAAGTCACGCGTACTTTGAAGTATCTAATCCCTTCTCACAACCCTCTTTTTGAGACAATATACAGTCAGTTTTTCCCGATCTATGAAAGAAAGTCGAGGCAGAAAGATATAGTCTCTTCACTGTAGCAAGTAGAATAATATGTTAGTTTGGGACTGAACTTGTATTAAACATCTCCAGTTTTCGTGGTTATTGCAATATTATCATGCCGAAAGTGAGTGTATACTTAGGCCCGATTGTATAAACCATTTAATCTTAGATCAGAGGTTAAATTGATCCTCGTTCTAGCTGAACTTGGAATTTTGTGTTGTATAAAGTCTAATCTGAGATTAATTTATCTTAAACTAAAGTCAACTTTGACTGAAGAAATTTCTCCGATTAAGTTAGATGATCCAAGTTCAGTTACTTCTTTTCTGTTTTAAATATACAAGTGACAGATTGTGCAAAAATATCCTTATTATTAATATTAATAGATATGTTAGGTACATTTATATACATTTCTTTCAAATTCTTGCCTTAATACACAAACAATCTTATATTTTATAAGGCTCTATCGTGTTCAGCAGTATCAAATAACATAACCTATAATTATATTATGTTTATAACAACCATTAATTATTAATGAATATGATGGGTACATTCATAAATGTTCAATTAACTGTATTACTAAACGAAAATTGTCGTTTTATAAAGCTTTATTATGTTTAGCAGTATCAAACACCATAACATGATAACAACTTGGAGAACAGTCAACCTTCTTATTATTGTCCTCCATTATTTACATTGCACAAAAAAAAACAGTGTCTCCAACAGAGTGTAATACGGAAAATCGCCAAAAAGTAGTTGGAAAGTCGCTAGATTTCTCATTATCAACAAAGAAATATTAAATTTTGTCACTATGGGGTGCTAAAAAGGTCACTAAATCCCTATTTAAGCAATATAAGAGTTAAAAAAAATTGTTGTTGAAAAAGAGTTAAAGTCGCTAGATTGGCAACACTGAACAAACCTGTATAACATGGTCCGCGCATCACGTATTTCACCTGTTCATGCAATGTTGCCAAATCCTTTTCACGTGAACTTAGATTGCATTTGAACCAAGGTAATTTGATCGCAGAAAAGTTTTATACAATAGAAGAAGTGTCTGAACTCGGTTCACTTTTCGATCTTCGATCAAAGTTGATCTTTAGTCAGGGAGTTTTATACAATTGGGCCTTAAAGTAGTAAACTACATGGTTTTGTCCGCGAATTCGGTTCAGATACAGATGGTACTATTCTGATGTGCAAAGTTTGTGAAAAAAAAAAACAATTAACCATGAAAAAAAAGTATTTTATACTTAAACATTTTGCAATAGCGAAACATAAGACTAGAATTACCAAAATGGCATAGTGAGCTGCCTGCCAGAGAGAACGTTTTGCATGGTGAAAAAATCTTTCTACTTCTATCTAACGAAGTACCGTATGAGATAGATTATTAAGTATTTGTCTATTTTTGTCTGTTTCCGTGATTTATAAATGCTAATTTCACTGCCTATTTTTACTATTTTAGTACCTATATGCCTGCCTATTTTAACCAAAACAAATGCCTAAACATCCGGGCTCTGCTTATAAGTCAAATTGTTTGTAGCCGGTAATGCAGTATTCCTCCATGGTTCTCCGAGAACATCAGTACGCAGGCGCAAGGGACAGTCTGTGCAAATCCACCGCTAATTAATTTTATCGTTGCCAAGGAGAAGACATTTTAATTGTAGACAGCAGCTTGTAGTTTAACCGCCTTGGTGGACTTAACTGAGCGGAGAAGTCTTGATATTACACCCCCTCCCCTCTCATTTCGACACAGCGGGGCTTTACCCGTTCGCTAAGAGGCGAGGGATGGATCTTCCTGCGGGTGTTCAAGTCGTAAAGCAGTAATGAAATCACAAGTGTACACCAGCGGACAACAAATATGAAGCTCTGAAGTAAGACTATCTGGTGTCAGTTTTTATGGTTGATGTTTCACAGAAATTCCTCAGTGTTGAGCAGAGATGGGCATCGTGCCTCACTGACCTTCACAGAGCTTATCGCTCTGAGTGACATCATCTTCACAGTCCCCGTCCCTCCCTCACGCAGCTCCTAGGCGTGGGCAGGATCTATATCAGTTTCATAAGCAATATCAGTGGTGGCATAATGGCATTATCAAAGCAGTGTGTACGCGTTAGAAAACGATTATTTCATGAGAAATGGAAGAGTTTGTTTGCTGTTTAGAAGGGGAGAACATACGATGTATGTTATGCTCGAAAATCTTATTAAGCATTAATAAATTTAATATACAACGACATTACTCCTTATGTCATAAAGAACATGCTGAATTAGAAGGTAAGACAAATTAAATGTTATTTTTCGTACTATTCCGAAGAAAATTTATGATCTTAACATTTGCATAGTGTACTAAATACGACATTATACCTTAAACACGCTGCATTAAAAGATACGAGGAATTAAATGTTGTTTGTACGTATTATTTCCAAAAAAAAATTATAAAAAATATCAAATGTGCGTAGAAAACGAAATATGATTTTCTGAAATTATTTTAGGTCGAGAACGTGCAAATCTATTAAGTACTATTGATAAACGCCAGAATATTCAAGAAAATAAACGTAGACAACGTGATGGAATATTATTGGCTAGTTACGCAATTTCTCGCCTGTGATTTAAACCAATTCAATGATGGAGAAATAGTAAAGAGGTTTATGATTAAAGCTGCCGAATTAATTTGCCAAATTGAATAAAAGTTTTCGAGTCTCTCACGTTAACCAAGCGCTTTCCTAATAATTCGCCACTGACCGCCTTAGCGATTACGATAAGGTGTCGCAGGTCACGGCAGTTTATATTTCCCATCCTACTCTGCAGTCTCCTGTCCTAGTAAACAAACTATTTCAAATCGAGTGCCTCACGTAACCGAAAATTGTGCCCATGTATGGTGTTGAGTATGATACATACAGGGTGATAAAAAACTAAGCGAAATATTTTCATAACATATTTTTACACGACACAATAGATATCGTACAACTATGTGTCTACATGTCTTCCACCATTGTCCTAGTAGCCATAGCATCACACTGCTGGCTCATTAGATTGTGCAGAAGAACTGTTTCGATGTTTTCAAAAAGATCGTCTAGACCAGCGGTGACCAAAACTCGAGCTGCAGTGATTACATGCGACAGACAGTCTATGAAGTAAGGAGACGGAGGAAAGGTACTTGGCATGAAAACTACAACCAGTGGTGGTTCCTGTACTAACATCTTGATCAATCCCGCGGATAAAAATCTCAAGTTTTGCTGTATCAGTGATGTCACTGCTGTTATCAAGAGCCAGTGAATAATATACGATTTTTCTTGCTTCTTTTTTAATTTCCTCTTGAATATAATTAGGAATTTTGTGAATTCTTCTCTCTATACTTGGTCGAGAAATTCGTAGTTTTTCAAAATTAAAAACTTCTTATGGACAAGGTATTTAAGTTAATTTAATCATTACTCTTTTGAGAAATGCTTTTCTATTAAAAGACTTCGGAGCACGAGATATTTTAAACCCCATTAGGTAGCTGACTTCCTTACATTTATCTGTCATATTTTTCTTCCTGGCTATGATTTAAGACATGTCAATTCCTGGCATTTAAC
Organism: Periplaneta americana; assembly: GCA_025594305.2. Classification (NCBI taxonomy): domain Eukaryota; kingdom Metazoa; phylum Arthropoda; class Insecta; order Blattodea; family Blattidae; genus Periplaneta; species Periplaneta americana. The sequence continues at coordinate 195,926,259 of JAJSOF020000001.1, forward strand.
AGTTCGTTGGCACATAATATTGAATCAGTTTTTCTACAATATTATTATTAAATGAGTAACTAATACATAGTTACCCTCCTCTAAAGATTAAGAAGATTAAAATTAAGATAAAAACTAATAATTTTATCCTTCTAACGAAAAGATCTAAAAATATCAATATTCATGCACGTACAGAAGAATTATTATTTTTTTATTTTACTTGGCTATTTAATGACGCTGTATCAAATACGAGGTTATTTAGCGTCGATGGAATTAATAATAGCGAGATGATATAGCCTATGGCGAGATGAGGCCAATGACATTTGCGTTATAGTTGGGGAAAACCTCGGAAAAATCTCAACCAGGTAATCAGCCCAAGCAGGAATCCACAAGAATTATAGAAACGCATACTTAGTGATCAGTAATAATAATAATAATAATAATAATAATAATAATAATAATAGCCTAATACACATTATTCCGCATGGCAATTAATGTTTCTATATACTCCTAATTGAACCGTTGAGCAAAGTAAACATATTACATCTTGTCCAACAGAACAACAAAAAAGTTCTCATTCTTTACGAAACCACTTCTTACTGCTTGTACAGACACAGTTTGCAGAACGACATGATACCGCCACTGCTTGCCTTTAGTACGTGAATGAAACATACAGCAATGTACAGGAAACTCCTCGTACCAGTTTTAATGTCTGTGATTACACGATGTAGTCACGACACACGCTTTGGTCACCGCTGATCTAGACTAAGTGAAATGGATGTCAAACATTGTCCTTTCAATACCTATTCCCCACAAAAACATTACACAAAGACAGATCCGGACTTCGTACAAGATATCATGAAAAGTCTAAATGTCTCGAAATCAACCGAATCTATTAGAGTAGACGCCCATTCTCATGACCAGTATGGAAGTACTTCAGATTTTATGACAGCAGACTAGATGACATAAGCTACTCAACCGAATAATAACAGGCATTTCCCATATTTATTATTCGTTTAATTTCCTTCTAAGTGTCATTTATATTTGTTACTGTTGTCCATGATATTTCAATTTTTCCACCTCTTCGAAGGATAACTTTCCAATTTTTATATTTCCATTTCGTGATCTTGCACTCAGGCGAAAGAAATAATGAAACTCCCATAAAAAGTAAAAAGTACGAAAAAATTATCGATTCCTTTTTCCAAAGTATTATCGCTCTCGATACTGACGTACCGTAGAAGTGGGTGAAGTCAATCAGTGGGTGCATAATCGATAATTTGCGATTTTTATTGAAAATTATATATTTTCTCAGTTACTTGTTAAAATTTTGTTATGCTGACTTCATTGCCTGACATTGCAAATGTAAGCGAGAGGGACAACAAAATGCCTGCGAATGCCAACAATGGGAACACTGTGTAATTACCGTTGAAGTGAAAATTGTTATTTTCAACTTTTTCTCTTAAATGAAAACAAAGTCTTACAAACTCTAAATTATCGTCAGCAGTGAAAGGAGACAGGAAGTATACGTACGTACGTACTTTTCGTTGAGATTGTATCCTGAAATAATAGTTTTGCAGTTCGTAAATGTTTGTGTTGAAACTTATTATTTTATGAAAACATGTACCTTTGTAGGGTTAAGGCGATCATGCCATCGACCTACTCGAAGCAGAGAGGACCAGCAGGAAGAATAAATTGTTCACCAGAATACCTTCAACTAACACTTATAAACAGAAAAGTGCCATAGTATAGCTTATATTGATGGTATAGTGGGGAAGACGAAATTGTGGAGAATTTCTTGCGTAAGAGAAGCACTGCCAAAGGAACATATTTTGTACACCCCTCTGTACCTGACTATGGGAAAAATGTAGCTTCTAAAGTGACATGAGGAGGGGAAGATTTCAAATAACATCTGATATAAACCTAAGCAATGTTGAATTGCATTTTAGATTATAACTGAAGTGTGGTATTTCAATGTAAATTTTGAATTCTTAAATCTTTGTTTGTTGGTATGTGAAGTATTAAAATGTGTTTTTATGTTTTATAAGTTGGCAATCTTAGTCACGTTTGTACAGTGGAGACCTATAGGCCTAACTGTACCGAATAGTATGATTACAGTAACAAAAGGTACACTATATAATGCTATTATTTTTACACCCCTTATAACAAATAAAATATATGTAATAGAGGCGGAAGAATTGATGCAGTTGTGATTGATTTTTCGAAAGCATTTGATTTGGTGCCACATGACATATTAATAGATAAGTTAAGTAGGCTAGGAATAGATAAAAGAGTGGTGCTATGGATCCAAGAATTCTTAAAAGGTAGAACCCAGAGAGTTAGAGTAGGTCATGAAATATCGGAAATTGGAAATATAAGTTCAGGGGTGCCACAGGGCAGCGTTCTGGGTCCATTACTCTTTATAATATACGTAAATGACCTATGCCAAAATATTACATCAAATATGAGGCTATTTGCAGACGACTGCATTATCTATAGAAAGATTAGAAATAATTCAGATGTAGATGCTATTCAAACAGACTTGAATAAAATTTATAACTGGGCGTTAAAGCATAGGATGAAAATAAAGTAAATCTATAACATTTTGTAAAACCTGAGAGGAAACTAGTCTTAATTACGAATTCAGTGGTGTTGTAATTCCGCAAGAACAATGTTGTAAATACCTAGGAGTGTATTTAAACTCCAAACTTTCTTGGGGAGAGCATGTTGATAATGTTACGGATAAAGCATGGAGGGCACTTCACTTTATTATGAGAATCTTGAGAAAGGCTAGCCCCAAATCGAGGGAAATAGCATATCTAACGTTAGTGCGACCGTTAATGGAATACGGAACTACGTGTTGGGATCCCTATAGAATATACCAGATAAATTCCTTAGAAAGAATCCAGTATAGGGTAGCGAAATTTGTTAAAGGTAAAAGAGAAGATGGAAACGATACGATAAAAGAACTTAAATGGGAAACTTTGGAAAACAGACGTAGGAAAACTAGAATAACATCATTGTATAGAGCACATCTAGGTCAGAAAGCATGGGTAGACATAACGGCTCGGTTAGAAAAGCCAACGTACTATGGTAGGAACGATCATGATTTTAAAATCAAATGTAGGAAACAGAAAACGGATGTAGGTAAATTCTCATTTTTAAATAGAACTATAAATGATTGGAATGACCTACCTGCAGCGGTCTTTGAGGGCTGTCCTTCCTTACGGAGATTCAAGAATAATTTAAAAAGTTGTATATAAAGTGAAAATTAAAATTAAGGTGACATTCAACATTTAATTTTTTAAGGTGACATGTATTTATCTAGGCTGACGAGTTTACTTCCTTGGTTTGAATTGTAAATTATTTAAAACTAGCGTGTAAGAGGGCCTTAGACTAGAAATGTTTAGTTTAAATGTAGTTCTGTTTATAAGTATGCATAAGGATGTAATTATTTGAATTATTTGAACTGTTGTATCAGTTAAGCGTGGTGAGTCACTGAAGTTATGGTTTTACAGTGCAGTGAACAGTTCCGATCAGTGATAATTTATAGCGTCAATGAAATGTGTTCTATAGTGTCAGTGAAATGTGTTACAGAATGTCAGTGAAATGTGTGCTAAAGTGTCAGTGAAATGCGTCATAGTGCCACTACAGGGAATGAGATGAGAGTAAAGTGAAAGACTATTGACACTTATGTAGGACCTATAGATAATTATGTAGGTTGTATTGTAAAATTAGGTATTTTATTTTATGTTTTATTATTATTGTGTTAAATTGTATTGTGTATTATTATTGTATTGTGTGTAAAATTGTATATGTGTTGTAAAATTGTATTGTGTATTGTAAATTTTATTGTGTATTGGTTGTCATTTTATTGTGTATTGTTAATATTGTATATACCACTGCCACCAGGTGCTTGCCCACTTGCAGTGTAAATAAATACATACATACACTTAATTTGTTTTTTTTTAAAGATAAACTGTGATCGACTTTACTCCACTATATTTTAAAATCGATCTTAAACTAAAAATTCAATGGTGATCGACTTTACCCTATTTAAGCAGGTAACTTCGATCACAAGTCAAATAAAAAAATCAGTTTTTGATAGATTGTAATTCAATTCTTGTAACGTGTGTCTTCATAAGTGAAGGATATGACGACAAAATGCTATTTTCTGAGGAACTTCGCTCCATTGCATAACCTCAATATCATAAAAAAATTGAAAAATTTGATCGACTTTTCCTCTTCTACGGTAATTATCAAAAGTATCGATGATCCAACTCTAGTTATAAACTACAGAGTGATTTATATAGAACAGACACATTTCTTTCTTTAATTATTCCGTTGGAAATTCATTCAATGACCCAATTTTACCACCAAATTAAGCAGAATGTTCTGGAGTTTCGATTCCTTGTCACTAGATGCGCAGATGTTTATGTTTTATTCCTATTGTTGGCAACACTAGATGCGCAGATGTTTATGTTTTATTCCTATTGTTGGCAGCACTAGATGCGCAGATGTTTATGTTTTATTCATATTGTTGGCAGCTGTTTTCGGCATTTTGTGTCAACGTGAAAATGCAATACACATTAAATCAACGACTCTTCCTTGTGAAGCAATACTGGATTACGAATTCAATTACAGCTACTCAAAGGGCATACCAGAGAGAATTTGGTGTTCGCAATCCTCCCAAAAGAAACACAATACTAGGACTGGTAAACAAATTGGAAACAACTGGATATCTGGTGAGTGAAAAGGGCAAGCATCGTTCATCTAGGCTTCCCACGGTTGTTGTTGACGTAAGAGCACGATTGGAGCAGTCACCCAAAAAATCATTAAGACGTTTCTCGCAGGAGACAGGGTGCACCTACTCAATGTGTCATAGAGCCTAAAGCCATATAGGGTTACGGTTGTTCATCAGCTACAGGAAACAGATAAGGATAAAAGATTGAATTATTGTCGTTGATTTCAGACGTTCATTGTGCAAAATCCTGCCATATTGTCCATCACATGGTTCACAGATGAAGCATGTTTCCATTTATCCGGTTATGTGACGACCGAATAATTTCCAGGAACCTGTGGCCACCGAGAACTCCGGATTTGACAACGCCGGACTTCTTTCTATGGGGTTACTTAAAAGACAGGGTTTACGTCACACGTCCCCAGACATTGGACGATCTGAAGCACAACATCACACAGGAGATCCAAGCTATTGACAACAGAGTCCTCCAACGAGTGGCCAGTAACATGGAACGACGTGTTCAGTTGTGCCTTATGCAGGATGGAGGACATTTTCAACATTTGCTCTACATTTTAGGTATAATAAGTTGTCGCTAGCACAATTCGTTTTGAAACAATTAATGAAAGAAATGTGTCAGTTCTATATAAATCACTCTGTACAATATGTTTCAAGAGAATTTCGCGTCATCTTCAACTCGGGGCCTGCGGCTGAGTATCCCCAGTTCCAAGCGTTTATCTGTTATCAAAATAAAGTTCCATCCCTCGCCGCTGCGATGCGCTTCTTGTCGTTAGTTGCGGCCGCCCGGTCGGTGCGCGGTCCGGTGGGACAGGAACGGCTAGTCCCTTCCTACAGGGGTGACGCTCCCCCGACGGCAGCTGGGAGCAGCCGTGCATCTTGGGGTTGTTGTGAGGGGGATGTCAAGAACAAGAAATGATACGCATGTCGAGGGGTGAGGGGGCTGTTGCACGCGATGCATGTACCCTCTGATCGATATCGCGTATCGATCATCTCACCACACACGAACGCAAGTGAAAAGCTACGTTCTATATGCAACATTCAGGAGTGACGGTTCGACTAGTCTCTTACAATACTGTAGTGCTCTGTAAACTATTAGCCCAGCGGGAAGAAAAAGGGACTACGTTAACATAGTGGAGCTGATCTTTTTCTTCTTCTTCTTCAAACTGTTGCACTCGAGAGAAAGATTAACACTATGTGAAATTATTGCGCCTTCGAGTAACTAGCACGAGAAACTATTCAAACAGCTCTAGAATTGGAACTGTCAATACTTACTTACAAATGGCTTTTAAGGAATCCGCGGTTCATTACCGCCCTCATATAAGCCCCCCCATCGGTCTCTATCCTGTGCAAGATTAATCCAGTGTCTATCATATCCCACCTCCCTCAAATCCATGCTAATATTATTCTCCTATCCACGTCTCGGCCTCCCCAAAGGTCTTTTTCTCTCCGGTCTCCCAACTAACACTCTATATGCATTTCTAGATTCGCCCATACGTGCTACATGCCCTGCCCATCTCAAACGTCTTGATTTAATGTTCCTAATTATATCAGGTGAAGAAAACAATGCGTGCAGTTCTGCGTTGTGTAACTTTCTCCATTCTCCTGAAACTTCAACCCTCTTAGCCCCAAATATTTTCCTAAGAAACTTATTCTCAAACACCCTTAATCTCTGTTCCTCTCTCAAAGTGAGAGTCCAAGTTTCACAACCATACAGAACAACCGATAATATAACTATTTTATAAATTCAAACTTTCAGATTTTTTGACAGCAGACTAGATGACAAAAGCTTCTAAACCGAATAATAACAATTTCTCATATTTATTCTGTGTTTAATTTCCTCCCGAGTGTCATTTATATTTGTTACTGTTGCTCCAAGATATTTCAATTTTTCAACCTCTTCGAAGGATAAACCTCCAATTTTTATGTTTCCATTTCGTACAATATTCTGGTCACGAGACATAATCATATACTTTGTCTTTACGGGATTTACTTCCAAACCTATCGCTTTACTTGCTTGAAGTAAAATTCCCGTGTTTTCCTAATCGTTTGTGGATTTTCTCCTAACATATTCACGTCATTCGCATAGACAAGAAGCTGATGTAACCCGTTCAATTCCAAACCCTCTCTGTTATCCTGGACTTTCCTAATGGCATATTCCAGAGCGAAGTTAAAAAGTAAAGGTGATAGTGCATCTCCTTGCTTCAGCCCGCAGTGAATTGGAAAAGCATCCGACAGAAGTTGACCTATACGGACTCTGCTGTAAGTTTCACTGAGACGCATTTTAATTAATCGAACTAGTTTCTTGGGAATAAAAAATTCAATAAGAATGTTATATAAAACGTCACCTTAACCGAGTCATACGCCTTTTTGAAATCTATGAATAACTGATATACTGTACCCTTATATTCACATTTTTCTCCAATATCTGTCGAATACAAAAAATCTGATCAATACTCGACCTATTACGCCTAAAACCGCACTGATGATCCCCAATAATTTCATCTACGTATGGAATTAACCTTCTCAGAAGAATATTAGACAAACTTTTGTACGACGTCAACAAAAGTGATATTCCTCGAAAGTTACAACTGTTAGTCTCGTCCCGCTTTTTAGAAATAGGCACAATTATGGACTCCTTCCCATTGTTCTGGAACAACTTTCTTTTCCCAAATAGCAAGTATAAGCTTATAAATTTCGCTAGATAATGCGCTTTCGCCCTCTTGTATTAATTCTTCTGGAATTTGATCGATATCTGGAGACTTGTACATTTTCAGATTTTCTATCGCAATTTCGACTTCTGAAAGTGTGGGTTCGGATATAAATCTATACTAATAATAAATCTGTAGCCGAAATTTTTCCGGTAATTTTCGATTTTCCAAAAAAATTGGTCCTAACATATATAATTAACCACCCTGAAACCGAAAATAGCTTTCTTGAAATTTTTGTTTGTATGTCTGTCTGTCTATATGTATGTTTGTTAGCTTTTCACGCGATAATGGCTGAACGGATTTCGATGAAATTTGGAATATAAATTAATTTCGGTGTAACTTAGATTTTAGGCTATATGGCATCCAAAATACATTATTTAAAAGGGGGTTATAAGGGGGCCTGAATTAAATAAATCGAAATATCTCGCTTATTATTGATTTTTGTGAAAATGTTACATAACAAAAGTTTCTTGAAAAATAATTTGCGATAAGTTTTCTTCCTTGAAAAATTTTGATGACTGATATTTAATGAGATAAATGAGTTTTAAAATTAAAATAACTGCCATATAAGGCCGTGTAATGAATTAAAAAACAAATGACTTCGTCTATAAGGGGCCTTGAGAGCAACAATCGAAAGCTATGAAAGATAGCCTACAGAGAATGTTTCTGTGTTTGTATGAAGTAATATCGGAAGCTAAATTAACCGATTTGTATAATTAATTATTATTTCACCATTGGAAAGTGTAGTTTCTCTAAATGGACATAATGCTATAATGTTATTACAGTAACTTCTGAGTGAATCGAGGACAGGTAAGATTAAAATAGCTTCTTATGCACAGAAAATTTGATAGGCTATTCTGTACATTCGTTTCCTGTATTTCCTAAAATAATTTTTATGACCAAATGAGTGGTCTCTGGATCAAAATGATCGCATTTTAATTATGCAAATACAATTTAAATTAAGTAACATAATAAACGATTTATCGTTCTACCAAACACGAATGTTCCCTGGATCAAACGTCCTATTTTAATTATGTAATTACTTTATATTTATTTCTAACGGGTGCAGCGGAGCGCACGGGTACGGCTAGTAATATAATAAAACTCTATTACAGTTCAAAATAACGCATTTAAAAAAAAGACATAACATTGGTAAACTCTATAAAATATCAATTATTACCAATACATATCAAACAAGGTATTCACTAGAACAAACAGGCTAATATAAGAAGAAATAAGGCATAACACATCGTACTTACCTGAAGAGTACGCTTTTCTGGTTCAGTCCACAGGGCGCGGATGAAGTGAGGGTAGCTGTATCCAGTCATCATTGTTGACGCTGTGTAGAACTCCAAAGTTGAGATCAATTGTTGATGAGAAAAAAACAGCCTATACACGCCGGAGCACTGAATCACTTGAATTTCATCTCTATTTCAAACATTTCAATCTAAATTAATCGTAGAACTTTTCCAGCCTTCACTTCACTTCACTCACTCAAGGCTTTACCATTCAAAATATTTTCTCACTTCACACACATTTCAAGAGAGAAATCTTAAATTACTTATCTCATATTTACACACGCGGAAACACCTTCTGTTGTTTTATATTCTTCGGCACAAAACATTCTTTAATAAAAATGGCAACTTCTAAACTACAAAATCCCTGAGAAAAGTTGAAATCCGACACACTTTCAAGGAAACCTATAAAAACCTTATCACTAAACAAACGAAGATCACACTCCGTGTATTTATATCCCCCTGGTGGCGTACACACGTAACCTTAACCTAATTGTTGTAGATTGAATATCGCTCGTGAGTATGCAATTGTTTTAGTAATGTATTTATTCATCACGCATTTAAGAAAAATAGGACAAAAGCTTATTTGCGTTGCTAATAAACACAAGGAACCGTGTTCGGTGTTAAATATAACACTGCAGGGGTATGAGGTAATGTGAAACGGTTATTACACCATATAACGTTAATGGGGTGAAATTGAGACGAGTTTTTAATGGTTTAACACGGGCACTTTAAGTGTCCTGTCTTCCGTAATATAATTTCACCTCTTAACCTTCACCGTAGCTAACGCCATGACTAATATCATGGTACATGATCTAGACGGGCATACTGATGATATTCCTTGAATAAAAACATCGGTCATTTAGTTTTAAGAACACTGTGCATGTTTTATCTTATTATAATTAAGCCTGAAGGAAATATTGTTTGTTGCAATGAAAACGAAATGCAAGTAGATTATTTTCTATTAATTTCGCACGGAACTACTCGTTTTTTTTTATTTCCTTCTCTTGCAAGTTCTTCTTATTTATGACGCACTGATTTGAAAATAGGTTTTCAAAAGTTCTTGAAACATTCAAAAGCACTGTAATTGCAGACAAATAAAAATGTTATGTGAATAAAAAATGTTATCAATTTAAGAGCTAGAAGGCACAATATCTCAAGGGGTTTATTCGAGTTACAAACTGTATCTTTAGATAAAAATATTAAAATGCAGTTTAAAGAAAATGCACGGCAGAGAAAATGATATTGAATTCTTTCTATTGAGTTTTAGAGGCAAGAATAAAACACCATAATCTCGGGGTGTACTATTATTCTGAAACTCAAAGAAATAATGCACGGATTACGCACAAGTTAAATAATTACACTAATCTGAAGAACACAATAAAAAAAAACTGACAAACTTCACAAAATCTTCAGTAGTGTCTTCTTATGATGATGATTCCGAGTTTCGTGAACTCCTGCAACAGCTATGAAGTTCTTGAAGTCTGGTGCAGTAACAAAACGAGCGAGATTTTCCGAACTCGAATAAAAAAACAGACGATTGTCCAAGTACATTACTTCCAAGAAGACATCAATAACCAAGTTCTTTCTGTGACTGGTCTAACCTCACAGCTCTCGTATGTTTTGAACCCCGAGCATGAGGCGGATGCTTATATGTACTGCCTTAAGAAGGGGAGCATCTTTTGTTTCATGAGGAACTATTTTTTGTGCCCTGCCCCCTCTCTCGCGCTCCTTGATGTCGGTAGAGGAAGAGCACTTGAAGTCCTGTGGCGCGTGGTCCAGGAGTCTGACTCTCAGAGGAGGGGGAGACGGAGGAGGTGCCGTCACCACAAAAGCCTTGCACCTGGAATCAGAGAAGAAAAGGAACAACATATTAGAATCGGTTTGTGTTTGAAAATAACCGTCATGTCTTAATATCAAAGAGACTTCTGCTGCTGCTCCTATTTATCGCTTTCAGTTTATGAAAGATAACTATACTAAATCTGTGATACGCTTCTATCTATGATAACATAACACACATTGTCTTCCTATTTAGCGTAAGTGGTAATTATGGGCGTATTAATGTATCGCGATTGTTAACACTACATTGATACATCGATAAATTCTTGCTTCCTTTGGACGAAAAAATAAATCTCTTTCATTGCCCACGACGGGAATTGAATCACGGACCGCTTGCTTTCAAAGAGAACACACTATAACCACAGCCACAATGCAAATTATCGATAAGTATCCGTGTCGTAATCAGATCTATGAAGTCGGAAGAAGTTCTATTTGGAATCGAAAGCACTTCCGCCGAGTGACTGAAGCAATCTGTTGGGAATAGGAAGCAATTCTGTTGAGAGTGCGAAGCAACACAGGAATCGAAAGCAATTGGGGTTTAAGTCGGAAGAAATTTGAGGCGGAAGCGATTCTGTCGAAAGTCGGAAGTAATCCTGTTGGGACCCTATAGCAATCCTGTCGAAAGTCGTAAGCAATCTTGTAGAAAGTCAAAAGCAATTCTATTAGGACTCTGTAGCAATCCTGTCGGAAGTCGGAAGCAATTCTATCGGGACTATGTAGCAAGCCTGTCGAAAGTCTGAAGCAATCCTGTCGAAAGTCGGAAGCAATCCTGTCGAAAGTCGGAAGCAATCGTATCGGGACTCTGTAGCAATCCTGTCGAAAGTCGGAAGCAATCCTGTCGAAAGTCGGAAGCAATCCTATCGGGACTCTGTAGCAATCCTGTCGAAAGTCGGAAGCAATCCTGTCGAAAGTCGGAAGCAATCCTATCGGGACTCTGTAGCAATCCTGTCGAAAGTCGGAAGCATACCTATCGGGACTATGTAGCAATCCTGTTGAAAGTCGGAAGCAATCCTGTCGAAAGTCGGAAGCAATCCTATCGGGACTCTGTAGCAATCCTGTCGAAAGTCGGAAGCAATCCTATCGGGACTCTGTAGCAATCCTGTCGAAAGTCGGAAGCAATCCTGTCGAAAGTCGGAAGCAATCCTATCGGGACTCTGTAGCAATCCTGTCGAAAGTCGGAAGCATACCTATCGGGACTATGTAGCAATCCTGTTGAAAGTCGGAAGCAATACTGTCGAAAGTCGGAAGCAATCCTGTCGAAAGTCGGAAGCAATCCTATCGGGACTCTGTAGCAATCCTGTCGAATGTCGGAAGCAATCTTGTAGAAAGTCAGAAGCAATTCTATTAGGACTCTGTAGCAATCCTGTCGGAAGTCGGAAGCAATTCTATCGGGACTATGTAGCAAGCCTGTCGAAAGTCGGAAGCAATCCTGTCGAAATTCGGAAGCAATCTTATCGGGACTCTGTAGCAATCCTGTCGAAAGTCGGAAGCAATCCTATCGGGACTCTGTAGCAATCCTGTCGAAAGTCGGAAGCAATCCTGTCGAAAGTCGGAAGGAATCCTGTCGAAAGTCGGAAGCAATCCTGTCGAAAGTCGGAAGCAATCCTGTCGAAAGTCGGAAGCAATCCTATCGGGACTCTGTAGCAATCCTGTCGAAAGTCGGAAGCAATCCTGTCGAAAGTCGGAAGCAATCCTATCGGGACTCCGAAACAATCCTATCGGGACTCTGAAGCAATCATATCGGGAATCTGTAACAATCCTGTCAAAAGTCGGAAGCAATCCTATTGGAACCCTGTAGGAATCCTGACGAAAGTCGGAAGCAATCCTGTTCGGAACGTGTAGCAATCCTATCGAAAGTCGGAAGCAATTCTATCGGGACTCTGTAGTAATTCTGTCGAAAGCAATCCTATCGGGACTCAAAAGCAGTCAACTTTGCAACCGGCGTAACTCGGATCTTAGTGGATCGGACTCGAAACCTGCATCTTTATTCTGGCGTTGGTTAGTTTCCTGCTTGGACTGATTACCTGGTTGGATATGTCAGAGGATTTTGTCTATAGTTAAGTCGAATGTCTGGTAATCCTGTAACAAATCATGAATTCACCTCGCTGTCATCAATTCTACCGAGAAGCTCAATAATCATTCGGGTAGCGGTGCGTTCCAAAGAAAGGGAGAGAAAAAAGTTATGCTTGCGGTAATTTATGATATTACAGAACAAACGCTCGAGGTAGACTACGTGTGCTGTGTATACATTTTCAATAAAAGTAAAGACATGCACATCTATTGTGAAGAGTATTGAATATCCATCGATCTAATCATTTTGACAACAAAACGATCACTTCTGTGCTATGGCAAATTGTTAAATATTTACAACTTCAGCCGATGTCTGGTTTGGACAACTTAAACATGGGCAGCCACCATTTAACGTTATGCTTTTATTTTACAGGTTTTACCGCAGGAAATTCAATAAAACACATACGACGCTTCCCTAAATTACACTGCAAATGTGATCGTGTAGTTTTAAACGGAACTTTTTCTATAGCAATAAAATAACCAATGAACGATGTGCAAAACTGCTGCAATGACGTAATGGTTTGTTCATTCCTTTTGTTCCAGAATAACTACAGTAACAGTACTGCGGCCATGTTGGACTATATGCTGTTTGCATATAAATACAAGCTGACATTTACATAATTTCAACCCATATCCACTTTCCCATTATAATGATTCTGCAAATATATATTACGAAATTCTGATGAAGTAAAATGTTATTTCATCCCTGATAGCACAAAGTTAGTTTCGATAAAGTCGTCAGTGTACAACGATTTCTTTTAAACAATTGGACGGATTTTGTTCATATTCAGTATCTATGAGTCAATTTATCAGGGAATGATGTACATGAAATATAATAATTTTAGTACTAGTCTGTCTGTGTACAGCGATTTCTACTTAACTATTGGACGGATTTTATTCATATTCAGTATCTACGAGTCAATTTATCAGGGAATGATGTACATGAAATATAATAATTTCAGTAACAGTCTGTCTGTGTACAGCAATTTCTACTGAAGTATTGGACGGATTTTGTTGATATCCAGTATCTACAAGTCACTATCTACACTACAAGCATAATCAACCAGTAAACAGAAAATAAAAACAATTTTCCATAGTCGATGGTTTGGTAAATACACGTGAGAGCATATGTAATGACAGGAAATATGCAGCTGGAAGATCTAAAACATATCCATTACGCCATAAATCTTCTCTTCTTTGCCGAACCCTTGTTTCAAAGTCTTAGGGTGAATAGTACAAAAGGCTCGCTTGTAGTACAAGGAAATGGGAGTAGTGGAGGGAGGGATATAAGACTATATAAACTGAATGTCCATTAGATATTTACAAGGCGTTTCACAGAACGCCCTATTTTGTGACTAATAATGAATATCGTGAGGAGCTGTTAAGACTTGGAGGCTAATAACAGGCCTTGAAATTTGTCTTCAGGAGTTTCAATATTGTTGCAGCGTATCTGAATGACAATAGAAGTCACTGAGTGACCCTGTCCGAAGAACAATGTTTATTGTAACATCTTATCGGTATCACCAACTTCCGATTTCACCCTCTTCCTGTCGTCTCTTCTTCTTATCGTAAAGAAGAACAATACTGTGCACAAGTTCTCGATTTACAACGACAGATGTGAACTCAAGGCGTCCATTTCCCGCAGCATGATGTATGCAAATAGTAGTTGCGTGTCCCTCCTTCGAAACAAACCGTTACGACCAGAAGTGTATGTCTGGATCAGGACTTTGAATAACGCGGTATTTGTTCAACGTCCACTTCAGAGTTGAGAATTAATGTTACACAAGAGCAATAAACGAACTATTGTGGAGGAAGATGGCAGAGAAGATAATATTCATTCGGACAAACACTGACTACAACCATTTGACTGATTGCAGAGTTCAAAGATTCTGCTGAGAAATAAATCCCCTACATCTTTGATACGTGAATGAAATTACAATCGTTTAACTACAGAAAGAATGAGACGTTTTTATGGTAATAGCAGAGCATTGGTGAGATGAAAACTATAAATAATACCGCATAACATAGAGGAACGGAAGAAATTTTAACAAGAGAAGAAGAAGAAGAAATGAAAGAAGATGAGGGTAAGGACTAGCAAAAGAAAAAATAAAATGAGTACCAAGAAGAAGACAAAAGGAGAAAAGAGCAGGGGAGGACGAGGAGGGGTAAAGGCTACAGAAGAACGAGGAGGGAGGAGTAGATGATGATAATAAAGATCTATTAGAAAAGTAAAAAGATATAAAGGAAAAGGAGAGAGGATTAGGAGAGAAGAAAAGGCTATAGGACAAAGGGCTATAGGAAAATGAGGAAGAACGACTAGATACGGATAAGAAAGGTCTATTAGAGGAGTAGAAAGATATAAAGGAGAAAGGGATAGGAGGAGGATGAAAAAACAAGATAGAGGAGTAGAGAGAGCTAAAAGAGGAGAAAGTTACAGAGTAGAAAGGGCTTTAGGAGAAAGAGGAGGATCGACTACAGGAGGATAAGAAAGGTATATTGGAGGAGTAGAAAGATATAAAGATATGGAGAATGAAAAAAAAAGCTAGAGGAGTAGAGGGAGCTAAAAGAGGAGAAAGGGTTAGAGGAGTAGAAATGATTATAGGATAAAGAGGAGGATCGGCTAGAGGAGGATAAGAAAAGTCTATTGGTGAAGTAGAAACATATTAAATAGGAGAAAGGGCAAGGAGGAGGATGAAAAAAGCTAGAGGAATAGAGAGAGAGCGAAAAGAGGAGAAAGTGTTAGAGCAGTTGAAACGGTTATAGGAAAACGAGGAGAATTGGCTAGAGGAGGGTAAGAAAGATGTATTGGAGGAGTAGAAAGATATAAAGTAGGAGAAAGGGCTAGGAAGAGAATGAAAAGAAAGCTAGAGGAGTAGAGAGTGCTAAAAGAGGAGAAAGGGTTGGAGGAGTAGAAAGGGTTATAGGATAACGAGGAGAATAGGCTAGAAGACAAGAAAGGTCCATTGGAGGAGTAGAAAGATATAAAAGAAGTAAAAAGGGATAGGAGGAGAATGAAAAGAAAGCTAGAGGAGTAAAGGGAGCTAAAAAAGGAGAAAGGGTTAGGGGAGTAGAAAAGGTAATAGGAAAACGAGGAGGATAGGCTAGAAGACAAGAAAGGTCCATTGGAGGAGTAGAAAGATATAAAAGAAGTAAAAAGGGATAGGAGGAGAATGAAAAGAAAGCTAGAGGAGTAAAGGGAGCTAAAAGAGGAGAAAGAGTTGGAGGAGTAGAAAGGGTTATAGGAGAACGAAGAGGATAGGTTAGAAGACAAGAAAGGTCCATTGGAGAAGTAGAAAGATATAAAAGAAGTAAAAAGGGATAGGAGGAGAATGAAAAAAGGCTAGAGGAGCAGAAGGCTAAATAAAGAAAAGAATGGGCGAGTGGAGGAGAAAGACAAGGAATGGAGAGTATGAAAAGAAAGTGATAATCTGAAAGGAAAGGACGAGATGAAAAGATATGTGGAAAAAGAGGGAGAGATAGAAGAACAAATGAAGAAGAAGGGAAAGAAAGGAACAAAAAGAGAGTAAAGAATAGGTGAACAGAAAAAGGATCCGAAAAGATATAGGAGAAGAACGAAAAGAATGTATATATGTGTGTATGTATTTATTAACACTACTATTGGGTATTTACCCGGTGGCGGTGATATACAATAATAATTATATTAATAAAATTTACAATAATTACAGAAATAAAAAAATGAAGTAAACGTAACTTTACTTCTAATCATCTCAGTCTTTCCTTAGATGTATTGATTTTGAGAGGACCATCCTGAAAGATTGCCGCAGGTAAGCTGTTCCAGTCTACTATTGTGCGGTTAACAAAGGGAAATTTTGCCACGTCCGTTCTTTGTTTTCTGCAAAATAATACTTACTTATTTATTGGCTTTTAAGGAACCCGGTGGTTCATTGCCGCCCTCACATAAGCCCGCCATCGGTCCCTATCCTGAGCAAGATTAATCCAGTCTCTACCATCATATCCCACCTCCCTCAAATCCATTTTAATATTATCTTCCCATCTACTCTCGGCCTCCCCAAAGGTCTTTTTCCTCCGGCCTCCCAACTAACAATCTATATGCATTTCTGGATTCGCCCATACGTGCTACCTGTCCATCTCAAACGTCTGGATTTAATGTTCCTAATTATGTCAGGTGAAGAATACAATACGTGCAGCTCTGCGTTGTGTAACTTTCTCCATTCTCCTGTAACTTCATCCCCCTTAGCCCCAAATATTTTGCTAAGAACATTATTCTCAGACACCCTTAATCTCTGTTCCTATCTCAAAGTGAGAGTCCAAGCTTCACAACCATATAGAACAACCGGTAATATAACTGTTTTATAAATTTTATTTGAAGGATTCGTAACAAGCTGTTTTTTACGGTGATGGGTTCTTAGCCCTTCGCCCAACCCCCAAGCTGGAGGACCATCCCTTATCGGCTGTCCACGACTGCTTATTCAATATAATATAGAATAATATAGAATAAAAAAGAAAATCAGAATAGTAAAATGCAGAAACAGTAGATGTAAAAGGGTAAGAAAAGAAAACAAGGGAAAGAAAACGAAATTGGAGATGGAAAAGAGAAAGAATTCATGACGGAAGATTAGAAAGAGACAGGGGAAGAATAGACGAAAGAAGGGTGACAGTAGGGGCCGAAATGTAAAAGAATAACAAATACCATACTGCTTACTGTTTATGGAAAGTTGAAGCTTCATGTAAATGTCTTTATCTTGAAAAAGTGAGAGATAAAAGTGTTTGGAGAAGCCCATCTATTATACTCAAGTTGAATAAGGGCAGCCAGACGTTGAGGGATGGTCGTCAGTGGTGAGGTTCCCTCCCTCACATTTACTCAACATGAAAACAAAGAAATCATAATAAGGAGAGTAAAACCAGGAGATAAACCCAGAAGCAATTGGTCACATACTATTTATCAGCTACAACTAATAAAGCACCTCTGTTTGAATTTCATCTTCGATCCAATATTCCCCGAAACATCACCTTTCCTAACATGTCTGCTAAATTTAATTGAAACCGTCCAATGGAAATTGGATTTCTTACCCTACCCGCGCTAGCAACCCCTCGTACATACCCCCCATCCCATCAATGATTTTCCCTTCCATATAGTTACCCCAACAGATTCCCTCACAAGCCACCCCTCTAAATCACCCTCATGCGAATTTCCCTCCCGAAAAAGTTACCCTCCTGGAGCATGTCGTCAATATATTATGAGTGCGTACAATGTTTTCTTTCCACGTATAACTACATCAAAGAAAGGGGAGTGAAAATGGCAGCGAATTTTTCCAAATTATGAGTCAAAACGAATTCGATAATCGAGGAGTTGCCAGCCCTCCTCTCCTAAGGTACATTATGCAATTTCAGCCTCTGGGAAGGATAACAGATGCGATAGAATACGAAGACTTGTTAATCAAGAGTGTGCTGTTTGTTTTAAGCTCAATAAAGTATAAAAGTTTTAATATAATTTAACCTTAACATCATCCTTTCAAAAGTTGCGTATTTTTCAGTTTATAAATTGACATTAACTACACGAACTGTTACGAAATATGAACAAAGGGACAAGAAAAGAAAGAAAACAGTTGAAATGACATTTCTCAGAAAACAACAGGATATTTTTCCTTCAACTTAAACGGTTTTACTAATATAAACTTTATATACAGACGTTTGACTGTCTTATACAGGGACATCATTTTATTTTTATCTCAATTTTTATTGTACCTGAGTTTTTTAATGTACTTCACTCCCACCTCTTCTACTAATGAACTTCTAACGTCCTCCACACAGATCCAAGACTGCATATACAGTCATAGTAGCCTTACGGTCATAGTGAACAGTACGTTCCAAAATATTGTTTGCGTTTTCCAGTGACGAAAGAGCTTTCAATATTGAATCATTTTCGCACAGGTACTGTCGTCCATTTGCCTACGTCGTATCCCGGTTTCCTCCACCAGCTTTTAATCGCCAGCTAGTGGCTGGGCTGTCTTAGCTCTTTTCTGAAAACATTAATTTCTGTTACGAGTTAATTGGACGTCTACGTAATATTATACTACTCTTTAAAATAACTTACATAAAAGGGCCTCGTTAAGTAGTTAACTGTCACATGATTTTCTCCCTTTCTACGACCCTACGACATAACCACTTGGACGGATAGTAGATAATATGTCTGAGTAATTTTATCTTTTCGGATCGGGCAGAAGTGAAGATTGAATTTGCAGTACTTAAGGTAGGCCTACTCTTTTATAGGGTAGGTACAGTATTATTTCAACATGAGTTACTAGTACGAAGGACGAAACTTGTAATTGGGATTAGGTACAATAATCTATAATGCGATAATATACATATTAGAACTGAAGCCTGTATCGAAATGAACTGCCACCATTTTCAAAAATTTGTTTAAATATCCATATTATGATTATTTTTCAATTGAACTTCATTCTCTGTATTGTACGCTAATGTGCTGTAGACAGTATAATATACACTGCATAATGAATACGTCCACATGGACAGCTCAGTTCGTGAGTAAAATCACTCATTGTTAATACTGTATTATATTTTGATTAAACAAAAACCTAATGAAAATGATTAAAATCAAAATCGCGATATTTCCTAGTTTACGTAAATGGATGAACTACTTTTCTTCTCTCCTATACCTAGTAAAGTGGTGTGCTTGTTCATTACGCCAGTATCATCGAACTCCAGTCGTGGAAGGGGTAGCAAACGGTGTTGATCCAAAGGTATAGCCAGGTTAATATTAAAAATGTTAGTAAAAATAAAATGATGTCCCTGTACTTATACAATGACTAACTCGTTTATACGTCGTGTGTAAATTCATTACTAATAATCACTACATACGTCGTGTATAACAGTATAACTGTTACACAGCTACGTCATAGTTTCGTCATTACTTCGTTACGAAAGGTAATAGAATATCTGAGGTTCTCTTTTGCATCCGGTAGAGGGCTCGTGTGTGCCGTGTTAAGTATCGATAGTACAACTCGCTCTGATCGATTGCCATACTATATTTTGGTCAAAGAGTAAAAGCTACAACAATATTATTCTAATTATTCTATGCTCTTTGGTTTGTTCCTCTGTGGTTACTAGGCAACCATCATCATAAAATGACAGTCGATACGAACAGCTGTTAGAGGGGCGGCCATTTTTCTCTATATACAACGCTTAAACAAGGGGTTTCGTGTATATAACTACTGCAAAGGAATTCCCATTGTATAGTTACAGACTGTTTATACATCCATCGCTTCTGCATGGTTTATTAGCAAGGCCGAAAGAGTAATGAAGACATTTTAGCTGAGTTAGACGTTTAATCAGTTGAAGAAGAAATTACAGGAACTGTTTCATAAGTGATGTCGGTTTTGGAACAAAAATTTAGTTGCAGTGTATTGTGACAAGAAATTAATCCAATCTCCAAAGTAAAGGCCATCAGATTCTATAGTGTTGAACCACCTTCCAGTCGGTTTGTTATCCCACGTCGATACCAGTTTCTGGTTCTTGATGAGAAGAATTTGGTGTATATATTAAACTGACTGAGTTAGGGTAAAGGTTGGTAATATTGTGATGCTAATAATGTTATGATAGTTCTTTTTGAGGATTTTTTTACAATTTTACTGAGCGAGAGAAGGACCGGTTTTGTGCAAAAACTTGTCCACGAACATTCCCTTAATACAGTGATGTCAAAGCAAGCGCATTTTTCTGACCTTGACGTCGTGCGCGGGCAGCAAGCGCTAAGTATGGAAAGAGGAAGGGTTGTGTATAGTAGGCTCGCTCTATGCATCCCCAGTTAAAGACAGAGGATACCGCACGCTGAGCGGTGGCCTTCTGAAGTAACACGGTTCCCCCAAATTTTTCTGTCCACTCGGGGATGGGGTAATCTCTGTTTCCGCTTTCTGAGGCAAACATAAATGTTGCCAATTCTTGCCTGAATGCCAATACTAAATGCAGTCTTTCTTAATATATTCAAACAATTCACAAGTGTTTTTGTTCGCTATTTGAATGTCTTCTGTAATTTTATTATTATTACTATTATTATTATTTTTTTGTTTTGCGGAGTATATTGTAAATTACTCAGTTCTTTTACAACTCCAAGATAGCAATGATGGATGAACAGCAATGTTAAAACATAATTAACTTTATGAGTCACAATAATATTACCGTGCCCAACCCCATACCCATCAAGGGAGTTATGTTGCAGGAAATGAAATCAGCCAATATTAGTAAGAAACATGCAGTGATGGAGCTCGTAGCCTTATCTGGACACGAAGTGTTACGACTTCCTTCGAACCCCTCTGTGTTCTAAATCCTTTGGAAATGTTAAATGTTATGTTTTATTTAACGACGCTAGCAACTGCCGAGGTTATATCAGCGTCGCCGGTGTGCCGGAATTTTATCCCGCAGAAGTTCTCTTACATGCCAGTAAGTCTACTGACATGAGCCTGTCGCATTCAAGCACACAAACGCCATCGACCTAGCCCGGAATCGAACCCGCAACCGGGCATAGAAGACCAGCGCTGTACCAACTGCGCCAACCAGATCGACCTTTGCAAATGATCTGGCATCAACTAAAGTCTTTGTTAGGAACAACAATATTACTCCGACTTGAGTCTAGTGTGTTAACTTCTGCGTGATGGAGCTGCAACAATCGGTCCCCATAATTGGTCCTCCTGTGTTCAACATGAAATTAAAACGGAACAGAATTATATGAAGCACGACAGGGACAGTAACCAAGAGAGATTTGTGATTAATTTAGGAGAGAGTGACGACGAATAGAGGTAAGAGAGGCAAAATGTTGTCATATTTTATTACATAACATTTCCGATTTCGCTGCGGATTTAGACACAAAACACAAATTGACAATATTCTTTCGGTGTTACCTTATTATTATTATTATTATTATTATTATTATTATTATTGATATAAATACGAATTTAATATATTAGTTTGAAGTTGACCGTACATTGGTTCGATAACGGGCCTTTATACACACAGTAACTAAAATTAACCATTCATTAATTCGAGATTGATTGAATGAAAGTACAATTTGTTGTATAGAAATAAATATACGATTGTTTCATACCCACGTGGCGAAGTCAATGTAAAATGTGACAACTGCGCGCCTAGAAATTTCCGCACGCGTCCCTTAATGACCGGGGTGGACCGTGCAACAAAGTTCTTCTAGCAACAAAAGAGACCGACTGGGGATCCTTTGAAAAATCCTACTTTATATGAATAAGCAACCTGTTGGATTAAGAAAACAGTGGTGCACAAACTTCAAACGGAACGTGAAATTTTATGTCGTTTTTTTATATGGCTTCTTTCTATTTAATATCATCTATATTGTCTGTAAAACAAAAGTACTAACACCTATTTCTTAGCCTAATATTGCAGTTATGTTTTAAACGTTAATAACATAATAGAGAGTTAAGAAGGAATATTCGCTTAAATTCCATAGTAGTATAATATTATACTGCATTAAGTGGATGAAACACATCATTCATAAAGAAAGTGATATTCCAAACAAAGAGATTGAGTATCACATGATAAGTTGGAATTTATATTGAACAAAAGTAATCAATAAACTAATCAAAACAATATTACAGTACAAAGCAAAGTTACCTAGGTACTGTATCTGTTTTAAGTGTAACTAATATTACATAACAAAACTCTTATCGCATTATGCTTTTAAGGTGATATTTGTGAGCAACTTCCTATCATCAGAATATTAAATTATTTTTTCGAAATCTGCTGAAGCTATAGAGCTGACATTTTTACAACACATGGACACATATCTTCTGCTTATGATGTAACAATAGTTGCTTTGTTAATTCATTTCCTTACAAACAATTTCCATGCGAATATTTTCAAAATTTTCAATCTTTTGAATAAAAAAATCAAACTTGTGAAAAATGAGCATTAAAATTAAAACTTACATTCTTATAATGCATTTATACTTCTCAGGAAAATCCAAAAATTAACATGGATACAGTTTTAATAAGTTCTCTTCCCTTTATCTATTGAATCAGTGCTGGCCATCCCTGAATATAGCTCGACCAAGCGGCATATACTACCTCTTTCGTCTGTCTCTTTCCTTTCCGCTGTAAAGCGCTCAAGCTCTCCTGGGCTCTAAAGCGCGCGATGGCTCCTGTGGACATCAATTGACATGCCTGCCTTAATAAGTTGACGCAAAAAATCGATCTTCCTCTCGCTCAGTAAAATTGTAAAAAATTCTCAAAAAGAACTATCATAACATTATTAGTATCACAACATTACCAAACTTTACTCTATATAAAATTTAGGAAATACCTATGCGAGGGAGGGTTTTTATGTTGGGCCACCTTCTAATTTTCAAAAACTTTTGGCAGTGGATCTAAAGTTTCACTTACTTAACTGTGACATATCAAAAAATTGAAAGTATTAAACAAATAAAACAGAAATTAAAAATATCTTCTCCTCTTAATGTGGAAATGTAATTTACAGCCACCAAGTCCTCCCGACAACCTAGGAGTAATTTTCCAGCTTGAGGGTAGAGTACTTAACAATGAGAAGTACCCGCTGCTCTGGGAGCACGTAGCTGAAGACCGGGCGTCGATATGGGCACAGACAAGCGGACATCAAATGGAACATCACGCATTGCGAGGCATTGACAAGATCATTTCCGGCTCGACGCATCCCTAATTGGATTTAAAACGTGTGATGTCGGCAATCCATCCACTACTAGCCAATTAAACCTGTTTTGTAATTACAAACACAAATTACCGCTCTCCGCTCCATGAAGCAATAGATCCAGGCTTACAATAACGGCCTAAACCATTATGTATGTAGTTGCAGCAGGCCGAGGAATCGGCGATGTGAAGGCAAATAAACTCGAAACAAAAGAACACGGAATGCAGATGCAGAAACAAAAGAGGGAAGTGTCATTTCTTTAATAACACTCATTTCAAGTAAGGGCAATTGGAACAAAATTCACCTTATCTTAACGTAAAATTAAATACGTCATTGGAGTTTCACATAATTTCGAATGAATGTGACGTATACAAACTTTACGTCAATAATTACGTATGGATTGCGGTACAGTTAAGAGCAGAGCCAATAGTGACGTTTCATATAATTTTAAGCGACATCTTTCCACGCAAACACAACGAACAAATGAGGTCTACAATATTAGTATTAGTATTTATTTATTTAACCTGGTAGAGATAAGGCCGTCACGCCTTCTCTGCCCCTCTACCAGGTTATTCCAACTATAATATGAAGAATAAAATTACAATTAGTATTAAATTTACAATTACAATTACAGTAAAAATCAAAGTACGAAAAGATTCCCTCACTAATTAAAGCTAGATAATTTATCATAGCAAAACAAAGAATATTTTATCTTTACTGAATTACAAATTAAACCTAGAATAACAAAATTGTATAGTGATGAAATTACTGGATATTGAAATATTTTGTGATAGATTAAGGAAACTATTTACAAGAAATCAGTTACTTACCAAGTGCCTAATAAGTTTGCGTTTGAATTCAATTTTATTTCGACAGTCCCTGATGCTAGCAGGTAGCGAATTCAAGAGTCTTGGCAGGGCTATTGTGAAATACACATTTACATTAATATAAATAATATTAGGGCCCATGTTGGCAAACGTTTGTCATCCAATATATTAAAAAAAATTGAAAGTTAGAACAACCGGTAATATAAGTGTTTTATACATTCTAACTTTCAGATTTTTTGGAAGTAGACTGAATGACACTCTCAACCGAATAATAACAGGCATTTCCCGTATTTATTCTGCGTCTAATTTCCTCCCGAGTGTCATTTATATTTGTTACTGTTGCTCAGAGATATTTGAATTGATCCACCTCTTCGAAGAATAAATCTCCAACTTGTATATTTCCATTTCGTACAATGTTCTAGTTACGAGACATAATCATATACTTTGTCTTTTCGGGATTTACTTCCAAACCTATCTCTTTCCTTGCTCCAAGTAAAATTCCCTAATCGTTTGTGGATGTTCTCCTAACATATTTACGTCATCCGTATAAACAAGCAGCTAATGTAACCAGTTTAATTCCAAATCCTCTCTGTTATCCTGAACTTTCCTGATGGCATATTCTAGAGCAGAAGTGACCAAAGCGGGTGTCGTGATTACATCGTGTAATCACAGACATTCAAACGGGTACGAGGAGTTTCCTGTACATTGCTGTGCGTTTCGTTCACGTACTGAGACAAGCAGTGGTGGTATCATGTCGCTCTACAAACTCTGTCTCTACAAGCAGTAAGAGGTGGTTTCGTAAAGAATGAGAAAGAGAATTTTTTTGTTGTTCTGTCGGACAAAATGTAATGTGTTTACTTTGCTCAACGGTTCAATTAGGAGTATATAGAAACATTAATTGCCACGCTGAATAATGTATTATTATTATTATTATTATTATTATTATTATTATTATTATTATTACTACTGACCACTAAGTATGTGTTTCTATAATTTTTCTGTACGTGCATGAATATTGATATTTTTAGATCTTCTCCCTAGAAGGATAAAATTATTATCTCAATTTTAATCTTCTTAATCTTTAGATGAGGGTAACTATTTATTAGTTATTCATTTAATAATAATATTGTAGAAAAACTGATTCAATATTATGTGCCAACGAACTGTTAAACGCCAGGAATTGACATGTCTTAAATCATAGCCAGGAAGAGAAAGATGACAGAAATAAATGTAAGGAAGTCAGCTACCTAATGGGGTTTGAAATATCTCGTGCTCTAAAGCATTTTAATAGAACAGAATTTCTCAAAAGAGTAATGATTAAAACAGCTTAAATAACTTGTCCATAAGAAGTTTTTAATTTTGAAAAACTACGAATTTCTCGACCAAGTATCGAGAGAATAATTTAGAAAATTCCTGATTATACTCAAGAGGAAGGTTAAAAAAAGAAGCAAGAAAAAACGTATATTTTCACTGGCTCTTGATGACAGCATGACATTACTGATACAGCAAAGCTTGAGATTTTTATCCGCGGGATTGATCAAGATGTTAGTACAGGAGCCACCACTGGTTGTAGTTTTCATGCCAACTACCTTTCCTCCGTCTCCTTACTTCATAGTCTGTCTGTCACATGTAATCACTGCAGCTCGAGTTTTGGTCACCGCTGTTCTGGAGCGAAGTTAAAAAGTAAAGGTGATAGTGCACCAAACTCTGGTACCTTTGTAAAAACAGAAAGGTGCTCGCCTATAGTCAGGCCCAAGAATCGATATACACATAATCTAGTTACCAGCTAAAACGTCATGAAGAAATCGAAAGCGTTTGATCCAGACTTGTTGAACAGTCTGTGGGAACCGTTCCGAAGCTTTGGGCGGCCTTGAGGTAGAGCACAAACGCTGCGTGGGAGAAGTGAGTTCACCGCAACGAGCAATATTAATAATCTCGGTGTCTTTGTTGCGTGTTCAGGGCCGAATTGGGACAGGACCGGGCCCAGGAGCGAATCTGTCCAAGGCCTCCCCCGATCGTCATCGCAGAGAAAAGAAACCCTCAATTAACACAAGTTCATTTGTGTAATGGTCACGGTTAAATGCTATTCAATCTATCAAAGGAGCTCAAGAAGGAAAATAGTGTCTTTATCACTTAAAAACATATTATAATTAGAACCCTGCGTTTGGTCACTTTGAATACAAGTTTGGTGTATGGCATAACTAGGTTTGCTTGATAAGCAGGACCGTTTGAAGAGGTAAGTTTGGAAGTGAATCCCGAAAAGACAAAGTATATGATTATGTCTCGAGACCAGAATATTGTACGAAATGGAAATATAAAAATTGGAGATTTATCCTTCGAAGAGGTGGAAAAACTCAAATACTTGGGAGCAACAGTAACAAATATAAATGATACTCGGGAGGAAATTAAACACAGAATAAACATGGGAAATGCCTGTTATTATTCGATTAAGAAGCTTTTATCATCCAGTCTGCTGTCAAAAAATCTGAAAATTAGGATTTATATAACAGTTATATTACAGGTTGTTCTTTATGGTTGTGAAACTTGGACTCTCACTTTGACAGAGAAACATAGGTTAAGGGTGTTTGAGAATAAGGTGCTCAGAAAAATATTTGGAGCTAAGAGGGATGAAGTTACAGGAGAATGGAGAAAATTACACAACGCAGAACTGCACGCATTATATTCTTCACCTGACATAATTAGGAACATTAAATTCAGACGTTTGAGATGGGCAGGGCATGTAGCACGTATGGGCGAATCCAGAGTACATATAGAGTGTTAGTTGGGAGGCCGGAGGGAAAAAGACCTTTGAGGAGGCCGAGACGTAGATGGGAAGACAATATTAAAATGGATTTGGGGGAGGTGGGATATGATGATAGAGACTGGATTAGTCTTGTTCAGGATAGGTACCGATGGCGGGCTTTTGTGAGAGCGGCAATGAACCTCCGGGTTCGTTAAAAGCCAGTAAGTAAGTAAGGAGGAGCGTTTAGAATTGAACGGGTTACATCAGCTGCTTTTCTATGCGGAGGACGTGAATATGTTAAGAGAAAATCTACAAACTATTAGGAAAAACACGGGAATTTTATTTGAAGCAAGTAAAGAGTAGGTTTGGAAATAAATCCCGAAAAGACAAACTATGTGATTATGTCTCATGGCCAGAATATCGTACGAAATGAAAATATAAAAATTGGAAATTTGTCATTGAAAGAAGTGGATAAGTTCAAATATCTTGGAGCAACAATAACAAATATAAATGACACTCGGGAGGAAATTAAACGAAGAATAAATATGGGAAAGCCGGTTATTATTCGGTTGAGAAGATTTTGTTATCCAGTCTCCTCTCAAAGAAGGTAGAAGTTATATTCCAATTAAAACTTTAACACAAAAAATATAGGACTATGTATTATATGACTTTGTGCTAAATTCTATCGTACCTGGTTTACATGTTTCGACCTATTATGGGTCATCCTCAGAACTGGTCGTTGTTGGTCTTGGCGCCTCTTGTTTTTTTCCCTGTGAGGGTGTGTTTGTGTGGTGTAATGTGGAGTCAAAGAGTGTGTGTGTTCTGAAATTGAGTTGTGTGTTGGGAATTTCATTGGGGTGTGTTTTTGTGTCTCTGTATATTTAATATTGTTCTAGTGTGTTTAGTTTCTGGCTTTTTGGTTATGTAGTATTTCAATGTCTGTGCTGATGTTTCTGTAGGTGTGGTTAGCATTTGTGATGTGTTATGCATATGTGGAGGTGTTTTGTAATTTTGTTATGGCTGTGATGTGTTCTTTGTAACGTGTTTGAAATGATCTGCCTGTCTGTCTCTCTGACTCCACATTACACCACACGAACACACCCTCACAGGAAACAAAACAAGAGGCGCCAAGACCAACAACGACCGGGTCTGAGGATGACCTATAATATGTCGAAACCAGTTACGATAGAATATAACACAAGAAAGTCATATAATACATATTCCGAAGTGATACAGTGTTAAAAGTTGTGTAATCAAGATGTATATACAAAAAAAGATACTTAGTAAAATTATTATAAATTGAAAATAATAAACAATATGGGTAATATTTTGAAACATTTAATCGAGAATGTGAATGACAGTCCCAACCAGAACCCAACATCTGACTAGGAAATCTAGTGAACGACTTGATTGGTTTGAAATGGGAGGTTAGAGGGACATTATGTCATCGTTGTTTAGTCAGCTGTCCGAAGACAGGTCTGAATCTCATAAGTGATACCACAGTCTAGTAGGATATAGAGTCACGAAGCTCAATAAGTAGGGAATATGCATCCATAGATAGTTGCTAAACACTAGGATCGGTACTATCGCCTCATCACAGACAATGCGAAATAGTACCGGCACAGTCAATTGTTCCTAGCATCCTCAACAACTCAAGCTTCGTAACTGTATATATTAGACTATGGTGATACTAAAGATGGGAACGATATATCGGTTTTTACGAAATACCGATATTTTCGTTTCGATATATCGATATATTGATATCGAAAATTTGATATCAATATATCGAATAATATATCGGTTTTCTCATAAATTTATCGGTTTTTATATTCGTTTTTGTTTTTGTGGAATTATTACGAACAACAAAATCCACACTAGTTAACTCCAGTAATTCCCTGAGAGATGGCGTTAATGAAAGTGGGCAGTTACATAATTGTGCAATATTGAAATATTCAATCCAATCAATGCCTTTCTCTGATTGGCTGGTCTAGAATTCGAATTCAAACTATTTAATATGCAGTACCAAATTCAAAATCCAACGTGTGCGAACGTGAGACTGAGACGGGAGATTTATGTACCACTGTTTTAGTATTAATGTTTTCCAAGGCAGGAGCAATTGTCACTTCGAAAAGGAACCGTTTGATTTCAAAACTTTTATTTGTATGTTTTTAAATGGAAAGAGAAACAAGGATATAATACAGATTTGAGATTTGTTTATGGCTAGGATTTCTATACACAACCCAGTACTGACTTTGTTTTCTTATTATATATTTTAGTACATAAAAATTTTATCCCCATCATCATCATCATCACCACCAATGAGATTTGGAATGTTGGAGTATAACAATAACTAACTATAAAAGGTTCGTATCAAATCAATTGTGAAGTTTGTTAAAAAAAAATTGTAACACTCTAAGTACTGTTTACTTACATTTAAAAATGAATACAAGAATTGTTTACTTACATTTAAAAATGATTACGTTGTTATCTACACAAAAGCATTATATTTATATCCTCGATTGAGTCCTATATAAAATTAAAATAATTGAATCGTGGATTGGAATAAACTGATGGGGATCCTAAAGAAAATTGGAGTGGATTGGAAAGAGAGAAGGCTTTTCAGTAGTCTACAAATGAAACAACGAGTCAAAGGAGAAGAAATGTCAGAAGCAAGTAAAATAGGGAGAAGAGTACGACAGGGTTGCCCTTTATCACCTACCCTGTTCAACATCTACTTGGAGGATTTAGTGAAGAACTGTTTTCAGAACATGGGAAGAGTGATAGTAGGAGGAAGAAGAATAAAGTGTTTAAGATTTACTGATATGGCGTTGTTAGATGATACTAAGGGATAAGCTACTGGAGCTAAATGACAGCTGTGAGCAGTATGGAATGAAGATAAATGCCAGCAAGCCGAAGACCATGGTCATAGGAAGAAAAGTAAAGAAGGTAAACTTGCGAATTCTAAATTAGGCAGTAGAGCGAGTGGAAAGCTTCAGATACTTGGGGTGTACTACTGGATGTTCATTTCAAAGTGTGTCATGACGTCACTGTTGTGAATCAGCGATTTGAAGCGAGTTTCAGCTTTTATGTCAGAGAAGTTGCCTATTAATCAAGGCGTTCAATCTGAACTTGAGAACGGTACGGTATGATTTGAACGTCGGAGCAACAGATGGCGGTCTGTACGGTCTGTGTGCTACCATAACCTCTTTCGAACTGTGTTTTGCGCGGGCAAGTCGTACGCAGGTTATCTGTTATCATCGGTTGCGTAGGGCAACATTCCACAACACAAATCAAATGCTCCGTGTCCATGTTGACCGTCGAAGTTAATGTCAACAAATAGCCTACGTAAGTAATGGTCTTCACCCTCTCCCCATACCCCGATAGTAAGAAAAAAACTCACCTCAGTACGTGTTTTCAAACAGTTCACATTCCTGCCACCACCGGCGTTACCGTACGTATTGGTAAGTACTCTTCAGAATGAACGCCGTACTTGCTAGGCAACTCCTCTGGCACATAGGTACTACGCCTTTGCGGAAGTGTAGGAAGATTGAATTCTCTAGGCTCATCGGCTAGCCACATGACGTCATACAGCGAGTCATGACACACTTTGAACTGAACACCCAGTATAAGCAGTAACATGAGCTGCTGCCAGGAAGTGAAAAGGAGGATAGCAATAACAAAGGAAGCTTTTAATAGAAAAAGGAGCATCTTCTGCAGATCTCTGGAGAAAGAACTAAGGAAGAGATTAGTGAAGTGCTTTGTGTGGAGTGTAGCATTTTATGGGGCAGAATCATGGACATTACTACGAAGTGAAGAGAAGCGAATAGAAGCATTTGGAATGTGGATATGGAGAAGGATGGAGCGTGTGAAATGGACCGACAGAGTAAGAAACGAAGCTGTGTTGGAAAGAGTGGGTGAAGAAAGAATGACGCTGAAACTGATCAGAAAGTGGAAAAGGAATTGGTTGGGTCACTGGCTGAGAAGGAATTGCCTACTGAAGGATGTACTAGAAGGAATGGTGAACGAGAGGAGAGTTTGAGGCAGAAGAAGATATCAGATGATAGACATTAAGATATATGGATTATATGCGGAGACAAAGAGGAAGGCAGAAAGTAGAAAAGACTGGAGAATGCTGGATTTGGGCAGAACACTACGAATGAATGAATGTTTCAATATCAAATACTGACCCATGTAGAGTTTATCGAAATTACCGTAAACTGGGTTTACTCTGAACACAGAGGAAACTTTGAACATTTTTTCAGAAAATAATATTTAGGTTTCTACATGCTGCACTTGTTATAGATGAAGGCAAATTATTATAAAATCATTCTCTTACCAAATTTACCTCCATCTTTAACAAGAGCAGGATGTACACGTAGAAACCTAAATATGATTTTCTGAAAAAAGTTCAAAGTTTCCTCTGTGTTCAAAATAACCCCAGTTTACGGTAGGTTTGCATTATATTGCATTATCAATATATCGGTATTTAAGTTATTTCCTCTATCTCCAATATGCATATTATATTACCGAGATACAACAATCAAACAACATCCCATAAAAATTTACAGCTCTTCGATAAACATTTACAATTATCATTTATTTGTAGTGTTGCTTTCATAGCTTCATCAGCAGGTGATGCTAGAATGACATCAGAATACAAAAACATCATGAAGTGTTAGAAATAAATACATTTTCCGCTGAACTATAATAAAATTCTCCACGAAATGGATAGGGACAGTTGACTTAAGTCCTCCAATAAATCACAATTCTCTCATCCTACAATGGCATTCAAATTAGAACACCGCAGAAATTCAGTGATCGCATTAAACTTGCTTTTTGTCAGCAGTTTTCTTGCAACTGCTTTCAGAGATGATTGGCCTTGGAAGTCCTTAATATTCATCCGTGGAATTCATTTAATCCCCGTCTTTAGCAGACGAACAATCTAATAATTTACCGCTGATATCTCAGACTCTGGCCACGCTTGAATAACAACCCGTTTTCTCCATTGATTTAAATTATTGCTCCAGGGAAGACATACAAACAAGGGGCGTGTACACTTGGATTTCAACAGTGTATGATAAGGAGACAGATTTATCTAGTATCAAGCTATTGCATCGCAATTATTCTTTCAACTTGCATAATATGCGAGTCTTTCCTGTCTTATTTTGGGTCTCAAATCCCTGAGTTTTAACCCGACTAAGAGCACAGCTTTTTACATAGGGTGAAACGGAGAGAGATGACTATCGGGGGAAGATGCTTATTTCTTTGTAGTTTCACATTCTTCCAAGAGAGGACGCCACGTGTATTTCTTCATGATCACTGAGACAGTTGAATGTCTGCAGATTGGAAGCTAACTCATTTTGCCACGTGTTCTTGTTGTGAGAAGAAGAAAAGCAAGAAAACAGCTCATTTTTCTGCTATAAAATAATTGCAGAGGTATGTTAAAATTTTAATACATCCTTGAATTCGTAATAAATGTCAAAGCTTTGTAATGGATATTATAGTAAAGGTTCTAAAGTTTGTATTGTTAACAACCAACGACCTTGTTTCGCCATCTTAGGTTGCGTCACAGCATAGGCATCTTACCCCGATACTTGGGGAAAATGATAACATTTTTCGGGGTAAGATGGCAACTTGTTGTAAGAGTTTTATTTTTGTTTTATTGCAGGGAATGTGTAAATATTACGTAAGATCCTCTGATAGAGGTCAGTGGATTGAGGACAGTCTTCAACTTGCGATGTAACATGTCATAACAGAGGGTATGAACTGTTTTAGAACATCGAAAGCATAAAGGATTCCTTACGGCACCCTTAAACGCCTCCTAAAAAAGAATGACAAAAATGTACTGGATTGAATTCATTGTGTGCAAGAAATGATTTCACGAGTCTTGCACATGGTGATAAAATATGTGCAATGGCTGTGTTGCTAAGTAGTGATAAACGAGTAAGAAAGTGTTCATCAGCTTTAGATTAACTCATTTTGTTATATACATGCATCAAACCAAGTTCAGGTAAAATACATAATATATATCAGTAAATGTGTTAATTGCATTTGCCATCTTACCCGACTATCGGGGAAAGATGCCTACAGTGCAGGCAAGAAGAAAACCTGTATCTATAAACAAGGTAAGTAATTATTTATTATTTCAATGTACCGAAGTACATATATTTTTTTATGCAGATATTCTGCGTCATCATACGATGAAAGAGTAATGGAACGGAGAAAAATTCCCTCCGGCGCCGGGATTTGAACCCGGGTTTTCAGATCTACGTGCTGATGCTTTATCCACTAAGCCACACCGGATACAACCCCGGCGTCGGACAGAATTGTCTCTGATTGAGTTCCAACTCTTGGGTTCCCTCTAGTGGCCGCCCTCTGCACTACGTCATAGATGTCTATGAACATAGGACCGAAGTCCACACATGTGCTAAGGTGCACTCGTTATGAGTGACTAGTTGGCCGGGATCCGACGGAATAAGCGCCGTCTTAAATCACTTCGTGATTTACGCATATCACATGTGTGGACTTCGGTCCTATGTCCGTAGACATCTATGACGTAGTGCAGAGGGCGGCCACTAGAGGGAACCCAAGAGTTGGAACTCAATCAGAGACAATTCTGTCCGACGCCGGGGTTGTATCCGGCGTGGCTTAGTGGATAAAGCATCAGCACGTAGAGCTGAAAACCCGGGTTCAAATCCCGGCGCCGGAGGGAATTTTTCTCCGTTCCATTACTCTCTCATCGTAAGGTAAGTAATGTTTTCTGTTTTGCACCAAAACTATAGTTTCAAAATACCTTCCAGACTTTGATATTTCAATATGAAATTCAAAACTAAATGAACAGTATCTTAAATTTTCAATCAAAGAAAAAGTCAGGCATCTTCCCCCGATCCACTCTATAGTAAAAATTCTTATCACAGTCTCCTACAGAAGGAAAGAACAAGTGGTAGATTCTGGCTTTCGAGCGAAACATACCCGTGAACGACAGTGTTCTGGACATAATTTACCGCATGAATGAATGAGTGGGAACAGCATAGATCCCAGGGAAGCGTAGCGAC
This sequence comes from Periplaneta americana, assembly GCA_025594305.2. NCBI lineage: Eukaryota > Metazoa > Arthropoda > Insecta > Blattodea > Blattidae > Periplaneta > Periplaneta americana. The sequence goes on from JAJSOF020000001.1 coordinate 195,960,214, forward strand.
TTTCACAGCGGCCTATGGCAGACTAGGAAGTGAAGCTCCCTCAGATAAATGGCGCCTCGATGAGTCACGATATTTACGGTGCCGCGATATTCACGTCAATATAAGATGCAGTAGGATGTAGTACGTGACTTGCGAACAGATGCCATCGATCTGAGGAGGCGGCAGAGAACATGAACATGAATACGGAAGGGCTTTCCTGCGTACGCAGACTCCATAAAAACTAAATGCTATAGCTGAATCGATAAAATGGCACCAAGCAGTGAATCACGATCTTACAGGAATGCGGTCCTAAAGACTCCAGAAATCATCCAAAGACACAGGAAAGGTGCACAATAAGTCTCACGCTTAGGTGCTAGGCTTCGTGCCTTCGAAAAAAAAGAGTCGAGTCAGAGGCAGAAAATCGCTCTTTAATTGTTTGTTTAGTCAACCGGCCAAAAACAGGTTTTGAATTCATAAGTGACACCAATAAGGCATCACTCATGAGGCAATTAAGCCAGGAGATAATAGGTTAGGGTGGCCAGTTTCTCTCTCTCTCTATTGCATACATCGCTGACTAGTAACATATTACACCAATAAATATTATTATTAATGGACTTAACGAATGAACCATCTAAACAAGGAACCACAACCAATCAATGAATCAACAAATCAACTATAGTCTCAACGCTGTTATTCCCGGCGTGACTCCTCCTCTTTGCTTAAGTCTTAAGAAGTCGACGCTCTCTAAAGTCTAGGTAAGTAGAATCGTTCGCCATTTTTGTTCCTTCGTTGCCGAGCTACCAGATGAGGGATCTATGTGCCACACCGTTAAAATTATCATGTCGTAGGTCCTATTATAATAAATCAAACGCACTGTAATTCAGCAAATAATTCAGCGGCAAATAACGTCCTCATGTGCTTTCTGCGAACGCCAACGAAAGAGCCAAAATGGAGGGCGATTATATTAAGTATTTATCCAGCCTTAGGAAATTCATGACGTCTTCATCAGCGAATCAGAAGACGCACACGTTTAAATGTAGCCACCCTGCAACGTGATTGGCTGCCGGAAATTAGAGCGACGGGACTATAGATAATCAACTAAATAACTATGTGGACAACAAAACAAGTATCAAGCATGCAACCAACAAACAACTCACTTACTTACTTATTTACTTACTTACTTACAAATGTCTTTTAAGGAACCCGAAGGTTCACTGCCGCCTTCACATAAGCCCGCCATCGGTCCCCATCCTGTGCAAGATTAATCCAGTCTCTATCATCATATCCCACCTCCCTCAAATCCATTTTAATATTATCCTCCCATCTACGTCTCGGCCTCCCCAAAGGTCTTTTTCCCTCCGGTCTCCCAACTAACACTCTATATGCATTTCTGGATTCGCCCATACGTGCTACATGCCCTGCCCATCTCAAACGTCTGGATTTAATGTTCCTAATTATGTCAGGTGAAGAATACAATGCGTGCAGTTCTGCGTTGTGTAACTTTCTCCATTCTCCTGTAACTTCATCCCGCTTAGCCCCAAATATTTTCCTAAGCACCTTATTCTCAAACACCCTTAACATATGTTCCTCTCTCAGAGTGAGAGTCCAAGTTTCACAACCATAAAGAACAACCGGTAATATAACTGTTTTATAAATTCTAACTTTCAGATTTTTGACAGCAGACTGGATGATAAAAGCTTCTCAACCGAATAATAACACGCATTTCCCATATTTATTCTGCGTTTAATTTCCTCCCGAGTGTCATTTATATTTGTTACTGACCAACAAACAACTAACGAAAAAAAAAAAAATCAACGAATCAATGGAGTAATCGACCAAGTAACCAACCAACCGAGAAGCAAGGAACAAATCACTGTATCAATGTGTATCAATTAACGAGTTGCAGGCAACCGGCGTGACTCAATCGGATAAGGAATCCCAGGTAATCTATGGCGAATCCTCGGCCTCATCTCGCCAAATACCATCTCCCCATCACCAATCCTATCGACGCTAAATAACCTAGTAGTTGATACAGCGTCGTTAAATAACCAAGTAAAAAAAGGGGCGTTACAATCCATTCCGGAAATAACTAACCTAACATCATTGAATCACTTGCGAGGAACTGAATATTTATGTAGGCGGTAGGGGAGAAGTGGGCACAGTAAGACAGGGGAACATTGAGACATTTTTTATTAGATTCTAAATTTTGATATTGAGATGTTGGTAACAGTGGAGTTGTATGTTGCATGAGTAAAGTAACAGTATTTTCATACTCTATTTGATTCTAGTTATAAAGGTGAGTGATAAAAAAATAATTCGTATTTTTTCATCCTAGAAGTAAAATTTTGGCTTGTGTTTAATGTAGGTTATATTGGATATACAAATGAGATATAAATATGAATGTTTTGTTACCTAATACTATGGTATTTGAGATTATGTTTGGCAAAGTTTCGTCTTTCTTGTTTTAATTTTGAAGTGATAGCGTCATTTTTAAATGAACTATGCGTGAAGGGAACAGTGAGACATGCCATTGAAGGGTACACTGAGACGTCTCACTGTTCCCATGTACCAATGATTTGCAAAACCAAACTGTAATTATATTACATTTACCAGTAACTAACATTAAAAATGAACATACTAGTAACCAATTTATGAACTATAGCTTAAAATAATGGAGACATTACATTTTAATGGTTTCATAAATAAAAATTATTCACAAAATTTTAAAAATGTTAAAAAATAATAAAGGATTACATTAAATTCTTATAATCATAAGCTTTGTTGTCACCAAAAATTCATTTAATTTTTTCACAAAAGTTTGAAATGTCATGGAAAATTCACTTTTCCAAATGTTCCAGATGTTTCAAAGGTTTCGAAGTCAGACATCAAAATGATTCTAAATAAGCCTACAGAACATGTCAAGATAAAGAGACAGCAAGTTTTTGTTTTCCTTTGAAATTAATGTAAATCATTTCAATGTCCGTTAATAGACACTGTAGTGTCTCACTGTACCCTCCTGAATGGGAACCGTGAGACATTTGCATTTTTTTGACAAGCACGTATTGTATATTATGTCCTTCATCTATTAACATTTTTGTTTATGTATTATTATACTCCATGTTTTAATGTCTATTTCAATTGCACTTTATTTTAAAAATACTTCAATTATCACTTGCATACATATGACTTAATATTTCGTGTCTCACTGTACCCACCACTCCCCTACCTATAATTTAATTAAATGTTTAATTGAAGTCACCCTGTATTAACATCCCACCAAATGATTCTGTGATAAGTAATGAGAGGGCTGAAGGTGAAATAATCTGTTGAACAGAAACTCTGTGAAACATTTTGAGACCGTAGACGTGAAGAAAAGCTGGGGACGCTATTTACATCTCATTTGCATCGTCATTGCTGTCCCCGAAACAGTTTCATAACTCTCTGTGGTCTTCATTGGAATTCAGATGTGACGAGCGTTACTCACGAGGGACTTCCGCGCCGGCCGACGGATTTACGCTTACCTGTCTCATAGCAATGTGGACAGCTCATACAGACACGCTCGCCTCTTCCGAACGACTGCCGTCATACCACATCGCTACGCCGACCAAGTACTGCAAGGTTACAGTGTTCAATTTTGAGAACGAGTAAGGAATTGTATCAACAGTAATCTCACTAGACGTTTTGATTTATCTAGAGAAAATCAAAACTCGAGTGGGATTTAATTGACTATTACACGATTAGAAGAAAGTATATAAAGATTAGAAGTAACGAAGTACTCCAATACAATAAAATATTAATTGACTGACGAAAATACAACTGTCTTCAAATGTATTATTGTACCATCTCAACATTACAAATATTACGCTAGATGCATGCTAGATGGCAGTAGTGTCTTTATACAGACAGTGTAATGATTACTATTCAATAAATCTTAATATTAAACAATCTCTGATACATGACTATCCATAATATCATATAGCAGAAGCTATAACATAACCTAACTAATATACACAAGTGTTAGAATAGTTTTAATTAACGACGATGACATAAAAAATAAACATGAATAATTGTAAAAGGAATAATTATTGAATGTACAATTTTCAAATTTGAATGTGTTTGGTGGTTCAACTGATGTTATATTGGACGTGTGCGTAATAGAAGTGGAACTCGTTGATTTAGGCCTACATGGTGTATTCAACTTATTCAGGATTTCCGAATGAATAATTTTAAAAGGAATAATTATTGAATGTACAATTTTCAAATTTGAATGTGGTTGGTGGTTCAATTGATGTTATATTGGACGTGTGCGTAATAGAAGTGGAACTCGTTGATTTAGGCCTACATGGTGTATTCAACTTATTCAGGATTTCCGAATGGTGCTCTTCATTTATTTGTAAATCGGATTTCAGAAGATGCATAGGTATGATCAGTGATTTTTATTAATCCTTTTCTTGAATGCCAATGAGAGTCATATTTGAAACTGCTGTGCATCGACTGGAGTGGTTTGTAATTATATATATATATATATATATATATATATATATATATATATATATATATATTTTTTTTTTGACGTCCAGACCAGCACAGTTTCAAATGTTGGCAAACAAAGAAACAAATGCTAGGGACGCGATAAAATTAAACAAATGCTAGGGACGCGATAAAATTGTGCGATAAGCAGCCATGATTGGTTGAAATATGTCCTTTCGTACCGTTTTATTGGTCAAAAGTAGTATGACGTAGTAAGAGTGTAATAGTCATAGCTAATGACATGAGAGGTTTTGATTTTAGTCAATAATCTTGGAGTTGTACAGGGTCATCATTTTATTTTTACTTCAATTTTTATTGTACCTGAGTTTTTGAATATACGTCACTCCCACCCCTTCTACTAGTAAACTTCCAACCGTTCACGACACAGAGCCGAGGGCGCGTAAGCAGTACTGAGTGAGTACAGTACGTTCCAGAAATATGTTCGCGTTTTCCAGTGACGAAAGAGCTTTCAATATTGAATCATATTTTCGCACAGGTACTGTCGTCCGTTTGCCTACGTCGCATCCCGGTTTCCCCACCTGCTTCTGTTCGCTCCTCTCTAAAGTCTAGTAGCTGGGCTGTCTTAGCTCTTTTCTGAAAACATTAATTTCTGTTAGGAATTGGACGTAATATTACATAAGTGTTTAAAATAACTTAAATAAAAGGGCCTCGTTAAGTAATTAACTGTCACGTGATCCCCCCTTTCTACGACCCTGCTACATAACCACTTGAACGGACAGTAGATAGCATTTCTGGGTAATTTCATCTTTTCGGATCGGGCAGAAGTGAAGATTAACTTTACAGTACGTAAGGTCTCTTTTATAGAGTAGGTACAGAATTATTTCAACATGAGTACGAAGGACGAAACTGATAATTGGAATTAGGTACAATAGTCTATAGTGTGATAATATGCACAAAAGGACTGAAGCCTGTATCGAAATGAACGGCCACCATTTTCAAAAATGTGTTTAAATATTCATATTATGATAATTTTCAATTTAACTTCATTCTCTATATTGTACGCTAATGTGCTGTAACAGTACAATATACACTGCATAATGAGTACTTCCGAATGGATAGCTCAATTCGTGAGTAAAAACACTAAGTGTTAATACAGCACTGTATTTTGATTAAATAAAAACGTACCGGTAATGAAAATTATCAAACTCAAAATTGCGATATTTTCTAGTTTACGTAAATGGATGAACTACTTTTCTTTCCTCCTATACCTACTCCAGTCGTGGAAGGGGTAGCAAACGGTGTTTCCTGTTTCAGTCGTTAATAGAAAGGTATAGCCAGATTAATATTAAAAATGTTAGTAAAAATAAAATGATGTCCCTGTATTTGTTAGTACTAGACTTCGCGGAATTGCCACGAGAATCGTAAGGTTTACTACGCACGCGGTATAGACTGTATGAGAAGGGGACGTGCAACGGATCGAGTATGCCTCTGATGTAAACACTGAGCAGTATACTGCGGTTACAATAAAACCTGTATCCTGAATTCAAGAAATATATTGAATGATCTTTGAAGTAGGAAATGTCTAAACATGTAAATACACAATTATTTTGTAGTGAGATATATTAACTCTTAAAATTTAATGTAAGATACTCACATCATCCTTGAATATGTGCATTGCAGTGAAGAGTTACGTACATTTTGAGCGATTGCAAAGTAATCTCCTCCGATAGTCACTTAAACAGTTTTTACATTGGGAAATGTAAGTACAACATCACACGATGTAATACGTGCATATTTGAAGAACGGAAAGTTACTACTTTTTAGTACACCAACTTCAGACGTCTTGTCGTGACCTGATAGTACATCATTTATAATATGAAGTTGTGAATAGGCAGAATTTTTAGCAATAATGTTTCTCAACTCACATTTCACTTTTTATTAAATTAGTGAATTGTTATTTTGGTTAAGGGTTTGTGATACTTTATCCACTATATTAAGGGCTTCTGAGAGTTGTAGTTTAGACGATTCTAACAGAATGATGCTTTTGGACACGATTTAAAAAATTTTTAGTAGGTTATTTTACGACGCTGTATCAACATCTCAGGTTATTTAGCGTCTGAATGATATGAGGGTGATAATGACGGTGAAATGAGTCCGGGGTCCAGCACCGAAAGTTACCCAGCATTTGCTCATATTGGGTTGAGGGAAAACCCCGGAAAAAACCTCAACCAGGTAACTTGCCCCGACCGGGAATCGAACCCGGGCCACCTGGTTTCGCGGCCAGCCGTTACTCCACAGGTGTGGACATTTTAAAATTAGAATCAATGAGCAGAATATCTTCCAATAGCTGTTCAGAAGGCAATGATTTTACAGCTGCAACAGCGGAACTGTCTGTGCTATCCAATGCATCAATTACCTCCATTATTTTGCTATAATGTTCTGCATAATAATTAACAGCATTCAACCACGTTCCCAAACGGGTCAAGACTGGCTGCGGGGGTAAGGGTATTCCAGGGGCAATTATTTGGAATAGCAACACTCTCATTGTAGTATGTTTGATTGAATTCTTGTCTACACTGAACAAATGTTAAGCTTTGACTATTCCAACCACAGTAATGCATAAAAAGTGCTTACATAGGTATACATTAGGTGTAGCTGCTCTATCTATTTGGACCGGTCACATCTCTTAACATGAACTGCTTATACTAAGAGACCTGGCGGTCGCTCACCTCCTCTATACTACCGTACATCGGCAACCTGATTGCATGCTGCGTGTGGCAATTCAACGAAGTCTAGTTAGTACTATTTCGAATCTAATCTCAATTGGGATACGCATGTTAAATATACCTGTAAGATGGCATTCTCTATTCTCCATTCACTAAAAAGATTGTATCATTATCCATCTAAATTAAAACAGACGCTGGTACAGACACTCATTCTACCTCACTTCGATTAATGCGACGTTTTATTCAGTGATCTCAGGATTGATTCCGCTCAGAAACTACAGCGTGTTCATAACGCGTGCGTCCGCTTCATTTGTAATGTTCGATACTATGATCATATCTCACCTTCTTTCGAGAAGTTATCATGGCTTAGGTTACATGAGAGGAGAAATCTGCACTCACTTTCTCTCTTATAATCGAATTATGCACACTTCACCCCCTATTATTTATTCGCTCGTTTTCACACTCTCTCTCGCTATCATAATATTAATACTCGATCACAACGCGACAACACGCTAGAAATTCCACTTCACACATCATCTCTGTATTCCTCATCTTTCACTGTTGCTACCTCTCGTCACTGGAACTCTCTGCCGCCTGAAGTCAAGGGCTGCCGAACATTGAAATCTTTCAAATCCAAGTTAGAAAATTATCTTATGACGAGTTGCCAAACTAACTTACTATTATGACAAGTGTTGTATTGCATGTTTCCACGTATTCACATTTGTTTTATGTTCCAGTGACATTAACCCTTATCTGCCTAGTGTTGCGTTTTCACAACAGTCTGCATTAGCTATTTTTCTGCAAAAATGCAAAGGAATGAATTACAAAATTAACTTTTATTTCATTGCTGTGTATACTAGAAGAATCAAAGGGGCCTGCAGCACAATAAACTATAAAGCTTCACTGACAGGAACACGTTTCACTTACACAACACACCTCACTGACACAACACACTTCACTGGCACAACATAATTCTTCACTGATACAACACTTCAATAACAAAATATCAATTACACCCTTTAAATACTGTGTATAATTATCGTCTATTAGTAAAGTCCTTAAGCCTATTTTTAAATACATTTTATGTATCTTATGGTAGACTTAAAATAGGTTGTGATAATAAAGATGCATGGGCATATTTATAGTACCGTTGAAATTTTGAAGTTGGTTAACCTGTGTTTATGTTGGCTGCCTTGTACTCATGAGAGAACGCCATTGGTCAATTATACATAAATAAATCAGAATGCGTAATATCGACTTTACATATCGTTATTGACGTGCATATCGATATGCATAGTCGTCTACGTTCTCGGTTTATTGCGAATAAACAATTTTCATATTCACGTTCTCTGCTTCTCGTTTTCTCTCTGGGTCTCGTCCCCGGTTTATTGTGAACCAGCCTTTACCCTCCCAACGTGAAATACTGTATAACACAAAATAAAGAAAATGTCTGGAAGAATACGATCCTTAAGTTTTTTTGCCAGATACCTTGGCCTGCCTATATATAACGATTCGATCACGCGAATACCTCGATGACCGAGCCATATCCCCCCGCAGAGAATAACCAGCTGGAGACTTCTAGCCCTCACACGTGTTCCGCGGGTTCAGATCGGATGACACCGGATGATTAGCTCCGGGATCCTGCCCACTCGCTTGCAATATTGTGTGCGGAGTGCAATAGTCCCTTTACGTAGAGCCATAGAGTGCCAATGCCCGGTTCACAACCCGGATCTGAACAATGTGACTGCATATACGTTAAGGAAACTGAAAAAAGATTTCCATTCTTCCCACCATAGTTAGTGAGAAATGTGTACGTAAAGAAGTAGATGAGTAGGTATATTAGGAGATAGGTGTTTAGACGGATTAAGAAGTAGATGAGTATGTATATTAGGAGATAGGTGTTTAGACGGATTAAGAAGTAGATGAGTAGGTATATTAGGAGATAGGTGTTTAGACGGATTAAGAAGTAGATGAGTAGGTATATTAGGAGATAGGTGTTTAGACGGATTAAGAAGTAGATGAGTAGGTATATTAGGAGATAGGTGTTTAGACGGATTAAGAAGTAGATGAGTAGGTATATTAGGAGATAGGTGTTTAGACGGATTAAGAAGTAGATGAGTAGGTATATTAGGAGATAGGTGTTTAGACGGATTAAGAAGTAGATGAGTATGTATATTAGGAGATAGGTGTTTAGACGGATTAAGAAGTAGATGAGTAGGTATATTAGGAGATAGGTGTTTAGACGGATTAAGAAGTAGATGAGTAGGTATATTAGGATATAGATGTTTAGACGGATTAAGAAGTAGATGAGTAGGTATATTAGGAGATAGGTGTTTAGACGGATTAAGAAGTAGATGAGTAGGTATATTAGGAGATAGGTGCTTAGACGGATTAAGAAGTAGATGAGTAGGTATATTAGGAGATAGGTGTTTAGACGGATTAAGAAGTAGATGAGTAGGTATATTAGGATATAGATGTTTAGACGGATTAAGAAGTAGATGAGTAGGTATATTAGGAGATAGGTGTTTAGACGGATTAAGAAGTAGATGAGTAGGTATATTAGGAGATAGGTGTTTAGACGGATTAAGAAGCAGATGAGTAGGTATATTAGGATATAGGTGTTTAGACGGATTAAGAAGTAGATGAGTAGGTATATTAGGAGATAGGTGTTTAGACGGATTAAGAAGTAGATGAGTAGGTATATTAGGAGATAGGTGTTTAGACGGATTAAGAAGTAGATGAGTAGGTATATTAGGAGATAGGTGTTTAGACGGATTAAGAAGTAGATGAGTAGGTATATTAGGAGATAGGTGTTTAGACGGATTAAGAAGTAGATGAGTAGGTATATTAGGAGATAGGTGTTTAGACGGATTAAGAAGTAGATGAGTAGGTATATTAGGATATAGGTGTTTAGACGGATTAAGAAGTAGATGAGTAGGTATATTAGGAGATAGGTGTTTAGACGGATTAAGAAGTAGATGAGTAGGTATATTAGGAGATAGGTGTTTAGACGGATTAAGAAGTAGATGAGTAGGTATATTAGGAGATAGGTGTTTAGACGGATTAAGAAGTAGATGAGTAGGTATATAAGGAGATAGGTGTTTAGACGGATTAAGAAGTAGATGAGTAGGTATATTAGGAGATAGGTGTTTAGACGGATTAAGAAGTAGATGAGTAGGTATATTAGGAGATAGGTGTTTAGACGGATTAAGCAGTAGATGAGTAGGTATATTAGGAGATAGGTGTTTAGACGGATTAAGAAGTAGCCATGTCAATTGATGCCCATAGGAGCAAGCACGCGCTTTAGAGTCCAGGAGACCCTGAGCGCTTTACAGCGGAAAGGAAAGAGACAGACGAAAGAGGTAGTATATTCCGCTTGGTCGAGCTATATTCAGGGATGGCCAGCACTGATTCAATGGATAAAGGGAAGAGAACTTATTAAAACTGTGTCCATGGTAATTTTTAGATTTGTCAGAGAAGTATAAGTGCATTATAAGAATTTAAGTTTTAATTTTAATGCTCATTTATCACAAGTTTGATTTTTATTCAAAAGAAATATTTTCTCAACTTTTCTTAAAGAAAAGTGATATTTTCAGATATAGGCCTATTTATTTAGTAGCCTTACAGAATATTTTCGTAAATCTAATAATCCGTATATACGTATTACTGGAGATAGTGTATTGAAAATTTTGAAAATATTCGCATGGAAATTGTTTGTAAGGAAATGAATTAACAAAGCAACTACTGTTACATCATAAGCAAAAGATACGTGCCCATGTGTTGTAAAAATGTCAGCTCTATAGCTTCAGCAGATTTCGAGAAAATAATTTAATGTTCTGATGATAGGAAGTTGTTCACAAATATCACCTTAAAAGCATAATGCGATAAGATTTTTGTTATGGAATATTAGTTACACTTAAAACAGATACAGTACTTAGATAACTTTGCTTTGTACTGTAATATTGTTTTGATTAGTTTATTGATTATTTTTGTAAGGCTAAAGATACCATCAATATCAATTCCAACTTATCATGTCATACTCAATCTCTTTCTTTGGAATATCACTTTCTTTATGATGTTTCATCCACTTAATACAGTATAATATTATACTACTATAGAATTTAAGTGAATATTTCTTCTTAACTCTCTATTATGTTATTAAGATTTAAAACACAAGTGTAATATTAAGAAATCAGTGTTAGTACTTTTATTTTACAGACAATATAGATAATATTAAACAGAAAGAAGCCATATAAAAATAACGACATAAAATTTCACGTTCCGTTTGAAGTTTGTGCACCACTGTTTTCTTAATCCAACAGGTTGCTTATGCATATACACAACCCTTCCTCTTTCCATACTTAGCGCTTGATGTCCGCGCCACGACGTCAAGGTCAGAAAAATGCGCTTGCTTTGACATCACTGCTATACAGGGTGACTCAGACCACCCGTAACAGTAATTTATTTCGGAAACTATTGCATTAAAATTTTCGAGACAAAATATTTATAACCAAAGCAAATGTGAACTTTCACTTCAGCTTGATTTCATCAATCAGCCTTAACAGGAAGTAATGTCAGTGACTATTAGGCTACTTTAAAATGTCAAATGGGAGTCGGGGTCAAATAAGGTACCATTTGATAGAGCTCTTCAAAACAAACAACTTTCATAGGAAATGGTTTTATTAATTCCTACTCTTTTAATGAGAAAACGTACGAAAAGACTATGCCATCAATATTGAGAAATGTTACAATACGAAAATGTATCATTATAAAGCTATTATGATAGTAGGAGAAATTTTTTGCTGGTTATATTATGATTAAAAGATGGGCGTTTTCATATATGACAATCAACAATGCATAATCTGAAAGTACAAATGAAAATCGTAGATGATTAAAATGGCTACTACAAATCAACAGCGGGCACAATGTGTCCTTTCTATACTAAATTTCAAAGTGTTAAAAGAGTTCAAAGAGATTTTCGACGTGAGTATGGTGTGCGTAATGTATCTAAATACGATTCCATAATGTTGTGGTATCGAACATTTGTAGAAACAGGTTCAGTGTTAAAAAAAAAAAATATGCAGGAGGTCTCAAGCGAAACCCAGTACGAGAAGCAGCTATCTCTTGGCTTGGTCCCCAAACCCACCAGATTTAACCCCTCCTAACTTCTTCGTGTGGGGTTTTGTTAAAGACATGGTCTATTCACAGAAACCCAGGAACATTGATGATCTCACAAGCAAACGTTCTGACGGGGCCGCATAAAAGAGTTAAATGTTTTTCTTGCACCATGTTAATAATGTCAAAAGAAGTGCTTATACAAATTTTGGCCACTCGACCGCAATTACGAGGGCCGTAAAAAATAAATTCGCCAGGGGCCGTTAACAGAGAGAAAAAACACAATTTCATTGGACAAATTTATTAGAACGGACACAGCTTGTTGAGCTATTTTTCAACATATTTTCCATCGGAATTGAGACATTTCTCATATCATGGGATCGACAGAGAGAGGTACAGACGCAGTCAAACGCTGGTTCCGATCTGAGGCGGCTGACTTCTACGACAAAAAAAAATTGCTCCTATGGTATGACAAATGTCTCAATTCCAGTGGGGGATATGTTGACAAATAGCGCAACAATTTCTGTATCTGTTTCAATAAATATTTCCATGAAATTGTGCTTTTTTCTACAAACGAACCCAAGGAAAATCACTTTCTGGACGGCCTCGTAATTGCGGTCGAGTGGCCAAAATTTGTATAAGCACTTCTTTTGACATTATTAACTTGGTGGAAGAAAAATATTTAACTTTTTTATCTGCCCCCATCAGAACGTTTGCTTGTCAGACTAAAAATTATTCAAGCTTTTCAACAGATTACCCCTCTCATATTACAACGGACGTGGGCTGAATTGCACCATCGTTTTCAGTTGTGCAGGATGCGCAATGGGGGTCATGTTGAGCTCTGAGGAATCTCCCATCTTTTAGTGTTGTATGCACAAAGTTTCAACAAATAAAGTTCAGTCGTAAATGTTTTACGATGTTTTTATTTTATCCATACCTAAACGGATCACCCTGTATAGCCTATTCAAAGGTTTTCAAAATCTCCTGATATTAAAAACTGAACCAGTTCGATGGATCTGACGGACAACAAATGATGAACGGGGTTCTTTACATGTTTTATATAAGGAAAATGAAAATCTCTTGGCATATGATGTTGGAATTCCGATTATCCCACGTTTCTTGGCACGAAAGATTCATAGAGAACCCGCAATCTTCCACCCCCCCCATTACACTTTGAACATTTCTTAGCAATTCTGGGTTACAATATTTCTGACGCGGAATTCTAGTTTTTCTTCTAAACCTAACTTAAGGGTAACTTTTTCAGTTGATACACGCAATTTATTTCTCTACGAAATTATAAATGATAGGGGTTAGTGAAACACGCTCAGCTACGCAGGTTGGGAATCAATAGGTAGGGAGCCCTCGTTCCCTTCCGCACGCACAGACGCACGCAACAATGACGTATAACTGCGTAAGTTAAGATGAAGCAAGACCCTCCGTATCGGAGTTAAATATTTGGGAACATATTCCTCACAACAAAACATTAAAAAACTTCCATATAAACAGGCCATTTGAGATTTGATTTCCTTGTTTGTCATCTTATTGGTCCCCATTTTTCACATCTGGTAGGAGCCAGATGTGGGCGGTTTCCCAGAAATAAATTGCACCATTTAATGGATGATGTACCTCTGGAAGTTATACGTCGAATGTAGTACCTGCTTCATGGAGCTCCAGCTGATTTTAATCTGAGAGATAGTCATTTGAATCGCCGTTTTCCGTAAAGGTGGATTGGTCGAGAGTGACCCACTAAATGGCCCGCCCGATCGCCAGATTTAAATTCAATAGCTTTTTTATCTCTGGGGTCATTTGAAGTCCACAGTTGCAACTCCCATACCTAATGTTGACTTTCTTAGAGAGCGTATTCTAAAATATGGATTTGAAGAACTACGAAACAATCCAGGCGTTTTCAACAGAGTACACCAAAGCATGGAACGCAGACTCAGAGGATGCAATCCTTGTAATAAGTTTCTTTTTTAATACGCTGCTTAGTATCACTTGTACTATGAGTTTGTTTGTTACCAATAAAGTGCGTAACTCTGAAACTAACCATTTTCAGGACCATGTTTATATTGAAGTTTTTCAATGTTCTGTTGTTGTACGCAAAATATCTGACACCAATTTGCTTACACCCTGTATAAGTCACTCTAGTGGAAGAACAGTAATTTCGCTTTCTTCATTATTCTATATGCACTTTTAATACTTATGTAATCACACGTTGTACACATGATTGTGTCGAAAAAGGAAGACGGTCACGTGTTCACGTTCTTTTTAAATTTAATCTTTTTAAGCTGTCTTACACATAAACTGAAGAGAATGATGTTGTATGAAAACAAAGGAAACGCTATTTTATTGTTCGCTGAAAACCGGAACATTTATGCGTACCGATAATTATTTTCGGGACGCATGGACGAAAATCTCGATTGCGGTATTTTCCCGGAAAATCCGGGACATAATATAACAACCCTATACTAGCGACATTTATGAACGGCTCGTAGAGTCGGAGCTAGTAACTACAAGTTAAGTGCCCTGTCATTGGACAAAACAAAATTCTCTGCAATGAGTTCGCTGTTCCTGTACGACAGTAACTTACCACAGCAATGAACTGGAGAATGTGTAGCCAAATGTATGTATGCGTGTGTACTTTTCCACTTAACTTTTTTAATTAATTACCTACTAGTTTACTTATTTATTTATTTAATTATTCATTTATTTATTTACTTATTTATTTATGTACTTATTTATTCATCGACTTATTTATTTACTTATTTACTTATCTACTTATTTATTTACTTATTTATTCATGTAATTATTTACTTATCTACTTATTTATTTACCTACTTATTCATTTACTTATTTATTTGCCTATTCATTTCTATAATTATTTACTTATTTAATTAATTATTTAGTTATTTACGTATTTATTACTTAGTCACATATTTATTTATTTACTTACTTAATTACGTAGTAATTCAATTATTTATTTAATCGCTTATTTATTTAATTATGCATTTATTTAATTATGCATTTATTTATTAATTTATTTAATTATTTACTTGCTAATTTATCTCTTTATTTATTTATCTACTTATTTATTTATCTATTTATTTGCTTATTTATTTACTAATTTACCTATTTATTTACTAGTTGATTTATTTCCTCATTTATTTAATTATTTATTTATCTACTTATTTTTTAATTACTTATTTATGTATCTACTTATTTTAATTACTTATTTATGTATCTACTTATTTAATTACTTATCTACTTATTTATTAATTGATTGATTTATTTATTCATTCGTTCACTTATTTATTTACTCATTTATTTACTTATTTGCACATTCATTTATTTAAATAAATATTTATTTAATTATTTATTTATTTACATATTTATTTACTTATTTATTCATCGACTTATCTGTTTACTTATTTACTTACCTACTCATTTATTTACTTATTTATTCATGTACTTATTTACTTATCTACTTATTTACTTATCTACTTATTTATTTACCTGCTTATTTATTTAATTATTTATTTGCCTATTCATTTCTATAATTACTTACTAATTAATTAGTCAATTATTTAGTTATTTACGTATTTATTACTTAGTCACATATTTATATATTTACTTACTTAATTACATAGTAATTCAATTATTTATTTAATCGCTTATTTATTTAATTATGCACTTATTTAATTATGCATTTATTTAATTATGCATTTATTTAATTATTTACTTGCTAATTTATTTATCTACTTATTTATTCGTCTATTTATTTGCTTATTTATTTACTGATTTACCTATTTATTTAATTATTTATTTATCTACTTATTTTTTAATTACTTATTTATGTATCTACTTATTTTTAATTACTTATTTATGTATCTACTTATTTAATTACTTATCTACTTATTTATTTATTTATTTATTTATTTATTTATTTATTCATTCATTCACTTATTTATTTACTTATTTGTACATTCATTTATTTAAATAAATATTTATTTAATTATTTATTATTTACATATTTATTTACTTATTTATTTAATTACGTATTTATTTACTTATGTCTTTACTTAATTATTCATTTATCTATTTATTCATCTACTTATTTATTTATTTGCTTATTTATTTATCTATTTATTTATCTACTTATTTATTTACCGACCAATTTTTTTAATTATTGATTTAATCAATTAATTTGAAAAAACATGTTGGTTCAGAAAAGTGTGAATACAATTAATAATTATATATAATAAATTTTCAGTCAAAAAGTGTATTTGACTGAAAATTTATTATATATAATTATTAATTTATTTACTTACTTATTTAGTTACTTATTTACTTACTTAGTTACATATTTAATTAATTGATATATTTATTTATTTATTAGCACTGCAATTGAGAATACTCCCGGTAAGAGATTATATAATATCGTATTCGTGACACTAATTATTTGTGACTCCCTGCAGACAAAGAATGTCTGTTCTGTACTTTCAAGTCAAATTAAACTTAAGAAAAAAATGTTCACGTGAAAACACGTGCTTAATTATTGCTCCTGAATGTTTCTTCGTCCATTTCAAGCACGAACTACCCTACATATGGCAACACCGCCTGTTTCGACCTCGACAAGGGGTACCAACGCTGTCACTGGCTGGAGATTTGGACGAAGCAAAAGTAGGAACCTTGTGGAAATTAATTATTATCGAGCAGTCAGGCGTGCTGAACTTCGAGAAGCCACAAGAATGCGCGCCGAGGTTGGGTGCCCACAAATTATGGCAGTACGCACAGCTCCAGCCGTCAAAAATGCGGACGACGCCATTCCTAAGAAGGAAACATAACCTCAACTTGGGCACGCAGTTCCTGTACTCTAAGACTGAATATTTTGGATTTATGAAAAAATCAAGAATACAACAATATTCTGAAATTTTTTATATCGATATAATATGTCTATTGGGTATTCTTTTAGCAAGACATTGTAAAAAATAAAAAGTTTTGTATTAAATATATTCCGTTCATTCCTAAACAATTTAGCTTCTCATATTAGGTGTATCAGTCACATTCCTATCTTGTTAAATACGAGTAACAGATTATTACGAATGACCCGGTACGTGTTTCACAATAATTACAAAAGTAATTTCGCATACTTTATTTTTATATTTACAATGAATATTTTCTTTACAAATCTGTAAATTTTACTTGTGAAGCTAGCATCTTTTCTAGAATAATTGCTATCAGGTGTGGAGTTTAACAGTACATCGAACTATGCATAAAGAAAGGATTATAATACACAGGGAAAGGTAAGTGATGTCATTAATTTCAAGGGGGTTCGAGATATTTCAAACAAAAAAAGTTCCATAAAATTTTGCTCGTTTTTGCTTCTTTTACGAGATAAAAATAGTTTTATATGAAACATTTCATAACATGTTTTGGGAAAGCCATTGATTTAATTCCCAATATCCTCAGTCAATTTCAGAGAGCAGAGTATTATGATAATAAATTATTGAAAGAATTTTAGTTTTGTCATTTAAATGTGCAGAAATTTGATCCGAACAAATGTAACTTTTCGTTCTGAAAATGGATTTTAAAATGTTAGGTCTACAATTTAAAGACTATTAATACTTTATAATGCAAGGTTTGAAGCGATTTCCGATGAAATGCTAGCACTACTGCAAGATATAGAGCATCATGTACAACATCCAATGGGAGCCTAACTTCAAAACAGAGAGTATAAGATGATAAATGAAAGGCGAAAAATGTGCAAAGAAAAGAGAAAATGGCGAAGAAGAGAGGACGAGATAGCGAAGAAAGATGACTATATGAAAAAGAAAAGAGAACATAATGGCAAAGGAAAGAGGACGTGATGGCAAAGAAAAAGGACGCGATGATACAGAAAAGAGAACGCTAATAAAGGCAAAAAAAAGAACGCTAAAGGACGATAAGATGGCAAAGAAAAGAGGACACGACGGCAATAAAGGCAATAAAGAACATAATATGGCAAAGAAAAGAGGATGTGACGGCAATAAAGGACGATAAGATGGCAAAGAAAAGAGGATGCGACGGCAATAAAGGACGATAAGATGGCAAAGAAAAGAGGATGCGACGGCAATAAAGGACGATAAGATGGCAAAGAAAAGAGGACACGACGGCAATAAAGGACATAAGATGGCAAAGAAAAGAGGACACGACGGCAATAAAGGACGATAAGATGGCAAAGAAAAGAGGATGACGGCAATAAAGGACGATAAGATGGCAAAGAAAAGAGGATGCGAAATAAGATGGCAAAGAAAAGAGGACGATAAGATAAGATGGCAAAGAAAAGAGGATGCGACGGCAATAAAGGACGATAAGATGGCAAGAAAAGAGGACACGGCAAAGACGATAAGATGGCAAAGAAAAGAGGATGCGACGGCAATAAAGGACGATAAGATGGCAAAGAAAAGAGGATGCGACGGCAATAAAGGACGATAAGATGGCAAAGAAAAGAGGATGCGACGGCAATAAAGGACGATAAGATGGCAAAGAAAAGAGGATGCGACGGCAATAAAGGACGATAAGATGGCAAAGAAAAGAGGATGCGACGGCAATAAGGACGATAAGATGGCAAAGAAAAGAGGATGCGACGGCAATAAAGGACGATAAGATGGCAAAGAAAAGAGGACACGACGGCAATAAAGGACGATAAGATGGCAAAGAAAAGAGGATGACGGCAATAACGATAAGATGGCAAAGAAAGGACGATAAGATGGCAAAGAAAAGAGGATGCGACGGCAATAAAGGACGATAAGATGGCAAAGAAAAGAGGACGACGACGGACGATAAGATGGCAAAGAAAAGAGGACGCGACGGCAATAAAGGATAAGATGGCAAAGAAAAGAGGACGACGACAATAAAGGACGATAAGATGGCAAAGAAAAGAGGACGCGACGGCAATAAAGATAAGATGGCAAAGAAAAGAGGATGCGACGGCAATAAAGGACGATAAGATGGCAAAGAAAAGAGGATGCGAAATAAAGGACGATAAGATGGCAAAGGACGATAAGATGGCAAAGAAAAGAGGACACGACGGCAATAAAGGACGATAAGATGGCAAAGAAAAGAGGACGCGACGGCAATAAAGGACGATAAGATGGATGGCAAAGAAAAGAGGACGCGACGGCAATAAAGGACGATAAGATGGCAAAGAAAAGAGGACACGACGGCAATAAAGGACGATAAGATGGCAAAGAAAAGAGGACGCGACGGCAATAAAGGACGATAAGATGGCAAAGAAAAGAGGACACGACGGCAATAAAGGACGATAAGATGGCAAAGAAAAGAGGACAACGGCAATAAAGGACGATAAGATGGCAAAGAAAAGAGGACACGACGGCAATAAAGGATGATAAGATGGCAAAGAAAAGAGGATGCGACGGCAATAAAGGACGATAAGATGGCAAAGAAAAGAGGACACGACGGCAATAAAGGATGATAAGATGGCAAAGAAAAGAGGACGACGGCAATAAAGGACGATAAGATGGCAAAGAAAAGAGGACGACGGCAATAAAGGACGATAAGATGGCAAAGAAAAGAGGACACGAAATAAAGGACGATAAGATGGCAAAGAAAAGAGGACACGACGGCAATAAAGGACGATAAGATGGCAAAGAAAAAAGAGGACACGACGGCAATAAAGGACGATAAGATGGCAAAGAAAAGAGGACACGACGGCAATAAAGGACGATAAGATGGCAAAGAAAAGAGGACACGACGGCAATAAAGGACGATAAGATGGCAAAGAAAAGAGGACACGACGGCAATAAAGGACGATAAGATGGCAAAGAAAAGAGGACACGACGGCAATAAAGGACGATAAGATGGCAAAGAAAAGAGGACACGACGGCAATAAAGGACGATAAGATGGCAAAGAAAAGAGGACACGACGGCAATAAAGGACGATAAGATGGCAAAGAAAAGAGGACAACGGCAATAAAGGACGATAAGATGGCAAAGAAAAGAGGACACGACGGCAATAAAGGACGATAAGATGGCAAAGAAAAGAGGACAAAGGACGATAAGATGGCAAAGAAAAGAGGATGCGACGGCAATAAAGGACGATAAGATGGCAAAGAAAAGAGGACACGACGGCAATAAAGGACGATAAGATGGCAAAGAAAAGAGACACGACGGCAATAAAAAGGACGATAAGATGGCAAAGAAAAGAGGACACGACGGCAATAAAGGACGATAAGATGGCAAAGAAAAAGAAAAGAGACACGACGGCAATAAAGGAAGATAAGATGGCAAAGAAAAGAGGACACGACGGCAATAAAGGACGATAAGATGGCAAAGAAAAGAGGATGCGAAGGCAATAAAGGACGATAAGATGGCAAAGAAAAGAGGATGCGACGGCAATAAAGGACGATAAGATGGCAAAGAAAAGAGGACACGACGGCAATAAAGGGCATAATATGGCAAAGAAAAGAGGACACGACGGCAATAAAGGACGATAAGATGGCAAAGAAAAGAGGACACGACGGCAATAAAGGGCATAATATGGCAAAGAAAAGAGGATGCGACGGCAATAAAGGACGATAAGATGGCAAAGAAAAGAGGACACGACGGCAATAAAGGGCATAATATGGCAAAGAAAAGAGGACGCGACGGCAATAAAGGACGATAAGATGGCAAAGAAAAGAGGATGCGACGGCAAAGAAAAGAGGACGAAATGGCAAAAAAAGAGGATAAAGTTGTAAATAAAAGAAGACATGAGGCCAAATGGAAGAGGACAAGATGACAAACAAAAAAGGAAAAAATAAAGAAAGGAGGAGAAGATGAACGAGGGGGTAAAACTGATGACTTAGCATAGAAGGCGATAGTGAAATAAAAGAAGACGGTAAAGAAAATAGGACAGTGTGGTACAGAAAGAAGTATAAGACAGTAAAAAAAGAAGATTCATATGACAATTAAAGCAATTTGGCAGAGAGAAACACGATAAGACGGATAATGAAAACAAAAAAGACTGAAAGCAAAAAAAGTAGAAGAGAAGAAATGATAGAGAGATGATGGACAATAATATATAATGAAGCTGGCGCAGAAAAGACAAGAATATGACAGAGAAAAAATCGGTGACAACAAAGAAAAGCGATCAGGAGTGGGATGAAATGTAAGTAGGAGAACATGGGGAGCTAAAACAGAAAACTAGAGAAAAGTGAAAAGAAGAATAATCGGAAGAAGGAAACAGAACTACAAAAATCAGTATATGAACTAAATGAAATATGCCAGAAGCATAACTTTAACATATCAAATACAAAAATAAAAGTAATGGCATTTCAAGGCAAAAATACTGTGAGATCTAAGATTGAAATAGATAATAAAGTAGTAGAACAAGTAACAAATTTTAAGTACCTGGGGTGTGATGTGAGTTACAAAAAGGATAATGATATAAAAATAAAATTACAATCATTCCAGACAGTATGTGGCACAATTAATAGAATTTTGAAGAATAAAAGCAGAAAGGAAACAAAAATGAAATTCTACAATGTAATGGCAGCCCCTACTCTTTTATATGGAAGTGAAAGTTGGGTTACAACAAAACCTGAAGTTAGTAAAATACAAGCGGCAGAGATGAGATTCTTGCGGAAAGTAAAAGGATGCACGATATTAGATAGAATTAGAAATGAAGATACTAGGCAGGAACTAGGAGTATACCCACTTATTGATAAAATAGACAATTACAGACAAGATTGGAAATTACATGTAGAGAGAATGGACGACTACAGACTTCCTAAGAAAGCAATAAATTATAAACCAAAAGGACGAGGAGATCAGGGACGACCGATGAAAAGATGGAGCGACCTTTGAAACTGTAACGGGCAATTGCCCATACCATGAAGCAATGGCGGCTCGTGATAAAATATTATGTGTGTTCACAATTTTGTGTTCCAAAATCGAAGTGAATTTGAGATCGTACGTTTAGCCAAATATAAAATGTCATGATTCCAATGTTTCACTATCGAAAAAAACCGTATATATGTAAATTCAAAAGAACATATAATATAATATACTATAATATAATATAATATAATATAATATAATAATAATAATAATAATAATAATAATAATAATAATAATAATAAAGTCTTTTTATTTCTAATGTTTCCTGGTAAGCCAGTTTACCCAGTTCTTTACTGTTCCAAATTACTTAAACAGAGTTCATTGTTTACGTTTATTAAAAATTAATACATACCACAGTGCTGTTATTTACAAAAGCGTGTGTTGAGCAATATGTTTTTATTCACAACACTCTGATACACTATAGCCTATACCAGTACTGTAATCCCAATGGCATAGATTGATTATATAAATACATGCCAGTAAATATTATTCTTAAATAATATACACTACCACAAAGATACTTAAATTCATACCACCACCACATTCACCCAGCACGTGTTTGAAAGCCAAAATATGCTATTATGCTGACACTGAAGTATAGTAATTCACAAACTACACTCTCGTAGCAGCACTGTACACACATCCACATAAAGTAAACGTTCCAACAGTGACATGCTCACACCTACAGGCTAGAATACAGACTATTAAATTTCTTCCTCGAGATATAACACGTGAACGATAGCATCGATGCACCTGACATCTGTGGGACAGATTCACTGTTCACTTAACGCTTTGTCCTCTTGACGAGTCATAAGCGGCCAGCGAAAGACAATTTTCTCCCGCGCATGCGTGAAATTCCTGTAACCTTCTTGGAAAGAGCACGGCTTGTACGTGAACGGATGTTGCCAAGTTTACATAAGAAGTTTATGCAAGATGCGGGAAGTTTAAAATACTCGATTCTGATATTATTCATCCCCACTGCGTCAATATGGTATTAAATAATAAAACTAGTCATGCATTAAAGGAAACAAGGTGTTCACGTGCTCTTGTGCTCTTATATACGCATCGCCACTGCCATGAAGTGAAGCAGAAGGAGAAGGAAACAGATGTAGCAATTTAAAAAGAAGAGATAAAAGGAGAAGATGGAAGAAAATAGGAAGGAAGAAAATAGTAACACTTTTGGATGTGCCTTGCTGTTTGAAGTTTCGATGTGGAGATCGGTGGAATATTTCCCATTTTAGTTGTCCGAGTGTAAGACGCGGGCAGAGTTCCCTGAAGCTTCCGCAACCCGGGGGCATCGCATGACTTTCCAAAAACGAGTCGGACCAGCCGGGGAGCAGGAAGAGCTTCTCGCCGCAAATTGCAGCAGCGCTCGTTTTTTTACACGCTCGCTTATTTTAGGCATGCTGATGGCGGAATCTCATCCCATCACCTGCGAAGGGTGTTCCTCGCCCTTGAGAAAGAAGAAAACAACCTGCAGTCACGTGATCACCCGGAGTTAATTTGGGGCTAAAAATGGTCGATTCTGAGTACAGATCATTCCAAACAACGGTACGTAAGCATAGACCACTATCAGTCGGTCAATGCAGGTAGTCAGAGTTCGAGTCCTGTTCAGGTCTGAGATTTTTTCAATGATTTACTTGTGGTGGACAAGTTTTCATTTGGGATCTTTCTCAGAGTTGTGTCGTTTCCGCAATACAAGGTGCTTTTGACTTTTGAGGATAGAAATACAGGAGGGAGCATAAGCTTAAGGTAACGAGGAAGTATAAAACGGTCAAAAATGACGAACATTTAAGGAAGAATAATCCGAGAAAAAAATAAACATGTTACACACTCCTGTTTGCATAATTATTAATAACAGATGAGTTTACTTTTTTGGAATCATGCATAATATTAACATTACGTAAATAATACAATAATAACAGGATAGCTCACTTTGTTCAGAACCTAAAATATATATATATATATATATATATATATATATATATATATATATATATATATATATATATATATATATATATATATATATATATATATGTATAATTTGAACTGGTAATGTCCCGAAAATACAAAGTACAGTATATCAGTATATGATTATGTCTGGTGACCAGAATATTGTACGAAATGGAAATATAAAAATTGGAGGTTTATCCTTCGAAGAGGTGGGGAAGTTCAAATATCTTGGAGCAACAGTAACAAATACAAATGACACTCGGGAGGAAATTAAACGCAGAATAAATATGGGGAATGGCTGTTATTATTCGGTTGAGAAGCTTTTATCATCCAGTCTGCTGTCAAAAATACTGAAAGTTAGAATTTATAAAACAGTTATAATACCGGTCGTTCTTTATGCTTGTGAAACTTGGACTCTCACTTTCAGAGAGGAACACAGGTTAAGGGTGTTTGAGAATAAGGTGCTTAGGAAAATATTTGGGGCTAAGAGGGATGAAGTTACAGGGGAATGCACGCATTGTATTCTTCACCTGACATAATTAGGAACATTAAATCCAGACGTTTGAGATGGGCAGGTCATGTAGCACGTATGGACGAATCCAGAAATGCATGTAGAGTGTTAGTTGGGAGGCCGGAGGGAAGAAGACGTTTGGGGAGGCCGAGATGTAGATGGGAAGATAATATTAAAATGGATTTGAGGGAGGTGGGATATGATGACAGAGACTGGATTAATCTTGCTCAGGATAGGGACAAATGGCGGGCTTGTGTGAGGGCGACAATGAACCTCCGGTTTCCTTAAAAGCCAGTAAGTAAGTAAGCGAGAGAGACAGATATAAACAGATAGGTAGACAGATAGTCAGCGAGATGGACAGACAGACAGAAGTAACGTGAAAAGAAAATTGAGGAATTAGCTATGTAACTTGTTTATGATATGATCGTGAGAGTGCAAATCTGTCTTGAGTAGGTCTACAATTCTATCCATCCTGCAGTTCTGTGTCCTGTGAGATGTAGATTACTAATTTCAGACCGCAACCAGGATTCAAACGCCGGGCCGATGAACAGAGATCTAGACGCAGCAGTCCAGGGCTGCAGTGCCCTGGGCAGGGAGCGCAGCGTTCACGGGGAAGGCTGGCCCGTCACAGTTCGTTCCCATTGGCGCGTGACAACGCTTTTTACAAGCCGCATCGTCCATCTGTTGGCTTTTTATTAATTTCATATAAAATCGAACTGGCTCATGACACTGACTGCTCTGTAACGAGGTACACGACGTCACTGCAGCAAAACACGGGCTATAACTCATTCCTATCATTAACCCACCATCTTTTTACCAACTCGTCCAAGCATATGCCCATCCATTTACTCACCGATCTATTTACTAACCCACCCATCTTTCTACCGACTCGTCCAAGCATCTTTCCACCCATTTACATACCGATATATATTTACTAATCCACCCATCTTTCTACAAACTCGTGCATGCATCTACCTATCCACTTACCTACCGATCTATTTACCAACTCACCCATCTTTCTACAAACTCGTCCATGCATCTACCTACCCATTCACCTACCGATCTATTTACTAACCCACTCATCTTTCTACCAACTAGTCCAAGCATCTACCCACCCATTTACCTACCGATCTATTTACTAACCCACCAATCTTTCTACCAACTCGTCCAAGCATCTTCCCACCAATTTAACTACCGATATATTTACTAACCCACCCATCTTTCTACCAACTTGTTCAATCATCTACCCACCCATTTAACTACCGATCTATTTACTAACCCACCCATCTTTCTACCAACTCGTCCAAGCGTCTTCCCACACATTTACCTATCGATCTACTTACTAACCCACCCATCTTTCTACCAACTCGTCCAAGCATCTTCCACCCATTTACCTACAGATCTATTTACTAACCCACCCATATTTCTGCCAACTCGTCCAAGCATTTACCCATTCATTTACCTAACCATCTATTTACTAACTCACCCATCTTTCTACCAAATCGTCCAAGCTTCTACCCACCCATTTACCTACCGACGTATTTACTAACGCACCCATCTTTCTACCAACTCGTCCAAGCTTCTACCCACCCATTTACCTATTGATCTATTTACTAACGCACCCATCTGTCTGCCAACTCGTCCAAGACTCTCCCCATTCATTTACCTAACCATCTATTTACTAACTCACCCATTTTTCTACCAACTCGTCCAAGCATCTTTCCACCCATTTACATACCGATATATATTTACTAATCCACCCATCTTTCTACAAACTCGTGCATGCATCTACCTATCCACTTACCTACCGATCTATTTACCAACTCACCCATCTTTCTACAAACTCGTCCATGCATCTACCTACCCATTCACCTACCGATCTATTTACTAACCCACTCATCTTTCTACCAACTAGTCCAAGCATCTACCCACCCATTTACCTACCGATCTATTTACTAACCCACCCATCTTTCTACCGACTCGTCCAAGCATCTTTCCACCAATTTACCTACAGATCTATTTACTAACCCACCAATCTTTCTACCAACTCGTCCAAGCATCTACCCACCCATTTACCTACAGATCTATTTACTAACCCACCAATCTTTCTACCAACTCGTCCAAGCATCTTCCCACCAATTTAACTACCGATATATTTACTAACCCAACCATCTTTCTACCAACTTGTTCAATCATCTACCCACCCATTTAACTACCGATCTATTTACTAACCCACCCATCTTTCTACCAACTCGTCCAAGCGTCTTCCCACACATTTACCTATCGATCTACTTACTAACCCACCCATCTTTCTACCAACTCGTCCAAGCATCTTCCACCCATTCACCTACCGATCTATTTACTAACCCACTCATCTTTCTACCAACTAGTCCAAGCATCTACCCACCCATTTACCTACCGATCTATTTACTAACCCACCCATCTTTCTACCGACTCGACCAAGCATCTTCCCACCAATTTACCTACAGATCTATTTACTAACCCACCAATCTTTCTACCAACTCGTCCAAGCATCTTCCCACCAATTTAACTACCGATATATTTACTAACCCACCCATCTTTCTACCAACTTGTTCAATCATCTACCCACCCATTTAACTACCGATCTATTTACTAACCCACCCATCTTTCTACCAACTCGTCCAAGCGTCTTCCCACACATTTACCTATCGATCTACTTACTAACCCACCCATCTTTCTACCAACTCGTCCAAGCATCTTCCACCCATTTACCTACAGATCTATTTACTAACCCACCCATATTTCTGCCAACTCGTCCAAGCATTTACCCATTCATTTACCTAACCATCTATTTACTAACTCACCCATCTTTCTACCAACTCGTCCAAGCATCTTCCACCCATTTACCTACAGATCTATTTACTAACCCACCCATATTTCTGCCAACTCGTCCAAGCATTTACCCATTCATTTACCTAACCATCTATTTACCAACTCACCCATCTTTCTACAAACTCGTCCATGCATCTACCTACCCATTCACCTACCGATCTATTTACTAACCCACTCATCTTTCTACCAACTAGTCCAAGCATCTACTCACCCATTTACCTACCGATCTATTTACTAACCCACCAATCGTTCTACCAACTCGTCCAAGCATCTTCCCACCCATTTACCTACCGATCTATTTACTAACCCATCCATCTTTCTATCTCGTCCAAGCTTCTACCCACCCATTTATCTATTGATCTATTTACTAACGCATCCATCTTTCTGCCAAATCGTCCAAGCACCTATCCACCCATTTACCTACCGATCTATTTACTAACCCACCAATCTTTCTACCAACTCGTCCAAGTATCTGCTCACCCATTTAGCTACCGATCTGTTTACCACCCACCCACCTTTCTACCAACTCGTCCAAGCACCTGCCTACCCATTTAGCTACCAATCTATTTACTAACCCACCCACCTTTCTACCAACTCGTCCAAGCACTTGCCTACCCATTTAGCTACCAATCCATTTACTAACCCATCCACCTTTCTACCAACTCGTCCAAGCATCTACCCACCCATTTACCTAACGACCTATTTACTAATCCACCCTTTTTTCCACTCGCTCGTCCAAGAATTTACCCACCCATTTACCTACCGATCTATATACAAACATTTCTTCATATACCCATCTTTCTACCCGCTCATCCGTCCACTGACTCCTGCCTGCTCACTAATCTTCCGAACCATTCATTCATCCAATTATTTATTGATCTATGTACCCAGCCATTTATCCATCCACCTGCCCATACATTCACAAACCAATCTATATATCTATTTAACTGCTATTCCAGAAACCCACATAAGCCTATCAATCTTACACCTTTCCATAAATGTACACATTTACCCATCTTTCACCTTTCCAGAAACACTATTCATCCCTCTCACAACCTCCCAAAACTCTACACACAGTGCCAAACCAAACATCTCATCTAGATCTGTCAATTTAACTACTGGCGCCCATTTTGGGCATGGATGAAAAATTCCGGACAGTATATCTTGGGACTCTGATACGCTAGGACGCTAAACGAAAGATCTCGTCTAGATCTATCGATTTGAGCATTCAAAAGTGAACTTTGTCAAATATTTGTTGGTGATAAATAAAAAAATAAATAATACATGAATTTAACAATGAATATGTCGGCCCATACTCATCAAGAAGTCCAGAAAAAATACAAGGAAAGCACCTCATTGGAAAAGGCGTCTAGCGGCTACTGGCAGCCATTTTGGGCGCGAGCGGAAATTTCCAGACGTTGTATCTCGCGACTCAAATAAGCTAGCGCGCTGATTTTGGTTTCAAGTTAAAGATCACGACTGGTGGCCTTTTTTGGGCGTGGGAGAAATTTCCGGGCAGTATATCTCGCGACTCCGATAAGCAAGGACAGTTATTTTGGTTCCAAAGGAAAGATCTGGTCTAGATCTGTCGATTTAAGCCAGTTCTATTCACATAAAAACCACAGAACCACATACATGTTTTATTTCTATTTCCGAACGGTCTCGCACGAGTCCGATTGCTGTTACCGCCACCTGGATCTCTCTCATGTGTCAACATTCTAATCCGATGGACTGTTCAGTTCGATTCGTTTGTGATAATTTACAATTTATAAACAATCCTGTTGCATAACCAACTGTTGATTCGCACAGAACGGATTCCAAAGTAATTCAGTTGCCTGATTACCTGTAATCCTCGAACACCGGACGTGTGAAGAATTATCTTCATTCTGTTGCTGATAACATTCTCTCAATGTCAACATAGCGGGCGGCAGACGTAGCAGAAAATGTATTCTGTATTTATAGCGGTTTCAACCACAACAAATATATCTGTAAGACACATGCTTGAAGAGCATCTCTTCCAAAATGCCTCATGAATTTTACTCCAACGCATACAAAATTCAGGCTACTGTTCATAGCAGTTCGTGGACGCAAAGACAGAGTAAATTCAAAGAGAAATATTTATAGTACAGTGTAACGAATTATTCCCGGTCACCGATAAATATGCTTGGAAAGACTAGCGATGCACACTTACACTGTCGGTATCAAACTACGTACACTATACAGAGTGTTAGGAGTTTCAGTGCACACATTCTAACAGGAGGTTCTTTGTATGAAATACAACCGATATTTCTAATGAAATATTTTTCTACTACGAATAGTTCAATTAATAAAAAAATTAATTGTATGGCAAGTTTCGTTGCCGATATTTTCATATCCTTTTAAAATTTCATGGTTTACTATAAATGTCGCGATAGATATTAAAAAGACGAACAATTTATGTATCTGTCCTTTTTCCATAAAGTGAACCGTTTATTCATAAATTAATGCCACGTACAATACTAATGGTTTACTTACATGGTTAATAAAATTTGTGAATAAACGGTTCACTTTATGGAAAAATACAAAGACAGATTATTCATCTATCGCGACATTCATAGTACACCTCAAAATGTTTAAGAGATATGAAAACATCGTCAACGAAACTTTCCACACAATTTATTTTTTATTGCTTGAACTATGCGTTGTAAAAAAATATTGCACTAGAAGTACTGATTACATTTCATACAAAGAACCTTCTATTAAAATTTGTGCACTCAAACCCCTAGCACCCTGTATAGTTTGAAGTTATTTGTTTTGAAGGACTTTACTTTACATCTGATAATAGCAGTAATTATATTATAGTAGTAGAAATAGCAACTACTTAAGTATAGAAACAGCAATCATTGTAGTATTAGAAGCAGCAACAACTGTATATAGAAATGACTGTCGTAGTAGGAATATCAGTAAGTGCAGTATTAGAAATAGCAACAGCTATAGTATACAAATAGCAATAACTGTAATACTAAGACTAGCAACAACTGTAGAAGTAGGAATATAAATAACTCTAGTATTAGGAATAGCAATAACTGTAGTATTAGGAATATCAGTAAGTACAACATTACAAATAGCAACAACTGTAGTATAGCAATAGCAACAACTAGTATAGAAATATCAGTAACTGTAGTTGTAAGGAAAGCAATAACTATAATATTAGGAATAGCGGCAACTGTAGTACAGAAATAATAACTGTATTACTAGGAACAGCAAAAAAGAACTGCAGAATTAGGAATAGCAACAACTATCGTATTAGAAACAGCAATAACTGTAGTAGTAGAAATAGCAATAACTGTAGTATTACGAATAGTAACAATTGTAGTACAACAATTGCAACAACTAGTATAGAAATAGCAGTAAGTATAGTAGTAGAGATAGCAACAACTACTACAGAAAAAGCAATAACTATATTATTAGGAATAGCGACAAATGTAATATAGAAATAACAATGACTGTATTATTAGGAACAGTAAAGAACTGTAGTATAGAAATAGCAATGACTGTAGTATTAGGAATAGCAGCAACTGTAGTAGAAACAGCAATAACTATAGTATAGGAATAACAATAACTGCAGCATTAGATATAGAAACAAGTGTAGTAAAACAGCAATAACTTAGTAGTAGGAATAGTAATAACTGTAGTAGCAGGAATAGCAACAACTGCAGTCTTAGGGATAGAAATAACTACAACAGGAATAGCAGTAACTGTAGTAGGAATAGCAATAACTGTACTAATAGGAATAACAATAACTGTAGTAGCAGGAATAGCAACAACTGCAGTCTTAGGGATAGAAATAACTACAACAGGAATAGCAGTAACTGTAGTAGGAATAGAAATAACTGTACTAATAGGAATAACAATAACTGTAGTAGCAGGAATAGCAACAACTGCAGTCTTAGGGATAGAAATAACTACAACAGGAATAGCAGTAACTGTAGTAGGAATAGAAATAACTGTACTAATAGGAATAACAATAACTGTAGTAGCAGGAATAGCAACAACTGCAGTCTTAGGGATAGAAATAACTACAACAGGAATAGCAGTAACTGTAGTAGGAATAGAAATAACTGTACTAATAGGAATAACAATAACTGTAGTAGCAGGAATAGCAACAACTGCAGTCTTAGGGATAGAAATAACTACAACAGGAATAGCAGTAACTGTAGTAGGAATAGAAATAACTGTACTAATAGGAATAACAATAACTGTAGTAGCAGGAATAGCAACAACTGCAGTCTTAGGGATAGAAATAACTACAACAGGAATAGCAGTAACTGTAGTAGGAATAGAAATAACTGTACTAATAGGAATAACAATAACTGTAGTAGCAGGAATAGCAACAACTGCAGTCTTAGGGATAGAAATAACTACAACAGGAATAGCAGTAACTGTAGTAGGAATAGAAATAACTGTACTAATAGGAATAACAATAACTGTAGTAGCAGGAATAGCAACAACTGCAGTCTTAGGGATAGAAATAACTACAACAGGAATAGCAGTAACTGTAGTAGGAATAGCAATAACTGTACTAATAGGAATAACAATAACTGTAGTAGCAGGAATAGCAACAACTGCAGTCTTAGGGATAGAAATAACTACAACAGGAATAGCAGTAACTGTAGTAGGAATAGAAATAACTGTACTAATAGGAATATCAATAACTGTATAGCAGGAAAAGCAATAACTGTGGTAGTAGAAATAGCAATAATTGTGGTACTATAAATAGCAATAACAGCAGTAATAGAAAGGTACAGTAATAAGGGTACAGTGCATCAGTTATTCATAGATTTCAAAAAGGTATATGACTCGGTTAAGAGAGAAGTTTTATATGATATTCTTACTGAATTTGGTATTCCCAAGAAACTAGTTCGATTAATTAAAATGTGTCTCAGTGAAACGTACAGCAGAGTTCGTATAGGTCAGTTTCTGTCAGATGCGTTTCCAATTCACTGCGGACTAAAGCAAGGAAATGCACTATCACCTTTACTTTTTAACTTTGCTCTAGAGTATGCCATTAGGAAAGTCCAGGATAACAAAGAGGGATTGGAATTGAACGGGTTACATCAGCTGCTTGTCTATGCGGATGACGTGAATATTTTAGGAGAAAATCCACAAACGATTAGGGAAAACACGGGAATTTTACTTGAAGCAAGTAAAGAGATAGGTTTGGAAGTAAATCCCGAAAAGACAAAGTATATGATTATATCTCGTGACCAGAATATTGTACGAAATGGAAATATAAAAACTGGAAATTTATCTTTTGAAGAGGTGGAGAAGTTCAAATATCTGGGAGCAACAGTAACAAATATAAATGATACTCGGGAGGAAATTAAACACAGAATAAATATGGAAAATGCGTGTTATTATTCGGTTGAGAAACTTTTATCATCCAGTCTGCTGTCAAAAAATCTGAAAGTTAGAATTTATAAAACAGTTATATTACCGGTTGTTCTTTATGGTTGTGAAACTTGGACTCTCACTTTGAGAGAGGAACATAGGTTAAGGGTGTTTGAGAATAAGGTGCTTAGGAAAATATTTGGGGCTAAGAGGGATGAAGTTACAGGAGAATGGAGAAAGTTACACAACACAGAACTACACGCATTGTATTCTTCACCTGACATAATTAGGAACATTAAATCCAGACGTTTGAGATGGGCGGGGCATGTAGCACGTATGGGCGATTTCAGAAATGCATATAGAGTGTTAGTTGGGAGGCCGGAGGGAAAAAGACCTTTAGGGAGACCGAGACGTAGGTGGGAGGATAATATTAAAATGGATTTGAGGGAGGTGGGATATGATGATAGAGAATGGATTAATCTTGCTCAGGATAGGGACCAATGGCGGGCCTATGTGAGGGCTGCAATGAACCTCCGGGTTCCTTAAAAGCCAGTAAGTAAGCAGTAATAGAAATATCAGCTGTAGTAGTAGATGTAGCAATAACAATAATAAGTTAATAGCATCCTTAGCAGGAATAGAGTGAGTAGCAATAGCAGTAGAAGTAAGAATAACTGTGATAGGAGTAGTAATAGTCTTAGCAGTAGTAATATAGGGAATTATGGTATAGAGGTGCTGCATTAAGTTATAAAATAAACTAATAGAAGGAACTGATGTGTGAAACTTACACATAAACCGCTTTTGCTCCGATCGGTAATATTTTAATTACAGTTGTCATAGTAACTGGCGAAGCTTTTCATACTTTCCACTGCAATGAAGGTGCATGCAGACTGACAACAACAATTATGGGCCATGGCGGTACATGTTCATAACAGACGTCTGGGAGTTCTTGGAAGGGGCCACACCCATTTCAGCACGACCATCAGCAGGATTTATATTTTGGCAATGTGATTCGCAGAGCGAAGATGCCGCCGCGACCTTGTAATGCCACCGACCTGCATGGACCGGAATATTCCAGGTAACTAACTTCTGTGTTGTACAGTCCCGTCCAAAAGAAAGCAAGCACGTGGACGATTCGAACCGAGGTTGTAGTTTACGTTCTCCAAAGAAAAAAATATGAGCGGGTCGTAATATACATGAACGTACCGTAATAATGGTCAATGTACCATGAAGATGGTCATGAATTACAAGATGCGTTCTTAATGCGTCCCAAAGTCAGTTGTTTACATACCGTATCGTGCAAATTAATCCGAACAACGTAATTACTTATGCAAAGACACTCAAACCGGATAAAAAAAGGATCTAAGACATACCTCAGTAATCTATGTGACCTCCTTGTTCCTAATAACAGCTCAGAGACAATTTGGCATGGATTCCACTAATTTCCCACAAATATTCTTCATTTCTTCATCGCGAAACCATACACCAATGAGGGCAGAAATCATCATCTCCTTTGTAGAACAATCCATTTGTTGCATTCTTCTTTTGCAAATTGACCACAAGTTCTCAATGGGGTTGATGTCGGGTGAGTTGCCTGGCCAGGGGAGTACCTGAATATTCTTCATGTTGAAGAATTCTGTAGTTTTTTGATACGTATGGCATGGTGCCAGGTCTTGTTGGAACACACCTCTGCCATCCGGAAATGATTTTTGCAGCTGGGGTACGATTCTGGTTTCCAATAAGTGAATATATTTGTCAGAATTCATCATTCCCTTGATAGGTATTAATGCTCCAGGCCATTCATGTGTAAAACAACCCCAAAACATTACTTTAGGGGGTTTTTGGGTGCTTGTTGGAGATGAGCTGCTGTTATTTTTTCGGATCCTTTCCGTAAGTAAGAAACACGGTGGCCGTGGACCTCGAATGAGATTCACCGGAAAAAGTACATTCTTCCAGTCGTTCACTCTCCAGTGCTGATGTAATTTTGCTCACATTAAGCGTTTTTGCACATAACAGGGGTTAGCAGTTGCTTCTTAATAGGCTTACGAGCCCTTCGTCCAGCTTCCAAAAGCCTACGCCGCACTGCTGTGACGTGAATATTCGCCCCAGTGGTAGCCATTAACTCGCGGGTTAAGTCGACAGCAGTTAGTCTAGGATTTAATTTACTTTTCCTGACAATTAAACGATCATCTGCAGGTGAAGTCTTCCTTTTCCGGCCACAGTTTCCTTTTTTCTGGGGTGTGATGGATCCAGTCTCCCTGTATCGTTTTATGATCGAATTAACAGTAGCCAAACCGATGTGACATTCTGCAGCAATTTGTCTCTGTGTCACAGAAGAATGCTCTGCTAATGTTATAATTTTAGACCGTTTTCGTGGAGTTTTATCCATTTGTGAAGACGGCAGAATGTACACAGGATTGCAGTATTAAGTCTTCAACACAACTGAAATGCTTATAAGTACAAAAAGACAGGCAAAATGTCACATATTATAAAAAAAATAACGACAGACCTTCAACAATGGAATTACACGTACTACAGATGTCAATTAAAGCGGTATGAGCAGCTGTGAGGCCAACAATGACAGAAACTGTAAAAATATGTCGTGTTCGGATTAATTTGCACGCTACTGTATACGTTTCTTGCAGATAGAGTAATTCTGTTTTTTAAGACATATAAATAGCATATTATCTGACTATGGCCCGGTTTCTTCAACCTTTGTTAAATTATAACAGTGTGTTATTCCACTTTAACTGTAAACTTAACAGTTGAAGCATTTCTTCAACTACTGTTAGTACTAACAGGCTGTTAAAACCTATGTTAATTTAACTGCCCAATTTCATGCAGTTAAATCATTTAACTCTCTGTTAGCATAGAAGTATCCAATGTAGCTGGTGCGTTAGATGCTGAACTTGTATTTCTGGATTATTTCTAAATGATATCCATGAATACATAACAGAGGGGATGATTTCTGTGATTTGACAGACCAGAAGTTCATACAAAGGTAAAGGCTATTTTCTGCCAAGCCTCACTTTTCGCTTTCAACTTAGATCCGTTTGTTTGTTTATTCTCATTAATTGGTTTATACTGCGAAATAATTTCCAGCAGAAGACTTCTCTACAACGAAGAGAAATTAGTCCCATGATTTCTTTTTTGTTCCAGTGTTTTCCATTTCATAACAGCAATACCAATACGCCGCTCCACGCTATTGTGATACAGACGAGGAAAGAAGCAGAAATCAAACCTGAGAGACTAGAAAGACTTCTACCCTCTCTGAATCAAACAACGGAATCGCAATTGTCAGAGTTCACAAAACAGAAGTGAGCCTATAGTTGGTTATAGGTTATGGTTAAACTCTAGAATCTCTGGTCCTAACAGAGAGTTAACAAACAGAATGTTAAAATGTGAAATGTAAAGTTGAAGAAACGCAATATTTTTAACAGCAATTCATACTTTTAACTTACAGTTAATTAACGCATTTTAACAAAGGTTGAAGAAACCGGGGCTATGAAGTTCTGTAATTACCACTTTTTTTTTGCAGTCTACATGCAAAAATACTTAAGTAATACAGAAAAAAGGAACACGTAGTTATAAAAATTAACGATGCATTTGGCTTACAAGTGACATGAACGTAAAAATTATGAATTCAAACTCAACACCGAAAAATCGTAATCATTATGGTACATAATTGTTTGTTGAGCACTTTAGATATGAATACAGTAACCCCGGCAATATTCCCTAAACCAGTGAAAAATTTAAAGCCTAGAGTGAACCGTAAGTAATGTCATTAATTTCAGTGGGCTATTCTTTGAGATATTTCAAACAAAAAAAGTTAAATACAATTTTGAATAATTTCGAGGGAAAAATTGTTCCGGAGCCGGGTATCGAATCCGGGACCTTTGGTTATTTGGTTATACAATTTTGCTTATTTTCGCTTCCTTTTCGAGATAAAAATTGTTTTATATGAAACATTTCATAGCGTGTTTTGGGAAAGCCATTGATTTAATTCCCAATATACTCAGTCAGAAGAGAGCAGTGTATTATGATAATAAATGATTGAAAGAATTTTAGTTTTGTCCTTTAAATGTGCAGAAATTTCACCCGAACAAATGTAACTTTTCGTTATGCAAAGGAATTTTAAAATGTTACATTTGTTTGGATCAAATTTTTGACTACAAATCTAGTAATTTTTTGTTCTAAAGTTGGCTCCCTGAAGTTACTAGCTGAATGTAGAGGAAAAAAAATTTAATTTACATAATTAATCATTTTACTTTTAAATCCATTTTTCCGTAAGTTTATTTTTCTTGATTCAATACCAACTTTTTTATGCCAAATATTAATCAATGTGGATGAAATTTTTGCTGCAACTATTTATCAGGTATCTGGATGTTTCTATGCATTTATTTTTGTGAGAAATGCTGCTAGTTTATTTTATTATTTTTTTTCATGAATTACAGAAAAAATAACATTGTTTAAATTTCAAAAATAAAAAAAATTTGACAGTGAAAAAATGAGATATTTCATGAAACGAATGCATATAAATGTTTCTCTATGTCTTGTGAATGTAACAAAAAATTAAGCTTAAAAACTAAGATCTACTAAAAATTTGGGTTTAAAAATATTTCTACAAAGAATAAAAATAAAAAATAAAAAGCTAAAAACTTTTGGGAGTTCAAAATTTGGAGTTTCTTAGGCCCAATTATATAAAACACCCTGTCTAAAGATCAACTTTGATCGAAGATCGGATAGTGAACCGAGTTCAGACACTTCTTCTATTGTATAAAACTTTTCCGCGATCAAATTACCTTGTTTCAAATGCAATCTAAGTTCACGTGAAAAGGATTTGGCAACATCGCATAAACAGGTGAGGTATGTGATGCGCGGGCCATGTTGTACAGGTTTGTTCAGTGTTGCCAATTTAGCAACTTCAACTCTTTTTCAACGACAATTTCTTTTAACTTTTATATAGTGCTTAAATAGGTATTTAGTGACCTTTTTAGCACCCCATAGTGACAAAATTTAATCTTTCTTTGTTGATAATGAGAAATCTAGCGACTTTCCAACTACTTTTTGGCGACTTTCCGATACACTCTGTTGGAGACACTGGTTTGTTTTGTGCATTGTAAATAATGGCGGATAATAAGAAGGTTGACCGTTCTCCAAATTGTTATCATGTTATGGTGTTTGATATTGCTAAACATAATAAAGCTTTATAAAACGACAATTTTCGTTTAGTAATACAGTTAATTGAAAATTTATGGATGTACCTATCGTATCCATTAATAATTAATGGTTGTTATAAACATAATATAATTATAGGTTATGTTATTTGATAATGCTGAACACGATAGAGCCTTATAAAATATAAGAATGTTTGTGTATTAAGGCAAGAAATTGAAATATATATATATATATATATATATATATATATATATATATATATAAATGAACCTACCATATCTATTAATATTAATAATAATGATTATTCTTTTTTGCACAATCTGCCACTCATATATTTCAAACAGAAAATAAATAACTGAACTTGGATCATCTAACTTAATCGGAGACATTTATTCAGTAAAAGTTGACTTTAGTTTAAGACAAATTAATCTCAGATTAGACTTTATACAACACAAAATTCCAAGTTCAGATAGAACGAGGATTAATTTAACCTCTGATCTAAGATTAAATGGTTTATACAATCGGCCCTTAGTCCTTTACATAGTAAACATGCTTTCAAAATTTGGTTGAAAAAGTGATTAGAGAAAAGTTGTCATTTTTAGTGGAGTATGCCCTTAAGATGAATTGTGAGTAGGTCACAGTTGGAAGCCTCATGTATGGAATAAATTGCATATCCCTGCCCACACAGTTTTCCATGTTGTATTCCAGCAGCCATCCCCGTCAACTCGAATAAAAAACGTTCACAGTATAATAGTTCGTGTGTCGGACCTCCGGGAAAACACTGAATTGCATGAATAACATCTGAACGACTGCTTTATAAAATAGTACTGAGGATTGGGGTCCGATATTTTAATATTGCAAGCATAGCCATTTAGAGCGTGCTACAGACAACAAAAACTTGACCAAAGGCATATTTATAAACCGCAATCAGGTTCAGTATAATATTTTATTGTTCGAGTCTCGACTGAATGCAAACTATCTGGTATAGCTGAAATATTAGACTATGTAATACTGCACTACATGCAATTTGTGTTGTTTTTGTGCTTCATTACAGTACTGGGTTCAATTTCATGTGCTTCCTCTTTTTTTAAGTACAAATGGAAAACATATTGCTCCACAAAGTTTTAATTACCTATGGGAAGTGATATCGGTATAACATAACCAACTTTTGATTACCGATTGCATGCAACGTGTAATACAACGAACTTTTCATTCCCAGTAGGAGGTGATGTGTCTATAGCACGACCAAATTTTCATAATCCATTGGATGCGAGATCCCTATAGTACGACCAACTTTTCATTGCCAATTGAAGGTAAAGTGTCTACAGGATTTTTGAAACAAGTTGGATTCAAAATAATGGAATTTTAACCAAACGTATTTAACTTTAAATTCCTTTCAAATTTGAAGTTCTTTTAAGGGGTTAAGTACAGCTTACAGCAGTAAAATTTTTAGAAATATTCAACATTTTTTTCCTCCATTACTGTATCTTGTACTATAATGAAAATTGGTATGTGTAAAACACTGTCCTTCTGCTATATGAAAAAAAAAAATATTTTTACGATTTAAAAAAATTATATATATTTTTTTTCAAAATTCAGAATGGTGGCAGTTCACTGTGCAGTGATGAAGCGTTTTCCCTCATAACTCATAAACTTGTTTACTTTTTCATGTTCTCTTTCTTTTATTTTATTGCTGAGACTACATTCCTTAATAAATAATATATTTTTAATTTTGTGTTAGGAGAAAATACTGATATTTAATCATTTTCAAATCAATTTATTTTTTATCAGACGTCTATGAAAGGTAAAGAAGTGTTCTTGCATCTTATTGTAGATATGACATGTATAAATACACACAAAAAAGTTCATCACAGAATGTTGGATAGTTTTTCAGTTATGTGGAAACGCTTCATCACTGCACAGTGAATTGAATTTTGAAAAAAAAAAAATGTAAATAATTTTTTAAATCGTAAAAATATATTTTTTTTTCATATAGCAGAAGGACAGTGTTTTATACATACTAATTTTCATTATTGTACAAGATACAGTAATGGAGGAAAAAATGTTTAATATTTCCAAAATTTTACTTCTGTAACCTGTACCTAACCCCTTAAATGACACTTTAAGGGACAATGC
The DNA here is from genome assembly GCA_025594305.2 of Periplaneta americana. NCBI lineage: Eukaryota > Metazoa > Arthropoda > Insecta > Blattodea > Blattidae > Periplaneta > Periplaneta americana. The sequence continues at coordinate 196,000,426 of JAJSOF020000001.1, forward strand.
ATTTCACCAACACAAATTGGGCTTTAAGCTGTCATTAAACTACATTTAAGTTAATTGGTCAATATTTGGTCATTTAATTAATCCTGCATTAACTACGATAAATTTCATCATGGCGAAGAGAATGAAGGACTTGATATTTTAAAATGATGCTTTCTTCTGAAGACGGGTGAGGATAATTTCCGAAAGAGAAGATTATTTTAATACAATAGAGGGGAAAGATTTGCATATAAGGTTGAGACTAAGTAAGACGTAAGTACTGCATATTTCTCCTTCTAGCCCAGTTACCCGCCACTGTCACCTACCTGGCAGCGGAATGCACTGCAGGGAGGTGCCAGAGATCCGATATTGGCCATTGCCTGGCCTTGAACCTGGCGAGGTGGCCGACCCCGCCGGGTCACGACCTCGGGGTATACATATGTCCACAGTAGTAACAATCGAAAAATTCAACAGCACAACCTTAACAGTACAGTACTTTGTAACAAGGGACTACTCAAACGGAATCATTCGAACGGGGTCGGAATTTCATAGAATACTAGACGTTAAGGCCAGTCCTTTGTATGTCTAATTTATTTTGACTTACTGGTAACATTTTATTACCCCCTTTCCTTTCTTTCTATAGACCTATGTTATATATATAGTATTATGTCTCATTTCTATTGACTTGTTATTTACATTATTTTATGATTATCTACTTCAGTTTTTTTATGTAGTATTATGTCTCATTTCTATTGACTTGTTATTTACATTGTTTTATGATTATCTACTTCAGGTTTTTATATAGTATTATGTCTCATTTCTATTGACTTGTTATTTACATTGTTTTATGATTATCTACTTCAGGTTTTTATATAGTATTATGTCTCATTTCTATTGACTTGTTATTTACATTGTTTTATGATTATCTACTTCAGTTTTTTTATATAGTATTATGTCTCATTTCTATTGACTTGTTATTTACATTGTTTTATGATTATCTACTTCAGTTTTTTTATATAGTATTATGTCTCATTTCTAGTGACTTGTTATTTACATTGTTTTATGATTATCTACTTCAGTTTTTTTATATAGTATTATGTCTCATTTCTATTGACTTGTTATTTACATTGTATTATGATTATCTACTTCAGTTTGTGTGTGTGTGTGTGTGTGTGTGTGTGTGTGTGTGCTGTATTTTATAAATTTGTAGTGTGTTTTGTATCGCAGTTTTACTCTTGGTTGAGTGTTAGAGAAGGCCGTATGGCCTTAACTCTGCCAGGTTAAATAAACCATTATTATTATTATTATTATTATTATAATTATTATTATTAGTAGTATTATTGTTATTATTATTATTGTTATTATTATTATTATTATTATTAGTATTATTATTATTGTTATAATTAGTAGTATTATTATTGTTATTATTATTGTTATTAGTATTATTATTATTGTTATTACTATTATTATTATTGTTATTACTATTATTACTATTATTATTATTAGTATTATTATTGTTATTATTATTAGTATTATTACTGTTATTATTATTAGTATTATTATTGTTATTAGTATTATTATTGTTATTATTATTATTATTATTATTATTATTATTATTATTATTATTATTATTATTATTGTACCTTGTTCTCTCTTGTTCTCACTTCACTTGTTTATCCAGTATCAACGCTTCTATTAAATTTATAATTTCTTCTTTCTATGTTCCTATGTCCATTTCTTTCCCTTTTCTTCTGTGTCCCTTTCTGGCCCCATTCTATGTGCTAACCAGTCAGTCTCTCCTTCCTCTCTCCCTCTTCCAACCTTCCACTCCTCCTCCCCCCTCTTCCACCCGTCTCCCTTCGTCCTTTATTTCTCATGTTCCCTTTATTCTCATCTTGCCTCCCTCCTTCCATCCTTCTTGCCCTATTCCATCTCTCTTCCTTCATTCTTCCCCTCTTCCTTACACTTCCTTCTTGTATTGTCCTTGCCCTTCTTACTTTCCTTCTGTACTTCCTCTTTTCTTGTCCTTCTCTCTCTCTCCTTATCCTTTTTGGTTCACTGTTTATGTTCCCCTTCTCTCTTTCTATTCTCTTTTATACCATCTTTCTGCTCCCTGTCTTTATTACAACTACTGTCTTTTCTGCACTTATTCTCTTCTTCAATGTCTTCACATTCCTTCTCTTTCTCTTTCCCCTTTTTTATTTTTTCTTTTCCTGTTGATCCTGATAGCATGGATAAATATATAATAGGATGCGAAACTGCGGTCAGCACCATCTGGCTTTGGGGGTCTGAAATAAGGTGATCAGCGCCCAACGTCGTAGGTGGTGAACATTAGCACTACGTGTTGGGTACATTACCCAGAGTTCTCTATTTATCCGTTCGAGATATTGCTGTACGGGAGAGTCGAGGAGTAGAGATGGCGAACTGAAACTTGCTAATAAGTGAACATAAAGTGATATGTGTGTGTGTAAGCAGTGTATGTTAAACTGTGATGTTTATGGACGTTGTAAAAATAGTGTTGTTGAATGTATTGTAAAGTAATAGTAATATAATAAATTGAACTATCTAAGTAGTTCTTGCAGACTTTTCCATTGCGCTGTACAATAAATACCCAAAGAATACAATCCCAATTATCTAACCTTTTGCTTTATTTTTGTCTCTGTCTGCTTATATTTTAATTGGGTAGTGTAAAATAGATCGTCTCTTTTATCTTCCTGTTGGCTCCGGTAAGAATTTTCAGTAGAAGATGCTGTGAGGAATAAAACTATAAATGTTTTATTTAAAATTGGGTTAGTTTTGAATATCGATGAGAGTGGGAGGAAATACTTTCTGTACAGTTTAACATTTTCGTCACCAGGTGCGCTGCTAAATGCATGGAGTAATTACTCTTTTCGCTACTTGGTGCGCTGCTAGATGTAATAACGCCCCTCCCCCAACAGGTGGCAGCAAGATCAATTTCTACGACAGCGCCTCTAGTATGTGTTACGGGAAACTCAGTAAGTTTCGCATCCTATTATATATTTATCCATGCTGTTAGTTTCAATCTCCAACTTCATCATTTCTTTAATGTAATGTTCTTCCTTTCCAGCTCTCTTATTCATCTTCATCAACAGATCTCTTCTCGAAGTCAATGAAATGCAGTTTGACTCTCATTCACTTGTTTTTCTCTTTTCAAATGTATCTATTCATTTGTTCCTTTCCTCTTGAAAGCTTACAGTGATTTCGAGCGGAGCCTCAATTAATTCTGCTGTTGGGAACAGTTTCCATGGAGTTTGTACGTTCAGTGCATGGTCGCAGTGCAGAGATTCAGCCACTCTAAGCCGCATTGCTGGACTCCAACATCCAGCTCTGTCTAAGTCTGTTAATTGGCGTGCTGTGCTAATTTCTATTCCAGTTAAGCAGTCAATACTAGCAAGAATGCACGGATTAGTGTGGCCATCCTCGAGAGACAGGTAGGCTAGGGAAGGGGGGAGGCACCAAATAAAGAAGCGAGGAATTTGTAACAAGGAGAAGAGAGATGAAGCGAAGGCCCACAGCTTTCTAACAGCAAGGTCATTATTAGGGACCGGATTTTTATGTAATATCAAGGAGTGAAATATGTACATATTTATGTAAGAAAAATGAGCTGAATATGTACCAAAATACGTAAAATCATGAAAATATTTAATATCAATATCTGGCAGGTATAGGATAGGTAAGACTCTCCAGTTGTGATATCATAGAGCACCCGACTTTTTTACCGCACACTTGACGCATTACTTTTTTTCCATCTGTAGTCAAAGCTTCATCCATCGCAATCCATGATTTTATTTTTGTCGTTAGGGTTGAAGATACAGGAGCTATTTTAGTTAGTTAAAAGCAGTAGATAAACTCACTTGCACTTTAGTACTAAAATTAGAGAACTGCAATGAATGACACAACAGTACTGCAAGCACTGTTTCGCTTTACTCGATTAGGAGAAAATAAGAGGAGATGTGGGATATCACTGAATCTCTGAGTAATACTGAAGTTCAAGGATATTATATTACTCTTTTGAGTGTTTTTAAAACTGATTGATTAATTAATTAATTTGGTTATTTATTTACTTATTTTTATTGATTTATTCACTTACTGGTATACTTACTTATTTACTGGCTTTTAAGAAAACCCGGAGGTTCATTGCCGCCCTCACATAAGCCCGCCATTGGTCCCTATCCTGAGCAAGATTAATCCAGTCTCTATCATCATATTCCACCTCCCTCAAATCCATTTTAATATTATCTTCTCATCTACGTCTCGAATCCCCAAAGGTCTTTTTCCTCCGGCCTACCAACTAACATTCTATATGCATTTCTGGATTCACTCATACGTGCTACATGCCCTCCCCATTTCAAACGTCTGGATTTAATGTTCCCAATTATGTCAGGTGAAGAATACAATGCGTGCAGTTCTGCGTTGTGTAACTTTCTCTATTCTCCTGTAACTTCATACTTTTATCCCCAAATATTTTCCTAAGCACCTTATTCTCAAACACCCGTAATCTCTGTTCCTCTCTCAAAGTGAGAGTCCAAGTTTCATAACCATACAGAACAACCGGTAATATAACTGTTTTATAAATCCTAACTTTCAGATTTTTCGACAGCAGACTAGATGACAAAAGCTTCTCAACCGAATAATAACAACCTTTTCCCATATTTATTCCGTGTTTCATTTCCTCCCGAGTATTATTTAAATTTGTTACTGTTGCTCCCAGATATTTGAACTTCTCCACCCCTTCAAAAGATAAATTTCCAATTTTTATATTTCCATTTTGTACAATATTCTCGTCACGAGACATAATCATATACTTTGTCTTTTCGGGATTTACTTCAAAACCTATCTCTTTACTTGCTTCAAGTAAAATTCCCGTGTTTTCCCTAATCGTTTGTGGATTTTTCCCTAACATATTCACGTCATCCGCATAGACAAGCAGCTGATGTAACCCGTTCAATTCCAAACCCTCTCTGTTATCCTGGACTTTGCTAATGGCATATTCTACAGCAAAGTTAAAAAGTAAAGGTGACAGTGCATCTCCTTGCTTTAGCCCACAGTGAATTGGAAACGCGTCTGACCGAAACTGACCTATACGGACTCTGCTGTACGTTTCACTGAGACACATTTTAATTAATCGAACTAGTTTCTTGGGAATACAAATTCAATAAGAATATCATATAAAACTTCTCTCTTAACCGAGTCATATGCCTTTTTGAAATTTATGAATAACTGATGTACTGTACCCTTATACTCCCATTTTTTCTCCATTATCTGTCGAATACAAAATATCTGATCAATAGCTGATCTATTACGCCTAAAACAGCACTGATGATCCCCAATAATTTCATCTACGTACGGAGTTAATCTTCTCAAAAGAATATTGGACAAAATTTTGTACGACGTCTACAAAAGTGATATTCCTCGAAAGTTACCACAGTTAGTCTCGTCACCCTTCTTAAAGATAGGTACGATTATGGACTCCTTCCATTGTTCTGGCAGAATTTCCTTTTCCCAAATAGCAAGTACTGGGTGTTCTTTTCAAAGTGTGTCATGACGTCACTGTTGTTGAGTCACCGATATGAAGCGAGTTTCAGCTTATATGTCAGAGAAGTTGCCTATTATACAAGGCGTTCTTCAATCTGAACTTGAGAACGTGTACGGTATAACTTGAACGTCGTAGCAACAGATGGCGGTCTGTACGGTCTGTGTGCTACCATAACCTCTTTCGAACTGTGTTTTGCGCCGGAAAGTCGTACGCAAGGTATTTGTTATCATCGGTTGCGTACGGTAACATTCCACAACACAAATCAAATGCTCCGTGTCCATGTTGACCGTCGAAGTTAATGTCAACAAATACGTAAGTAATCGTCTTAACCCTCTCCCCATATCCCGACAGTACGTATTTCCAAACAGTTCACATTCCTGCCACTACAGGCGTTACCGTACGTATCGGTACGTACTCTTCAGAATGAACGCCGTACTTGCTAGGCAACTTCTCTGCCTCATAGGTTATACACCTCTGCGGAAGTGTAGGAAGATTGAATTCTCTAGGGTCATCGGCTGGCCACATGACGGCATACAGCGAGCCATGACACATTTTGAACTGAACACCCAGTATAAGCTTATAAATTTCGTTAGATAATGCGCTTCCACCCTACTGTATTAATTCCGCTGGAATTTGCCATATTAAACCTATTCTATTTCAAGGTGCTCGTTTATTTATTATTCCATATGGGCAGTGCTCAGAAACTTGAAAGGGTTGAGAACCCCTGATCTTTTTCTTCTAACTACAGACAATGCAACCCAAGTCGTAATTCCCATCCCCAGCTTCTCGCCCTCCACAGATGATATAAACTTGACATTCGATCTGCAATTTATTCCTGACTGTTTGCAGTCCGCTATTTTAAGATCCCCAAGCCTCACTCATCGCCAGACCCAGTTTATTTAAAGTCTGGTAAAATGAAGATTCTCCCGTTATGCTCTCTGTTTCGTATCTTTGTTGCGTGGCGAAATGATTTACAGAGAGAATAAATCGCGTCAGGTTTACATCCTTCCCAAACAAACAGGAGCGGCCCGTGTTATCACGAGTCATCTGCAGCCACAAAGAACTCCTTCTCTGCGTCTTTAACGCGTAAGCAAACAAGTCGGAGACAGAGAGAGAGAGCAAAAACCTGCGCACGCTCCACAACCTTCACTTGTTTCTGAATAACGATGCAGTCAGATAAGCCGCACTAAGGTGATTAAGATTAAGGATCCCGGCTTGAATTGAGACGCCCCGACCTCTGGTGCTGCTCCACGACGCTGCGGTGGAGAGCGGAGTTCATTTCTAGCGATAATCCACAGCAGGGTAACTGACGCATAATGTTTTTCTACGGCATGTCTCTAAAATAGTAAGGGCAAATAGTTCGGATCAGTTTACTTAGCCCTTAAATTGGCAAAGTATCTTATAGGATACAACAGATTAATAGGCTATCTATATATATATATATATATATATATATATATATATATATGTATGTAAATACATATTATTTGAACTGGTAATTGAAACTACGGGAAAACGGCTGAACGGATATTAATAAAAGACCCTTCATTTTGAAGCTTGGGACCGAAAGTTTTTTTCAGAAAAATAGTAGTTTTCAGTGAAATGTAAATTTTTCAACACAATTTTCCTATTTTCTAAAAACCATCTGTCGTCACTAATTGCATTTCAGAATAAAAGGAAACACACACTACAGAAAACAATATTACACGAAGGCCATGATCTGCAAGAATGCTGACATATTTAGACCTCAAATTAAATTGGTTATTAAAAACTTAACTTACTAAAAATAATTTACAGGTTCGATTCTGCGGTGCGTAATTTTCTGAATACAGCTGTGTATTGGATATTAAAACCTACAAAACTTGAGGTGGTTTGATGACATTATTACCATTAGAAATGAAATATTATTATAATTAATGCCATGATGCGACTATTTTTAATTAATTATACATATTAATGCTATATTGATGATATGAAAGTGAAACGTTTTGGGGTTATATAAGTAGATGTACAGAATAACTTAAATTAGATTTTGATTTCTATATATTACTGAGTGGCGGCTATAGGCTATAGTATATACAGGGTGTATCAAAAATACGTGTACAAACTTCAGGCATGGGTTTCTTACACCAAAAGAAGGAAAAAAGTTCATATGAACATATGTCCCATAATCCTTTGTTTTTCCGTTATTCATTTATTACTAAAAGTTTGCGTTCAACGGCCTTCGAGGTCCAACCTCAAAACTTCATTTCTTTATGCACTCATTCATAGAAGGCTGTGACTCGTTGTATCAGAAATGGACTGCAGATGGCGAAGTCTTGCCATGGAGACTTGTTTACATGTGTCATTTGTCATTAGTCTGTCTTCAACGTTGCAATTGTGAACGTGGAGTGAGTTAACGTGTTTCGTTCAACCATGGCAGGACGATATTCATTTCGTGAGCAGGCTGACATCATTTTTATGTATGGTCGCGCGAATGGTAATGGACGCGAGGCTGTACGGCTGTATCAGATGGCGTTTCCAGACCGAAGACAACCGAATCATCAAACCTTTGTTGCTGTGTATCGTCGCGTTGCTGAGACAGGAACCGTTGCACCACAGACTGGTGATCGAGGAAGACCAAGAATTGTTCGTACGCCGAACCTCGAAGAAGACATTTTACACTGTGCCGAAGACGATCCAGGTATCAGTACGAGACAATTGGCTGTGGCAACTGGTACATCACACAGTACAGCATGGAGGGTACTTCACGAGCAGCTCTTGTATCCGTATCATATGCAACGTGTGCAGGGCCTTTCGCCTGCCGATTATCCACCACGGGAGAACTTTTGCCTATGGTTTCTAGCACAAATAGCTCATCCATTGTTTGTCTCATCAGTTTTGTTTACAGACGAGGCAACGTTTGGGAGAGATGGAATTACCAATTTCCACAATGAACACGTATGGGCAGATCGTAATCCTCGTGCTGTATTTCAGGCTAGACATCAGCAACAATTTAGGATTAATGTGTGGGCTGGAATTGTCGGTGACTGTCTGGTAGGTCCATACGTTCTACCAGCACGTCTTACAGGTGCTATCTACAGGGACTTTATCCAGAATTACTGCACGAAGATGTGCCTCTGAACATAAGACGAAACATGTGGTTCATGCATGATGGGGCTCCAGCACATTTTAGTCTTGTTCGAGATACACTGACTGGTGTCTACCATGACAGATGGATAGGCAGAGGAGGACCAGTTCAATGGCCAGCATGTTCTCCCGACTTCAATCCTTTGGATTTTTATCTTTGGAGGCACCTTAAACAATTGGTTTATGGAGTAGACATCCCGGATCAAGAAACTCTTCATCGACGTGTCATGGAAGCCTGCGAAACCATTCGACATCATCCCGGAGTATTTGAAAGGGTGCGACAGTCCATGATTCGACGAGTGCATGCATGTCTAGAAGCAAGAGGAGGACATTTCGAGCATTGGTTATGAGCTTTGTGTGTTGGCACAGTATGAGTGTACCAATGTGTTGAACAGTTCCTAACAGGGAAACAAAGGATTATGGGATATATGTTCATATGAACTTTTTTCCTTCTTTTGGTGCAAGGAACCCATGCCTGAAGTTTGTACACGTATTTTTGATACACCCTGTATAGTATATGTTACTGAAAGCTATAAAACTTACGTAAGATAATAATAATATCAAAAATCAAATATTTTTATAGTTATTAATCAAGAGGGGTTGGGTCTTTTTCATATATTTAATGGCGGTATGGTGTAGATATTTATATGCGTGGTTCTCTTCAGCATTGGCTCGAGAGAGAGTATCTTTCATTATTATGGAAGCAAATATCTTTCAGAATGTCTGGTATTCTTCATTGAAAATAAATCTGAAAAATGTTTATTTGAACGTCTAATGAACTTAGTTTGCAGTATTTGCTGCACAAGCCACTAATATGCTATAATTTTAATAGAAAAATAGAAAAAAATGGTAGGAAAATTAAAATTTCACAATACTATAATACTGCACAACATATAAAATATGGACATTGCGGTAGTTGTTTTCTTTACAGTCCGACACGGTTTAATAAACTAGTGTGAGAAATGAAGACTCCACTGAAAATCTTGAAAATTGTTTAAAATACTTTTATGCTCGACCATGCCGAAATGTAGTAATTATACACCTGGTAGCAGCCCTTTAATGGATCTCATTAAAGTACACCTATTCATTAAAGTTCAGGTGTTCCACCAATCAGAAAATACCATTGTAACAATATGAAGGCGCAAGTATCGATTATTCTCTGATATGCAATCGAAAGACAACAATAAATCAATAAATCACCTATATTTGAAATAAAGTCAGTTCTGTTACTATAATAATTAGCGTTAATTGTTAATAATATTCAAATAAATTCAATTTGTCATCTCGTTTTTCAATGTCTAAATCAATTTCAAGGTTATATCAAGATTAATGTTTATTTTACTCATAGTCCTGTTCACGCCATAGTCGTCAACAGATTCTGCATTCAGTGGAAAAAACATGTCGAAAGAATGGATCGCACAAGATGGCCTAAACAGATTCTTACTTATGTACCAAGAGGAAAGAGGAAATTGGGAAGACCACGCAAGCACTGGCATGAGGCCGTAACAGATCCTGTAGGGTCTAATACGTGAGGGATATGATGATGATAATGATGATGATGATGATGATGATGTTTATTTTACTCTCTAGATTATATCACGGTCAATGACATTTGTTTCTCGGAAAACATCAATACTTTCGCGTCTGCGCACATCTCACAATTTACGAGATATTGCACAAGGTCAGTTCCGCTCCCCAGTCAGATAAGAATAACGTGAATACTTATGAATAATTTCAAGTTAGAAATATGGTCGAGAATAAAAAGTCGCATGAAACTTGCCTATAATGGTAGTTAAGACGCTCGTATGAAAATTATGAAACTCGCTTGCGCTCGTTTCATAAACAAACATACTCGCGTCTTAATTACTACAATTATAGGCTCGTTGCATAATGTACTAATTTCTGTAAAAAATTCCGACTACGTTTTTATAGTATGAGGATACCTTCTCTGCAGTATTGGTGTAGTCAAAAAGTTTACGTTAATCAATGATCACTTACGACAAAAAAAAAAACAAGCTAGACTCAGTGCTTTGTTTTTCTCTTTACAAAGTTTTAAGTTTTGCTGTGAAATTAGGAGCTGTTGAAACAAGATTTTCCTGAAGCCTCGCCAAGTTACATACTAGCCAAAAACTCTGGCTATGAGAGTAGTAAGTTTTTGCAGACTTCAACAAAATGTGGTAGCCACGGGGTTAACAGAGCACTCCATTCAGATTCAGAGACAGGAAGTGTTCGGAAATCGCTCTCAGGAATGCGTTCCCGTCCTGTTTCTGCCCGCCGCTATAGTAACATACAAATCATACACAGACTCCTGCATGAATAGCAAGTGCGTAACATGTGACGAATGATGTTTATCCTGCTACGATTCGTGCAAGAATGGCACGGAGGCTATTCTAGTCGTGTAAGCTGTAGGAGATATTTCCAGAAGTTTTATTCAGGGTACTTACACTAGAATATGTGTCTTTTACAAAAGACGTAAAACTAAACAGCAATAACTTTACAACAGATCATATTTATGTTTTGTTTGCTAATAATATGGACAGGAGACATGAATCTGAATGGTGATGACAGCTTATTATTATTATTATTATTATTATTATTATTATTATTATTATTATTAAAATTTTCGAAAAATCAATAGTGTTCCGACTGTCAATTTCTTCAGGATGACATTAATTCAATTACCAATTGGTCAGTTGATAACGGGATGATGATTAATGAATCCAAAACTTACGTAATATCATTTTCAAGGAAAACCTCTACACTAAAATATAACTATCATCTAAAATAGTACATTATGCAACGAGCCTATAATGATAGTAATTAAGAAGCCAGTATGGATGTTTATGAAACGAGCGCAAGCGAGTTTCATAATTTTCATACGAGCTTCTTAATTACCATTATAGGCGAGTTTCATACGACTTTTTATGCTCGACCATATTTCTAACTTGAAATTACCGGTATTCAGATGTATACATTTTATTTGTATCTGACAAGATCGGAAGTGACCTTGTTCTAGGTCGTGAATTGTGAGATGTGCGCAGACGCGAAAGTATTGATTTTTTCCGAGGAACAATAATGTCATTGACCTTGTGTAATCCGTTAAGCTTGGTATAACTTTGATTATTGAATTCGACATTGAAAAACGAGATGACAAATTGAATTTATTTGAATATTATTTACAATTAACGCTAATTATTATAATAACAGAACATAACCTTCTGCGACAGTATTGGATTTCCAGCCTCCGTGACTTTTCGCTAATTGTCTTTCGATTGCATATCCGAGAATAATCGATACTTGAGGTTTTATAACGGTACAAAGCTGACTCATTATTGGCTGAACACCTGTAAGCTGAGTTGTCATTGGCTGAAAACATCTGAACTTTAATGAGTAGGTGTACTTTAATGACATGCATTAAAGGACTGCTACCAGGTGTATAATTACTACATTTCGGCATGGTCGAGCATAAAATGTATTAATTAACAGAAGAGATTGTATTAGAGACCTTGGTGTATTAATTGACAATAAATTATATTTTCATAACAACATTGATTATATTTATAACCATACAATAAGATTGTTAGGAATAATTCGGTCAATTACTTATTCTTTTTCAACACCTGGCTCTCTTTTAATACTATACTATACATTAGTGAGATCGAAACTGGAATATGCATGTGTAGTTTGGAACTCTATTACTAGTACTGATTCGGCAAAACTTGAAAATATTCAAAGGAAATTTATTTCATTATGTTCTTACCGATTCCTGCCTAATAGCTCTGAATATAACTATGATAAAAAATGCGAGCACTTTAAATGTCGAAGCCTGTATGCCAGACGTCATGATCTCGATTACTTATTCTTATGTAAGGTCCTTAAAGGTAACATTAATTGTCAATCTTTCTTAAACAGTGTCAGCCTTCGTATTCCTATGAAGGACATGAGACATCACAAACTCTTCTATATTAGAAATTCTAAGTCTTCCTCGCCGGTCTCCAGATGTATTAAACATGCTAACTTACATGTAGGCGATTTCGATCCATTCAATGTATAGAAGTATTGGAACATGGCAATGTCTTTGCTAATATTAATTGCATTATCTTGCTACACATTTTGGTAATACTTTTGTATGAATCAATTCCTTTCCATGAAATATAATAGTATTAATTCTTGTAAACTAATCACTGTAATCTATGTTCTTTACTTTGTTGTTATCTCTATTATGTAATGTGTACCATAGTTGTTTATTTTATTGCATTATTTGTATTACTGTACTGGACTTTTATTGGCCTATGGCTGTTGTCCAGCACGTAAATATAAATAAATAAATAAATAATTTTTATTTTATTATTATTATTATTATTATATTTTATTTATATTCTTCTCGTTGCTATCATACTATCATTATTTCTACATTATTATTATTATTATTATTATTATTATTATTATTATTATTATTATTATTATTATATACACAGGGTGATTCAAGAGGATTTACCATCCCTTAAGGAGCATATTTCCGAAGACATTCTGGTGAAGAACTGTCATATAAACATTTGTCCTAATCTCAATATTTTCAGAGTTACACTAATTTGAAGTTGTTTAAAAATACCATTATTCTTGAGTTTTAAGGGTAAAAGAATATTACAGATAAAGAATGAATTATTATTCAGGAATATCATTTCTTTAATTAGCCAGTATTCTGAAGCTAAAAGTTATTGTAAATTCCATAGTTGGTATGTACAGATTTTTTCTTTCGATTTTTCAAGTATAAAATTACATTTTCTTACGCATTTATCACAACAATTGTTACAAATCACGCCACTCTTGTAAATTCTTTAAGACTATACATTAAGATGTATAATGAAACTGTAAAGAATCAAGTTCCTGAAGTATGATTTATAACAATTTTTGTGATAAGTGCGTAAGAATAATGTCATTTTGTAGTTAACAATACAAAAACAAAATCTGTACAAAGCAATTAACAACACATTTTTAGCTTCAGAACAATAGCCATTTAAAAAAATTACACTTCTGAGTAATTTTCTATTTGTAATATATTTTTATCCTAAAAACCAAAGAAAAACGTAATTTACTAACAATTTCAAATTAGTGTAACTCTGAAAATATTGAGATTAGAACAAATGTTTATATGACATTTTTGCTCAGAATGTCTTCGGAAATAAGTTCCGTAAGTGATGATAAATCCTCGTTATTCACCCTTTATACATTCTTGTTATTACAATCACTATCATCATCATCATCGTTATTATTATTATTATTATTATTATTATTATGTCTGTTTTTATTTAGATTTTTCTTATTACTAGCCTATTGTTATCATTATTTCTATTATTTTTATTATTATTATTATTATTATTATTATTATTATTATTATTATTATTATATCTGTTTTTATTTAGATTTTTCTTATTACTGGCCTATTGTTGCATTATTTCTATTATTTTTACTATTATTAGATATTATACAATTAAATCTATTATTATTATTATTATTGTTATTATTATTATTATTATTATTATTATTATTATTATTATTATTATTATTATTGCTTTCTTATTCATATCATTGTTGATATTATTCATCCGCTTCTTATCCTTCTTTAGTAGGTTATTTTACGACGCTGTATCAACATCTAGGTTATTTAGCGTCTGATTGAAGTGAAGGTGAAATGAGTCCGGAGTCCAGCACCGATAGTTACCCAGCATTTGCTCATATTGGTTTGAGGTAAAACCCGGGAATAACCTCAACCAGGTAACTTGCCCAGACCGGGATTCGAACCCGGGCCACTTGACTTCGCGGCCAGACGTGCTAACCGTTACTCCACAGATGTAAAGTCTCTTCTTTTTATTATCATTATCACTATTCTTATTATAGTTATTATTCTTATTATTGCTATTATTGTTATTATGTTTTCTGCTAGTGGCGGATGCTTGGCTAACTGTGTAAACCAATTTACCGACGGAGTCGTTGCCCAGGGTGCGCCATAGTAGGCTGGTCTACGCTACACCCGCGATGACATGAGATGATGGAGATTTGTTGGGATGCACAGGGAAACTGGAACTCCGGAAGAAAACCCTGTGTTACCTGGACCACGAGCTTGTCCATCATTAGTTATAAATTGGTTGTATGCCGGGGATCGAACCCGGGTTCATGGGATTGTAAGTCCAGCGCCCTAGCTACTGGACCACCGTTTATTATTATTATTATTATTATTATTATTATTATTATTATTATTATTATTATTATTATTATTATTATTATAAGATATTGCAATATAGACATGTTTCTTCTTTGTTTTCAATACTCTATCTCTATGGCAGCTATATTCCTTTTGGTCGATGTACGCTTCGTTTTGAAATTGGAAACTGTATTATGAACAGTGTACAAGAAAACTGGGATTTGAGGAAAGACATTATACCCAGGAAGATCATGTATCTCAAGATGAGACAAGCCAAAAGCCTACGGGAAGAAATTAAAATTCAAAACAGTTCTACAGTTGGACGGAAAGACCATTCACCTAGCCATCACGATCACCAGATTTCACCTCTTTAGGATTTTTTCTTTTGGGCATACGTAAAAATATTACAGACAGCCTGTAAAAGATCTCTAGGACTTGTGTCATAGATTCACAGAGGTTATAGGTACCATTACATAAGACATTGATGTGCAAGCAAATGGATCGAAATCGATTATGAAGAAATGGCGCAAATGTGGAAATTGTGTAAGAAAACGCCCATATTTTGTGAATATAATACTACGCATGTGAAGAGAATTTCAAAATGTTTATTGTCTGTAAGTTTAATTTAATTTTGCGGCATTATTAATAGACACCCTGTATAACATGTAGTTAACAGCTAAATAAATAACATTAGAATTTTTTCGTAATGGAGTGCATTATTTTGGGTGATAGAATTACATTTTATTTTCGAAAATATAGACCTCTAAAAATTTCGAGGTATGAGCCTGTTAAGTGCAAACAGATCACTTTCGAATTCTTGTATTTAATTTCTGCGAATTTTTTTATAGCACTGCAGTTCTGAAGTTGGCAGTATTATGAGTTGAACCCATAGAACGCTGCAACAAAAAATGAGCGTGGAAAATATAACAAAAAGCTGGAATTCATTTACAAACAATGGAGCGTCGCAGTTGGAGCGTGTCTTGGTCGCTAGGATACGACTGCCAGCTCTGACAATGGTGCATGGGTTTCTCACATTACGAAAGCTTGAGGGCACAGTTCCTTCCATTATCACACCGAGATATAGATATTGAATTAATTCACGATGGAGATACAACACCGGTAGGAAGTTCACCTGCATTGAAAACACTTTCTCGCACTCCGAGCGGAAAACTGGCAAACGTTTATAACACCGTTATCGCAAGTTTGATGCATGCATCAATTTATGCGAAATAAAGACGTTTATATGTAGGTAGTCAGTTAGTTAGTTAGCTAGTGGGGTTTAAAAAGGGCGCGTCAGTTACTCTGGCTATTATGTAAAATTTCTTCAAAAACAAAAACAAGACGTTCATAGCCTATATTGCTGACTGTTATACAGAGTGTTTGAAAAGTGACGGCCAAAAATTTAGGGATGTGAAGTAAACACTAAGAATTCATTCATTCATAGTGTTCTGCCCAAGGGCATGTATTTCACTGCAAACCCAGCATTCTCCAGTCTTTCCTATTTTCTGCCTTCCTCTTTGTCTTCTCATATGATCCAATATTTTAATGTCGTCTATCATTGATATCTTCTTCTGCCCCGAACTCTTCTCCCGTTCACGATTCCTTCCAGTGCATCCTTCAGAAGGCAGTTTCTTCTCAACCAGTGACCCAACCAATTTCTTTTCCTCTTCCTGATTAGTTTCAGTATCATTCTTTCTTCACCCACTCTTTCCAACATAACTTCATTTCTTATTCTGACTGTCCATTTCACACGTTCCATTCCTCTCTACATCCACATTCCAAATGCTTCTAGTCGTTTCTCTTCACTTCGTCATAATGTCCATGTTTCTGACCATACAATGCTACACTCCACACAAAGCACTTCACTAGTCTCTTCCTTAGTTCTTTATCCAGAGGTCCGCGGAAGATGCTCCTTTTTCTATTAAAAGCTTCCCTTGCCATTGCTATCCTCCTTTTGACTTCCTGGCAGCAGCTCATGTTACTGCTTATAGTACACCCCAAGTATTTGAAGCTGTCCACTTGCTCTATTGCCTCGTTTAGAATTCGTAAGTTTACCTTCTTTACTTTTCTTCCTATGACCATGGTCTTCGTCTTGTTGGCGTTTATCTTCATTTCATACTGCTTACAGCTGTCATTTAGCTCTAGTAGCATATTCCTTAGTATCATCTCCTCTTATGCTACCAACGCCATATCAGTAAATCTTACACACTTTATTCTTCTTCCTCCTATTATCACACAGTGGCGTAGCATGAAATTTTGAGCAGGGAAGCTAATTCAAGTTGTCTTTCATGCAATATGAGAAAACGTATTACAAAAATATAGTCTTAAAATGAATATAGTCAATGTCAAGTCAGCAGTCGAAGATTGGTTGGAATCTCGCAAGTAACACCAATAAGGCATGACCTCAAATGGTACATAGTAAAATATGATTTCACGGTTTACACATATCTCTAACAAATAGACAGGTATACGTATAACATTAGCTCACTCCGTGTCATAGTTAGCGGAATCACAATATTAACGGACAATAGATACAGTACGTAAGTATGCGTCTGACTTTTGGTTGTGTCCTTCATTGACAGCAAGGGAGTCAGTCATTTGTTTTTAGATCACACTTTTGTTCGTAAGTCAATCTTGATAATAGGATTGTCCAAAAAATTCAAGTAAATTCGTGTCAGGAACTGTTATTTCACTCATCATTTATTATATCAGCCACAATGCACACTAACACTTCAACTGAACACAACTGACGAAAAGGGATAACTCGGAAACTACTTATTTTCAATGTTAAAGCTAGCTTCTTGCGAGTCTTGCGACCAGGATAGTTTAGTTAGAAAGGGATGGAAAATCTGCGGGGTGGTTACACAGAAGAATGGAAGCTGGTGTGTGCAGGCTTCTTGTTTACTGCTGCATCACAAATCATCCTGAGCTGCCGCATCACAGTATTTAACGCGTAAATATAAATTCTATTAAAATTAATAAATAATTTTGTTCATAAACTGCAGGATTATTATGAAATTATTATTAACTGGGAAGCTGAGCTTTTTAGCTTACATTGACGCTACGCCACTACTATCACTCCTCCATGTTCTGAAAACAGTTCTTCACTAAATTCTCCAAGTAGATGATGAACAGGGTAGGTGATAAAGGGCATCCTTGTCGTACTCCTCTTATAGTCCAAAAATGCAAATTTGAGATACGAGGGGATCCAGGAAATAACGACCGTTCGCGCATACCCGCCGCGCAGCTGACTCCCCTTCCTTGTTTGAAGGTCAACTGGCTTCCTTGACTTGTGCTCTCATAATGTTGTGAGTACTGGTTGCAACAAGTCGCCATTGTGCATTTTGTGTTACTTCAAAATGAACGACGTGATTGATAATCCTGCCGACTGTGAGGTGAGGAGTGTGATTCGATATGCCCGACATTTGAAACCTGCAGAAATTTACCGGCAACTGAAAGAAGTGTATGGTGATACTGTAATGAATGAAAGGAATGTGAGAAAATGGTGCGAAATGTCAACAATGGACGAACAAATGTCCACGATGAAACTCGACCCGGACGCCCATCACTCATCACAGAAGACCTGAAGATTAAAGTGAACGACAGAATCTTGCAAGACAGGCGCACATCACTCGACGAATTGCATATTGCCTTTCCTGACATTTCTCGTTCTTTGCTTGGTGAAATTGTGTCGCAACATCTTGGCTACCACAAAATCTGTGCACGATGGGTTCCACGGCAACTGAGTGACCAACACAAAACTCAGAGAATGGCCTCAGCATTGACATTCTTGATGCGATATCACACAGATGGAGACGCCTTTCTTGTTCAAATTGTGACTGGTGATGAGACCTGGGTGTCTCACAACACCCCAGAGACCAAGCGTCAATCACGTCAGTGGCATCATCCCTCATCACCCAAGAAACCGAGAAAATTCAAACAGACTCAACACAAAAAGTCATGGCTACTGTCTTTTGGGATCGCAAAGGTGTTCTTTTGCTGGATTTCATGTCAAAAGGGACTACGATCAATGCAAATCTTTATTGTGAGACTTTACGAAAACTACGGCGAGACATCCAAAACAAGAGGCGAGGAATGCTTTCGAGAGGAGTTCTGCTTCTTCACGACAACGCCCGCCTGCACACTGCTGCTTCAACTCGAGAATTCCTGGATCAATTCGGTTGGGAAATCTTTGATCAACCGCCCTATAGTCCAGACCATGCTCTAGCGATTTTCACCTTTTCACTAAGCTGAAAGACTTTCTGGGTGGTACGCGTTTTGGAAGTGATGAGAGTTGAAGAAGACAGTGAACACCTGGCTTAATGAACTGGCGGCAGAGGAGTGTAACACGGGAATTCTAAAGCTAGTGAACAGATACGACAAATGTTTAAATGTAGGTGGTGATTATATAGAGATGTAAAGGAAGCTTCAGCATGTAACAGACTTTGTTTTTTCAAATAAATATATTTTTTTAATTATTACAACAAAACGGTCGTTATTTCCTGGATCCCCCTCGTATTCAGCATGTGGTGAGAGTATTGGATCGGGGTATCAACTGAATTAATACTATGTCATAGGAGTAGAAATTTTCAGTGGTTTTCATAAAACAACTATAGTCCAAAGACTTTGTTTGTGAAAACAGTCATTGTCCAGCATTTAAAAATATCATTTAGAGGAAGTGTGAATGTAAAATGTCCGGTAATTTTAAACTTAAAAAATTACAACAATTTGTGTTTGATAATGAGTTGTTTGCTGCATTGTGTATTGAAGATATTGACACAGCAACAAACATATTGTTTCGACCGACCGAAAACAGTTTGTTTTCCACATTGTGGACTGAAAAGCAAACATTCTGATTGGGGCAGGTAAAAAAGTTATTTTTTTCCTTTCACCATGTTAATAATGTCAAAAAAGTGCTTATACAATTTTTGGCCACTCGACCGCAATTACGAGGGCTGTAAACAATAAGTTCTCCAGAGGCCGTTAACAGAAAGAAAACACAATTTCATTGAAAAAATTTATTGGAACAGACACAGCAATTGTTGAGCTATTTTTCAACATATTCCCCACCGCAACTGAGACATCTGTCATACGATGGGATCGACAGAGAAGTGCAGATGGCTGTCAAACGCTGGTTCCGATCCCAGGCGGCTGACTTACGACACAAGGATACAAATGTCTCAATTCCAGTGGGGGATATGTTGATAAATAGCTCAAAAATATTGCTGTATTTGTTTCAATAAATATTTTCATGCAATTGTGTGTTTTTTTTTTTTTGTGTAAATGCCCCGGGCAAAATCACTTTCTGGACGGCCTCGTAATTGCGGTCGAGTGGCCAAAATTTGTATAAGCACTTCTTTTGACATTATTAAAATGGTGGAAGAAAAAAACAGCTTCTTTATCTGCCCCCATCAGAATGTTTGCTTGTGAGTCTTATAGTATTTTTTCTCTACTGCCGAATTCGTAAGAACTCGTTCAAATTCCGACTTTTTTGAAGGAGAGAAGAATCAAGGACACGAAAAACAAAAGAACATTATTTATTTTAGCTGTTCTTCTTTCTGATATGTTTCATTTTTGTTTTGGCTTGATAGAAATAAAGTTCATCTAGTTATTCGTCTGTGTATTTGTTGGAAATCACTGTTTTCCAGCACGCATATGTCTGCAGCGTGGATTAAGACACGTTTTGGTCATTAGTGTGAATCTTAATAAAAGCCAGCTGGACGTGCCGTAAGTGCTATGATAAAATGTGCCCTAATTACGACTGCATATAACTGAATTAAGAGCAACGACTGTGCGGTTTATTTTCATATGCACCATTATCGTGTCGCCCTCTATTGTGGGCTAAACGAATTAGTCCCTGCTGTGCTCCTTTCTTCATCATGTGCGACGTGCACTTCATAACTGCATCACGTTGCTATGGAGATGCCCACAATCTGGCGACTATAGGGCAGATTGGATCCATACGTCTGATGTATTTAACCTCGTTCTGTCTGGTTTTTCAACTATATTCATAACAGCAGAAAATGTTGTATACGGGGATTGTTTTGCCTCTGAAAATATGTAATACAGAAATACGGTTTTGTGAGTGATTGAAATTGCAGAACAATTCGAGACACATGCAGATCAACCGCATGAGGTGGACAGTGAAAAGAAACGGATCTACGAACCAAAATCCCATTCTATAAAGATAAATATAGCCTGTCCCACATTGATGTAATAGGTCTGATGGTGGGAGCACGAGGTACCATACCCTCCTTCTTTGCCAACAAATGTAAAAACCTGGGGCTAACACACAGCATTGTGAAGGAAATAGCCATTAGTGCCCTCAAAGGATCGGTTTCAGATATTGAGAAATCATTTGTATGGGAGTGGTAATGGAAATTTCAAGCTATCTTAACCGATGGCTGTTGATTGGTTTAGATATCAATGCCAATAAATCCGTACTATTATTTTTCTCGCGGTATATGGCATTCAAATCATTCGAACCTATCTGATGATATTCCACCCCCTTTCTTGACTGTAAATGAGCACAAACGCAACTTAGGTGTAAATTTTTCTGACATTTTGTATATTCGATTCCCTAACCGTTTCAAATGTATATCATTTTACCTTTTAGGTGTGTTTCCAAATTATATGTAATACGCTTTGTCAAATCTGGCAATCTTTTCATAAGGAAGCTAAATTTATATTTATATGAGGCGCATCCAGAAAGTATGTTTCCCCTTTTTTAAGAACACACACTTTCAGGAAAACATTCATTGGCAACAGGTACAGCAATGTTTCAGCTATTTTTCAACATGGCCACCATCAGAATTGAGACACTTGTCGTATCGTGGGATCAACTTTTGTATCCCTCTGTCGTAGAACTCTGCCGCCTGTGAATGGAACCAGCGTGTGACAGACGTTTTCAGCTCTTCGTCGTTGCCAAAACGCTCACCGGAGGGCAGGAATTTCTTGAGGTGCAAGAAAACGTGAAAATCGCTGGGAGCAAGATCAGGACTGTAGGGTGGGTAATCAAACAACTCCCAGCAAAATTCCGTCAAAACAGCTGCTGTGCGCCGAGCCGTATGTGGACGAGCATTGTCATGGAGGAGCACAACACGCCTCTTGTTTTGAATGGCACTTCGCAATTTTCGCAGTGTTTCACAGTAACGGTCAGCGTTCACTGTTTCACCTCTTGGAAGGAAGTCAATGAGCAGAATGCCCTTCCTGTCCCAGAACACCGTGCACATCACTTTCCGTACCGACAGCGTCTGTTTGAATTTCGTCCTCACCAGAGATCCACTATGCCGCCAATGCATTGACTGCTGCTTGGTTTCCGGGGTGAAGTGCGAAATCCAAGTCTCATCGCCCGTGACGATCCTGTCGAGGAACTCGTCGCCGTCATCGTGATACCGTTGCAGAAATGTCAGTGCTGCTCCTAAACGTTGCATTTTGTGTTCGGGTGTCAGGTTTTCGGCACCCACCCGGCACACACTTTTTTGAACAGCAGGTGCTTAGTGAAAATCTCATGCAACAAGGATCGAGATATCTGCGGAAAATGGCTGCTCAACTCCGTAATCGTGAAGCGACGGTTCTCCATGATGCACTGCCGCACCAGCTCAACACGATCATCATTGATGAGGACGCTCGCCCACTGCGCTCTTCATCATGGACACTTTGACGACCTTCGGAAAACTGTCTACACCAGCGACGCACCATCTGCTTACTCATGATGTTCGGCCCATAGACCTGACAGAACTGCCGATGAATTTCAATTGGCGCAATGCTTTGTGCATTAAAAACTTTATCAGCGACCGAACCTCGCAGGCGGCGGGAGAAGGAATAAGAGCTTCCATTTCGGACCACTGCTGCCACGCTACTGGCATCAGGCGGGACCTGTCCGGCTGGCATATGATTGATACGACATAGATCTGTTACGCATGCGCAATTGACAAGGCTAATTACGTTTACTTTCAAGGAAAAAATCGGGAAACTTACTTTCTGGATGCGCCTCGTATCTACAAATATATGATGGCACAGTTGTTATAGGTACTGATGAGCAAGATTTTGAAAAAATATTGAACGCTTTGACATTATTAGTGAAGTATTTTAATTGTGTATACAGGGTGTTAAAAATGGTAATATACTTTTAGAGGTTGTAGTATTAATTAAAACAAGGAAACAAAGTCTAATAAACATGAGTCCTAAATTAAATCTTCCTCGATGTGAGTAGTTGTTAAAAAAGCAACCATAGTCCAAAAACATACACTTTCAGGAGAAACAAAAAAAACATCTGGCATTGGTGTTGTTGACACTTCAAGTATGAAATTCATCATTTCATTTTTAAGGTGTTGTACAAATTTTGGAAAACTAAAGTGCATCAATTATAACTTAAATTGTCTTACAGAAATACACGTGTAAATGCAGGTAATTGTGGACAATGGTTGTTTTAAGAAAAAATACTCTGTTGTGGCTCAAGTGTCTCTCCTTTAATCTTCCTTTTTCCTTTATTATATCCTGTTTCATCTCCTTTCGTTGTCTACGTTTCTTCCGTATGGTTACTTCTGCACCTAAAAATGATTATGACTAATACAACTCACGAGCTAAAGTATTTTTCTCGGAGGCTGCTTTTGCCGTATACATAAGAAGCAGTAGCCAATCTACTATAGTTTAAAATTTTATGGATAAATAATTCAAGATGATGTGAATGGGATATTTGTGAATGCTACCATCGTCCTGGACAATGGCTATTCTCGCAAAATCTTTGGACTATGGTTGTTTTATGAAAACACTGGAAATTTCCACTCATATAACATAGAACTATGGTGTTTTTTCCCTAACAACTAATTCAGTAGATGGCCGCTACAATGCGATCACCATATGGTTAATATCTCAAATTTGCATTTTTCGACTATAAGAGGAGTATGACAAGGATGCCCTTCATCACCGACTCTGTTCATCATCTACTTGGGGGATTTCATTAAGAACTCTTTTCAGAACATGGAGGAGTGATAGTAGGAGGAAGAAAAATAAAGTGCGTAAGATTTGCTGATATGGCGTTGTTAGCAGAAGAGATGAAACTAATGGATATGCTAAATGAGCAGTATGGAATGAAGATAAATGCAAACAAGACGAAGACCATGGTCATAGGAAGGAAAGTAAAGAAGGTAAACTTGCGATTTCTAAATAAGGCAGTAGAGATAGTGGACATCTTCAAATACTTGGGGTGTACTATAAGCAGTAACATGAGCTGCTGCCAGGAAGTCAAAAGGAGGATAGCAATGGCAAAGGAAGCTTTTAATAGAAAAAGGAGCATCTTCTGCGGACCTCTGAAGAAAAAGCTAAGGAAGAGACTAGTGAAGTGCTGTGTGTGGAGTGTAGCATCATATGGGGCAGAAACATGGACATTACGACGAAGTGATGAGAAGCGACTAAAAGCATTTGAAATGTGGATATGGAGAAGAATGGAACGTGTGAAATGGATAGACAGAATAAGAAACGAAGTTGTGTTGGAAAGAGTGGGTGAAGAAAGAATGATGCTGAAACTGATCAGAAAGAGAGAAAGAAATTGGTTAAGTCACTAGCTGAGAATAAACTGCCTACTGATGGATGCACTGGAAGGAATGGTGAACGGGAGAAAAGTTCGAGGTAGAAGAAGATATCAGATGATAGACGACATTAAGATATATGGATCATATGAGGGGACAAAGAGAAAGGGAGAAAATAGAAAACACTGGAGAATGCTGGGTTTGTAATGAAGGACCTGCCCTTGGGCAGAACACTATGAATGAATGAAGTTCTTTTTTGAAAAACTCTTCAAATGACTGCACATTTTATTACTCTTTTGTTTACTGCATTTTCTGATATGAACTATTGGATCTCAAACCGACCGAAATATAGAGATTATTGATCTTGCAATTTTTAAATACAATGAAATTTTTTCTGTCCATTCACAACTGTGATACAATGCTTTGTGCAAAGTTTGAGGCATCAGAACTTAATAGTGTTTAAATTTAAAATATTTAAATTTATCGTATTTTCATAAAATTAGCAACTTTAAACTGTTGAAGACTCCGAAAATCTTTCACCCAATGATCAAAATCATGGTTTATTTTGATGCTGAGAAATTAAAGTTTATATTGACATGTAAACAGTTTTTCTTACTTTTTGTTTGTGGAAATGGAGAAATTTAGATTTTTCTTCTTTAAGACGCCTTTGACCACGAAAAAACATTTTTAAAATATATGGTTAGATTCCGCATTGAAAGTACAAATAAACACATATTTTTACTGGTGCACCGTTGATAAGAAAGTATTGAAAATATCAAATAAAGAAAATAAATACTACGCGCGTGAAGTAACCAGCTGACTGTGAGGCGGGAGCTAGCCGAAGCAAGCAAGGCCAGGAGACAAACACGTGATGTGTCGTCTAGTAGCGCATAGCTGGGCTAGCTTTATCACAGGTTTTCATGAACACAGGAGTAAAATGACGCCTAACGCTCGCTTATCTTCAGCTCTCGGCCAGTGCGTGCGGTACTGCACCGTTCAAGTCTAGGCGTGTGAAAATCTATTTAATACCCTCGAAACTTATTGCCGAGCCACTAAGCAAACAATGTCGAATCCCACTTAAGAATGCAAGGTTTTTTCTCAATATTTTTTTACATTTTTTTACAAATGAGCAAAAAGGCCTAAAACTAAGTAAAATCAGATTATCTGTCGCTCTATGTACAATAAAAATAAGGATTATTTCTTAACATAACCTACCAAATGTCAGCTTCAAAATAAGCTCCCGTTTAATGTTCTGCGGTAAATGGTTCCAGAGTTCTGAGCGCTGAAAGAGGCTTGTTTTTACAAAATACGCTAAATTTGTCGCTCAATATTACGAAAACCGCTTGACTTACGATAGTATATTTTTGAAAATGCACTCTCCTCAAGCACCTTGCATAAGTAGGGAAAAATTAGAGTATAAAAAAATGCGAGGTTTTTTACTGATTGATTTCATATGGAATAGCCCATATGATGCTGATAATTTTGTACTGTCCTGTACTGCATCATAGGTTGAAATTCAACGGATTCTCTTGTGCAAAAACGAGGATGTTTTAACATTTCAAAACACACCTGTCCTTGAGAAGGTCGTACTGAAAGCTTATTTTCTCTGCAGTCCGTACCCGCACAAAATTTTCACCACATATATCGACGTGATGATTTCATAAGGTTTCCATGACAATACATGGATTTATAATCAAGTCTGTATGCCATCCCATGATATACTTTATTTTTTTCATGGAGTGCAGTTTCATAGAAAGGACTTTGCCGACAGACCTTCTACTGCCCCTACTAATTGGTTGTCATAAATAAATGTCTTCCTTACTATGACGGAAATCTTGTCTTCTCTTGTTAGTAACCAATCACAACCCTCGTTCAGAAGAATTGACAGGTGCCCCTCAAATCCACGTGGAGGCAGAGTTGCCGCATCGTTTCCGAATTCCAAGAATCCCGTCAGTTTCACTGCATAATTTCGAAGGTCATCAGGATTGTGACAACTGTGCAATGTTGGGATTAGGGGACAGGATGGAATTGTCAGAGCTGTTGTGTAGAAAGTCATAAATCTGTAAATGGGTGTTCAAAGGAATCACCGAACTGCACTCCTTGAAATAAAATAAGGTATACGATGTGACTCTTGTTTCGGCACGGAGCATCAGGAGAACCCCTTGGCATGGAGTCTCTCGCCGTGATACCTCACTGGCTCTCGAGGACGTTCAACCAGCCTCCCGACCGGTCTGACAGGTACCCCGGTCATTTGTCAACATCACATCATTCGCGGGATCGCAACCCGTGGCTCGCGGATGAACAGGAAGTACGTAGTGAAAGATCTGAACAACCGGGAATTGCAATGAGTTTATTACTATTCCATTTCTTTTCCAGGGCGTTTCCGCATTTTCTACGCCAACTTTTCATGTCTTCTCACAGATGGCAGTGTCGTAAGCCATTTACTTACTTACGAACTTTTAAGGAACCCGGAGGTTCATTGCAGCCCTCACATAAGCCCGCCATCGATCCCTATCCTGAGCAAGATTAATCCAGTCTCTATTATCATAACCCACCTCCCTCAAATCCATTTTAATATTATCTTCCCATCTACGTCTCGGCCTCCCCAAAGGTATTTTTCCCTCCGGCCTCCCAACTGACACACTATATGCATTTCTGGATTCGCCCATACATGCTACATGCCCTGCCCATCTCAAACGTCTGGATTTAATGTTCCTAATTATGTCAGGTGAAGAATACAATGCGTGCAATTCTGTGTTGTGTAACTTTCTCCATTCTCCTGTAACTTCATCCCTCTTAGCCCAAAATATGTTCCTAAGCAACTTATTCTCAAACACCCTTAACCTATGTTCCGCTCTCAAAGTGAGAGTCAAAGTTTCACAACCATAAAGAACAACCAGTAATATAACTGTTTTATAAATTCTAACTTTCAGATTTTTTGACAGCAGACTGGATGACAAAAGCTTCTCAACCGAACAATAACAGGCATTTCCCATATTTATTCTGCGTTTAATTTCCTCCCGAGTGTCATTTATATTTGTTACTGTTGTTCCCAAGTGTTTGAACTTTTCCACCTCTTCAAAGGATAAATTTCCAATTTTTATATTTCCGTACAATATTCTGGTCACGAGACATAATCATATACTTGTCTTTTCGGGATTTACTTCCAAACCTATCGCTTTACTTGCATCAAGTAAAATTCCCGTGTTTTCCTAATCATTTGTGGATTTTCTCCTAACATATTCACGTCATCCGCATAGACAAGCAGCTGATGTAACCCGTTCAATTCCAAACCCTCTCTGTTATCCTGGACTTTCCTAATGGCATACTCTAGAGCAAAGTTAAAAAGTAAAGGTGATAGTGCATCTCCTTGCTTTAGCCCACAGTGAATTGGAAAAGCATCAGATAGAAACTGACCTATACGGACTCAGCTGTATGTTTCACTGAGACACATTTTAATTAATCGAACTAGTTTCTTGGGAATACAAAATTCAATAAGAATATCATATAATACTTCCCTCTTAACCGAGTCATATGCCATTTTGAAATCTATGAATAACTGATGCACTGTACCCTTATACTCTAATTTTTTCCCCATTATCTGTCGAATACAAAATATCTGAGCAATAGTTGATCTATTACGTCTAAAACCACATTGATGATCCCCAATAAATTTAACGAGATACATTAGTTTTAAAATAACAATAACATTCCAGTGCCGCCTCAATCAAAATTTACACTAATAATAAAAGTGTAACCTAAATTTTTCTGGTAATTTTTGCTTTCGCAAAAACAATTGATGTTATCTTGTATAATGATCTATTCTGAAACCGAAAATGTAATTTCTGAAATATCTGTATGTATATCTGTGTTCTTTCCGTCACCATTTCTCCATTTCGTTATCATTCCATAGCAGACAAAACCAAATCGATTCAATAGAAAAGGTCCAACGCAAGGCAGCAAAATATGTCAAAATGGGGAATAGACATGATGAAGAGATATTAAAAGACTTAGGGTGGGAACTTCTCAAATCAAGGCGACGAAAAACCAGACTCACCGCATTGTTCAAGGCACAAATGGGACACAAAGCATGGACCGATATCAATGCTAGATTAGCAACACCATCATATTTAGGCAGGGCAGATCATATTAGGAAGTTTAAATGTAGAAAAGAAAGAACGGACGTGGCAAAATTTTCCTTTGTTAACCGCACAATAGTAGACTGGAACAGCTTACCTGCGGCAATCTTTCAGGGTGGTCCTCTTAAAATGAATACATTTAAGGAAAGGTTGAGAAGATTAGACTGAAAATGTAATTGGAGGTGCAGTGTAATTATTTAAGTTGTGTCATGTAACTAATTGAGTTGATATATAATTAAGCTGATATGTAATTTAGTTGATATGTAAATAAATTAAGGTGATATGTAATTAATTAAGATGATATATAATTAAGTTGGTATGTAATTAATTAAGGTGATATGTAATTACTTAATTGGTAATAGTTGGGTGAAACAGAAGTATTTATAAGTTAGATTTACTTTTGCTTATCGTAGGCGTTATTATAGATTAGTTTTTATATATAGTCCTAGGTTTATTGCACCTACTATTTATAGATTTACGTTTATTTTATTTTATTTCATTTACATTTTATTTTATTTCATGTAATTGTAATTATTGTATATTATATATCACTGCCACCGGGTGTATACCCAATTGTAGTGTTAATAAATACATACATAGGGAAGAGTCGGTAGTATCGGACATCGGGTAATATCGGACAGTGAGTTTCTTTCATCTACCACACGATGATAGTACCTGATTGACATGGTTACGTTTCTGTCATGTCGCATAGAGAAACGTAACCATGTCATTCAGGTACTACCATATGGTGGTAGATGAAAGAAACGCACTGTCCGATACTACCCGATGTCCGATATTACCCGACTCTCCCCTACACATACATTCCCCGATCGCCTAGGGAGGGGGTCGGCCTATGGAAGAGTGGGAGGTTTCCTACTCGAAACCTGGGTATACAAGGAACCTTAGTATAGTCAGCCAGTGTTAGTTTGGGAATGCATCTAGCGTGAGGGTTAGCGCAATAGATCGTAACAGGTCGCAGTGTTGTGCCATACTGCCCCCTCCCATAAATTCCATTTCATTCCACTGTTACTGAATTCATTTTGGTAAACTGCAAAATGCAAAACGATTTAGGTCTATTCATAGAGTTGCCATTTTTCAATCATGTCTCCCATGCCAACAGAAATAATAGCTTACGTTTCACGAAAACTATAATCCATGAGTCAACAACAATGAAGAAGTGAAAACAATCAAATACATAGCACAAGAAAACGGTTACAACCCAAATATAATAGACAACATCATAAGGAAGACAAAACAAAAACTCAACAAACACAAAAACACACAAAACACAAAAACACACAAAACACAACACAAACACAAGAACACAAGAAATACATCACGCTAACATACGAAAACAAAAACACATACAAGATCGCATCCTCATTCAGAAAACAGAAATACAACATAGCATACAGAACAGAAAACACACTACAAAGACATCACAACACACAACACAAACAAATAAATACGACACAGGTGTATATAAACTCACATGCAATAGTTGCGACCGTTTCTACATTGGACAGACAGGCAGATCATTCCAAACTCAATACAAAGAACGCATTAAAGCAATAACCAGAGGACACAATACATCTACATATGCCGAACACATAACTAATGCTAACCACACATACAGTAACATAAATACAGACATGGAAATCCTACACATACAACCCAAAAACAAAAAAAAAAAAAAACTCAACACACTAGAACAATATGAAATATACAGACACACTAAAACACACCCCAATCAAATTCTCAACACACAGATCAATTTCAGAACACACACTATTTGACACAACTCTTCATCACACGAACGCACCCACAGAACAGGCAGCGAAGTTGAGATAGCGCCGAGATCTAGTAGGCTCTGAGGATGGTGTCAAGTAGCACCGAAACAGCTGTAAGCCACACATGCTTACATAATTAACACGAGTAAGATCGCCATTTAATTAATTATTTGAAAATTATAACTTGAAACTTTGGAAGGTTGGATATCTAATGACATCTACCATGTTCATTTCTCATTAACAATAATCACATGAAAGTGTTGCCATAATTTCTTACCGAGTGCAATTGGATTGGAGAGAGATATTTCTACGTCCCTGCTAGGTCTAGAACCCACTTCCGCTTAAACTGTGGCAGCTACCACTGCAGACACAGCACGTCTTAAGTTGATATTAGTTGCAATTTTCATAGACATCACTGAAGTGGCCACACCATCTGTCTCCATTAGCATAGGTGTGAAGCGTAACGCCTGTTGTACCACTCTTCCAGTGAAATGTGCAGACTCATCTGTTTTTACAAGCCGGATCTCACTGAACAAGAAACTATTTATTTATTTTTTGCGGTTTTCTCACCTCAGAAGCTATGAAGTCTGGCGAGAACGATAATTCAAATTTTGTGACAGACAAACGGAAGAGGGTTGAGGAGAGAGGGGTTGAACCAAGATGCTTCTCATCCTTATGGGAGTTAGAGAGAACCGGTCACTTCAAATTTTCACATCCCTCTCCAGTACTTAGTACAAAAGCGGCAAAAGAATAGATATCACTCACTACTTTACTTAAATTAAATTTAGACTGACTAAATAGCCCATAAAGTAAGGGAGGGGTATTGTCGGATACCATTTTGATGTTTCAAAATAAAGGTAATTGAAAAAGTTAGAACTGGAATTACAGAGTGATTTATATAGAACTGACACATTTCTTTCATTAATTGTTTCAAAACGAATTGTGCTAGCGACAACTTATTATACCTAAAATGTAGAGGAATTTTGGGAGATTATTTACCTCTATAGCAAATGTTGTCCGGCGTTGTCAAATCCGGAGATGTCGGTGGCCACAGGTTCCTGAAAATTATTCAGTCGTCACATAACCGGATAAATGGAACCATGCATCATCTGTGAACCATGTGATGGACAATATGGCAGGATTTTGCACAATGAACGTCTGAAACCAACGACAATAATTCAATCTTTTATCCTTATCTGGTTCCTGTAGCTGATGAACAACCGTAACCCTATATGGCTTTAGGCTCTCTGACACATTGAGTAGGTGTACCCTGTCTCCTGTGACAAACGTCTTAATGATTTTTTGGGTGACTGCTCCAGTCGTGCTCTTACGTCAACAACAACCGTGGGAAGCCTAGATGAACGATGCTTGCCCTTTTCACTCACCAGAGATCCAGTTGTTTCCAATTTGTTTACCAGTCCCAGTATTGTGTTTCTTTTGGGAGGATTGCGAACACCAAATTCTCTCTGGTATGCCCTTTGAGTAGCTGTAATTGAATTCGTAATCCAGTATTGCTTCACAAGGAAGAGTCGTTGATTTAATGTGTACTGCATTTTCACGTTGACACAAAATGTCGAAAACAGCTGCCAACAATAGGAATAAAACATAAACATCTGCGCATCTAGTGACAAGGAATCGAAACTCCAGAACATTCTGCTGTTGGTTTCAGACGTCCATTGTTCAAAATCCTGCCATATTGTCCACCACATGGTTCACAGATGAAGCATGGTTCCATTTGTCCGGTTATGTGACGACCGAATAATTTCCAGGAACCTGTGGCCACCGCGATCTCCGGATTTGACAACGCCGGACAACATTTGCTATAGAGGTAAATAATCTCCCAAAATTCCTCTACATTTTAGGTATAATAAGTTGTCTCTAGCATAATTCGTTTTGAAACAATTAATGAAAGAAATGTGTCAGTTCTATATAAATCACTCTGTACTTAGTATTATAATAACCTCTTGGGGTTCCTGCAGATTGTACATAAGTATTAGGTAATTTACATAATATGTATTTGCTGTATAACTTGCAAAGACAAAACAGAAATAATATCATCACTGACAGAGTGGGAAGCTAATGTCGGATACATCATACATTATTATGTAAGAGGTATGATAATGCATTTAAAATAATATGCTGCATATCAGAAACTATTACAATAGTGTTCTGTTTAGCCAACTGTTATGCAAGCCTTTTAACATCGTTTCTGGTTCATCCTAAATATTTTCTCTCCATCATTAACACATAGTCAACTAGCTTCTCTTCAAGTGAAGCTGGGAGTATTGGTTTTCGTCCAAGTTTCGATTTAACGGCTTTGGTGGGCTCAGAGTTGGACCGTACATAATCAAATAATGTTGATCGAGGTACATTGAATCTTTTGGAAGCAGCAAGATAGCCCATTCTTTTCTCCCGTACTGCGACAATGGCATTTACCATATCTTCAGACTTCCATTTTTTTAGACTGAATCTCTTTTTTCTTTTACTTTAGGCATCTAAAAATATCAGAAGAAGAAACAATTCGTTACTTCATAATATTCAATTAATCGGAAAATTAATTACTTACATTAATTAAAAATATCCATGAGTAAAAATGTAGCGGTTTGTTATAGAAAACATATAAATGGGTTTAAGGCAGCTTTTATGTAGCGAGCAGCATTGAAAGACAGCCGACAATGCCCTCGGCTAGTATCCGACATTGCCCTCAGCTAGTATCCGACATTGGCCGACTCTTCACAAACAGTAAAACAAGCCAGCTGCATGAAACATGTTGTCGATAGCATTTCTGCAATTAGAGAATTAAGAAGCCTTATCTATGGTATATCAAACAGTGCATACCATGTTGTGTAAATATAAGAATAACTTGTAACGAATAAATCACATTACTTACACTCAAAAAGTTTTTTTTTTTTTTTTTTTCAGAAACGTTGAAAACACGCTATTCACACACAGTGAAGCACTCAACAGTAATGGCTATTCATGCAGATGTTCGTCTACTTGTAGAGAACGTAATGCATTATTTTCACATCAGATTGCACCATTCGATGGAAAACAAATATGTTATCCGAGATTATCCGACATTACCAGACCTATACGACAATCCCTCCCTTACTCTACTCCAGACAGCAAAGAGAGAAGCTTAGTTTTGATGTGCATGAAGGCAAAGATACAGCTAGATTCGAAACCTGCCTTGTCGACTACATCAATGTTTGTCCACTGTCAATGTCTACTACATAACTATAATCAAATGTAAAAGTTAGTTTCTCTTTTAAATTAATCTTAACTTGCCTCTCTTCCTGTAGTCATAGCTCAAGGTGTATGATGACAATAATATCTTCCATTTCAATTCTCCTTACCCTGAAAAGAATAAAGAATACACATTAACAAACGTTTACAAAGTCTTTAAAATTCCTGAATATATTATATTCCACTAATGGCCATCTTAGGATTAGCAGTAAAAATAACCAGTAAGTAACATACATAATTCACGGGTGAAAGCACGGTTTATACATGGGAAATGTACGAACGACGACGAAATCAATGATTTTGCTACGAGCGACGAAAATAATTCTGATTATTCCCTAGTAAATTAACTCATGTATATTGAATATGAACAAAATCCGTCCAATAGTTTAGTAGAAATCGCTGTACACAGACAGACTAGTATTAAAATTATTATATTTCATGTACATCATTCCCTGATAAATTGACTCGTAGATACTGAATATGAACAAAATCCGTCCAATAGTTCAGTAGAAATCGCTGTACACAGACAGACTAGTACTAAAATTATTATACTACTAGGTTCAAAAAGTTCCCGGAATTTGCTAGTATCATAGAAACAACGTACCTTAAACACTATTCTACAGCATTCCCTTCAAAATAGTTGCCTTCCGCAACAACACACTTTTGCCAACGCGTGTAGAGTTCCTGGAAGCAGGCCAGGAAGCCATTTTGTGAAACCCGTCTTAGTGCTCTCGTCGCGTTTGCGATAACCTCTTCAGCATTGAATCTCCGTCCTTTCAGATGACTTTTCAGACGGGGAAACAGAAAGTAATCAGATGGTGAGAGATCAGGACAGTATGGTGGATGATTCAAAGCAGTTATGTTGTGCCTGGCAAGAAAATTCTTTACAATAATTGCGCGATGAGCAGGTGCATTGTCACGCATAAGGAACCAGTTGTTTTCTACCCACTTTTCTGGACGTTTCCTTCTCACTGCCTCCCGGAGGCGACAGAGGATTTCTATGTACAATTCTTTCGTTACAGTACGACCTTCTGGAATGAACTCATGGTAGATGAGACCCTGAGATTCGAAGAAAACTTCCAACATAACTTTGCCTTTGGAAGTGTCCCTAGGAAATTTTTGCATCCGAGGAGATGTTTTCGATTTCCACTCAGATGACTGTCGTTTAGGGACTGGGTAGTACAAGTAGCACCAAGTTTCATTACCAGCAATAATTTGTTTAAGAAATCACCATCTTCATCAGCCATACTGATCATGTCCCCAGCAAGAGTCATTCTTGTTTCTTTCTGTTCTGCCGACATTTTCGAACTAACTTCTGAGACACGTAATGCATGTTGAGATGCTTGTGAATAACATTGTGTACACTTCCGACTGATATTCCGACCTCTGCTGCTATCTCTTTTATGGTTTTACGTCGGTCGTCCCTCACAACATTACGCACACGCTGAGCGATTGTTTCATTTGTTGTAGTTGTTGGTCGGCCGCTGCGTTCGTATCGCGGCCACCAGAAAAGCGTTTATGCCAAGCATACACTTGAGTTTTTTTCATTGCTGCTTCGCCATATGCTTCTTCCAACAATCTTAATGTCTCTGTAGGAGTTTTGTGTAACAAAACACAGAACTTTATGTTTGTACGTTGCTCTGTGGACATAATTACAAAATGCGACGAACAAACAAAATACTATGATAAACAATTGCCTACAACTCAAAACCAACAATCGCCATTATCAACAAACTTTAAGGAAATGACATCATGAATGTTACCAACAAAACAAATGTATAATATCCCTTGTTATATATTAATACGAAAAATGGTAGTAAAATTCCGGGAACTTTTTGAACCTAGTAGTATTTCATGTACATCATTCCCTGATAAATTGACTCGTAGATACTGAATATGAACAAAACCCTTCCAATAGTTCAGTAGAAACCGCTGTACACAGACAGACTAGTACTAAAATTATTATATTTCATGTACATCATTCCCTGATAAATTGACTCGTAGATACTGAATATGAACAAAACCCTTCCAATAGTTTAGTAGAAATCGCTGTACACAGACAGACTAGTACTAAAATTATTATATTTCATGTACATCATTCCCTGATAAATTGACTCGTAGATACTGAATATGAACAAAATCCGTCCAATAGTTGTAGAAATCGCTGTACACAGACAGACTAGTACTAAAATTATTATATTTCATGTACATCATTCCCTTATAAATTGACTCGTAGATACTGAATATGAACAAAATCCGTCCAATAGTTTAGTAGAAATCGCTGTACACAGACAGACTAGTACTAAAATTATTATATTTCATGTACATTATTCCCTTATAAATTGACTCGTAGATACTGAATATGAACAAAATCCGTCCAATAGTTTAGTAGAAATCGCTGTACACAGATAGGCTAGTACTAAAATTATTATATTTCATGTACATCATTCCCTGATAAATTGACTCGTAGATACTGAATATGAACAAAATCCGTCCAATAGTTTAGTAGAAATCGCTGTACACAGACAGACTAGTACTAAAACTATTATATTTCATGTACATCATTCCCTGATAAATTGACTCGTAGATACTGAATATGAACAAAATCCGTCCAATAGTTTAGTAGAAATCGCTGTACACAGACAGACTAGTACTAAAATTATTATATTTCATGTACATCATTCCCTGATAATTGACTCGTAGATACTGAATATGAACAAAATCCGTCCAATAGTTTAGTAGAAATCGCTGTACACAGACAGACTAGTACTAAAATTATTATATTTCATGTACATCATTCCCTGATAAATTGACTCGTAGATACTGAATATGAACAAAACCCTTCCAATAGTTTAGTAGTAATCGCTGTACACAGACAGACTTGTACTAAAATTATTATATTTCATGTACATCATTCCCTGATAAATTGACTCGTAGATACTGAATATGAACAAAATCCGTCCAATAGTTTAGTAGAGATCGTTGTACACACAGACTAGTACTAAAATTATTATATTCCATGTACATCATTCCCTGATAAATTGACTCGTAGATACTGAATATGAACAAAACCCTTCCAATAGTTTAGTAGTAATCGCTGTACACAGACAGACTTGTACTAAAATTATTATATTTCATGTACATCATTCCCTGATAAATTGACTCGTAGATACTGAATATGAACAAAATCCGTCCAATAGTTTAGTAGAGATCGTTGTACACACAGACTAGTACTAAAATTATTATATTTCATGTACATCATTCCCTGATAAATTGACTAGTAGATACTGAATATGAACAAAACCCTTCCAATAGTTTAGTAGAAATCGCTGTACACAGACAGACTAGTACTAAAATTATTATATTTCATGTACATCATTCCCTGATAAATTGACTCGTAGATACTGAATATCAGGAACGGATTTATATGGACTAAAAATATATGAAATATGTAAATATATATGTAGTTATTTTTACCAAAATATGGAATTAAATATGGATTTTTACCAAAATATGGAATTAAATATGGACTTAAAATTATAAAAAAATGACTATGTACGTTAAATATTGGTACATTTTAATCAAACTAAACAAAAATATAATGGACGTACCTTATCTTCCAATGTAGTTTCAACAAAACACAATTTTTATTGTCTGTTACCATAACAATAGGTTACAAACATTTCTTTCAAGTGCTGAAAAGTGAATCTTCTTCTATTGTCTCTGAGGATAGATTTATACTGACTAAAAGAGCGTTCGACGTCACAAGAAGTAACTGGTACATAATTCAATTTCACAATGTCTGCTGGGGATAAGTCCAAGTTAATCTTCACTGTTGATTCACCACTCATCACAGCAACAACCTTTTGTAGTTCTTCATATCCAGGGTTTTTGAAAGTACAGTGTCCACCTTAGCTCTTACTGCATCTGCAACTTTACCTCTACCACGATTCAGTTGTTCCACAGTACTATTTATAATTTCAAAACTTTCAGATAGTGAAAGGTGCCTATTTTGGAGACTTTTGAGCGTTTTTATGATGCATGAAAATGTATGCTGAATGTGAGCTAAGTCATTCTTCACACTTATGTCACAGGTAACTGTTTTCGCAGTATCAATTGAGACTGCATCTTCAGAGTCCAATGCAAGGAGAACATTGTTAATAGAGTCTATATGTTCGGCATAATATTCAACTGCTTCTAGCCATGTACCCCATCTAGTTAAAATTGGCTTTGGTGGCAATGGAATTTCAGGGTACATTTCTTTCAACACGTTAACTCTACTGGGAGCTTTGAGAAATACTTTTTCACTGATGAAATCAACAAATCTACTTTAGGGAAATTGTCTCTGACCACTTCTGCCACACGATGAAATGCATGCGCCACACAAGTAAAATGAGTCAATTTAGGATATACAACAGATAATGCTTGTCCAGCTTTGACCATATAAGGGGCAGCATCGCTAATAAAGAATAACACATTATCGTACATAATACCCTTTGGCCACAGGATACCCATAGCTTCGTTGAACAGTTTAACTATAGTTTTGTTATTGCACTTTTCTAGAACATCACAATGTAAAAGAATTCGTTCAGAATATTGTTCACTTAACAAACCGATAACTACATTACCAACAAGTCTACCTTCTTTGTCGGGAGTCTCATCAATGGAAACCCAAATTGAACTATCTTTAATTTCATCTCTTATCTTCTGTATTGTCTCATCGTAGATGGATGGAGCATACGTCTTCCTAAGTGTTGACTCATCCGGGATTGTATGTTGAGTATATTTTTCAAGGAATTCCTGAAGACCTTATTCTTTAGTTTGTAGAGAGGAATATCAGCAGAGATGAGAGAACGGCACAGGTCGATGTTAAACTCAGATCTTACATTCGATGTTGTTGGTTGTGTTAAAAACAATTGTCTCTGCTTGGAATTTAGTTGTTTGTTGGCCTGATGTTTACTAGTTGTAATGTGTTGTTGCACCAGGAACTTTTGTGTAGATGATACTGCACACTGACACAAATTACAAAATAATATTTTATTGTCAGTTGATAAACCATCTTCTTTAAATTCTGAAATGTAACTTGTTAGTTTTGATTTTAAATTGACTGAATGACGTACTTTTGGCATATTTACCGTCTTTATAGTATGATTTACAAAACTGAACCTATGTGTACTCTGACTGGCATTTAACTGTTGAGCTGCACAACTGAAGTCTGTTAAAAATTTTAAATTAAATTAATACAGTTTTGTAACTTACTTTCCCATTGTTGATAGGACTGCTAATTTTCAAATAACTCTGATGTTAAAGGGATTACTGAACATGTGTTTAAATCTCTATTGTTGAAATGTATTTTTAAAAGTTAATGGAATTTTGTTTTGTTTTATTGTTAAACCTAATATAATATGGACTGTTTTATATGAAATATGGAAAATATATGGAAATTAACGAAAATATGTACTAAACTCTAAAATATGGAAAAATATGGAAAATAAAAGTAGGATTTTTCAACCCTACACATTGTGAAACATAAAGATAATGCAAAATATAAATTATATTAGCTTTATAAGTAAATATGTATTTACATATAAATCCTTTCCCTGCTGAATATGAACAAAATCCGTCCAATAGTTTAGTAGAAATCGCAGTACACAGTCAGACTAGTACCGTAAACTGGGGTAAAGAGGATCACATGTGGTAAAGTGGATCATATATGTATTGCTTAGATAAGTCAGCGCCACAATTGATCACACATGAAAATAAAACCTTTCTTCTATAAGTGCCACTAAAAATAGTTTTCTTTGCATGTGTGATCCATGTGGCGCTGACTTATCTAACAATACACATATGATCC
This sequence comes from Periplaneta americana, assembly GCA_025594305.2. Lineage (NCBI taxonomy): Eukaryota > Metazoa > Arthropoda > Insecta > Blattodea > Blattidae > Periplaneta > Periplaneta americana. The sequence continues at coordinate 196,039,849 of JAJSOF020000001.1, forward strand.
ATTTAACCACATGTGATCCTCTTTACCCCAGTTTACGGTACTAAAATTATTATATTTCATGTATATCATTCCCTGATAAATTGCCTCGTAGATACTGAATATGAACAAAATCCGTCCAATAGTTTAGTAGAAATCGCTGTACACAGACGGACTAGTACTAAAATTATTATATTTCATGTACATTATTCCCTGATAAATTGATTCGTAGACAGGCTAATACTAAAATTATTATATTTCATGTACATCATTCCCTGATAAATTGACTCGTAGATACTGAATATAAAGTATAAAGCCTTGAGAGAGTGGAGATATTGAATGTGGAAAAGAAATTCTACGTAATAATTAAAATCCCATTTCATTCCAAACTAAAATACCTTCTACACTGAATAAATCAAGGCAAGTCCCTCCTTCTAACTTCTTTTAGTAACAAAGATAAAACATTGCATGAATTAATTTAACACTACAGAATTAATCGAAAGGAAAATGGGATCGCAAGAAGAACAGCTCTCAGACGGGTCGCCGGGGCTGAATCCCCTGCAGCTGGGATGTTTTTTCTTTTTAGAAAAGCCACTCGCTCTAAGCCCTGTAATATAAAACTTTCTCATTCGACTAAAAAAGGTGCTGATAGTTCGCTTTTGCACTGGGCTACGTGGTACTGTGTCACTGAAGCTGGATCACAAAGTGTGGATGGGTTTACTCCGAGGTCCGCACCGGATACACAGAAGCAATAATTCACTTGTCCTACCGTAAAAGAAAACACTCCACACTCCACAGCCAGCAAACGGTTTTATTGTTCGTAAACGATCTTATTCGGGCGGAAGCAAAATATGTCTGACGCTAACTTACGAAACAGGACAGCAAAAATCTATGTCAATATTTAAATAGTACACATTTGGAACCAATATTCTAATATTAAAGCACCTAGAAAGCGTCTCATTCCGAAATATGTAGTACTGCATTAAATGGACGACAGAGTTTTTTCTATCGTATTACCACAATCTAGTATATACAGTCACGAAGCTTATTACTTACTAAATAATATGCAAACATAGACAGTTGAAATATGCATCCATAGATAGTTGCTCACCACCAGGATCGCTACTATCACCTCATCACAGACACTTTCCCTAGCAGACCATAAAATGTATTGTACTTTCGATATCGTGTTCTTTTGAAAAAATTAACACCTTCCTTCCACTATTGAAATATGAAATACATGAGGTTTATATATTATTTTCATAAAATATATATTATATTCTATAAACTCACCTTCCTGGATCTTTCGGAAGAAGGATAACACTAACCTATTTTTCTTACAAATTATAGTCCGGTACTACAAACGTCTCCTTGTCCCATATTATTATTCAAATTATTGTATTTTAGCCATTTACAGTTATTACAACCGATAACGAACATTTCACAGTTTACATAGCTTTTCACAAAAATGCGAAATACGGCACAGTCAATGCTTTTTCGATCTAGACCAGGCCGTAATGTTTGTTCGGGTTTTCTATTTCAGTGTATGAAGCTCAGTGAAACATTAGGGAGAGTCGGGTAGTATCGGACATCGGGTAGTATCGGACAGTGCGTTTCTTTCATCTACCACAATATGGTAGTACCTGAATGACATGGTTACGTTTCTCTATGGAACATCACAGAAACGTAACCATGTCAATCAGGTGCTATCATCTTGTGGTAGATGAAAGAAACTCACTGTCCGATATTACCCGATGTCCGATACTACCTGACTCTCCTATATAATAACTTTATTGCGTATCATTGCTAAGCTTTATTTAGTGTAATGTGTCCATAAGTTCCGTTTACTTCTTGTTGCATAATATGTTGCAGAAATAATTACAAAACTGTGTTATTTTAACGTCAAGAGAATTTTACACGTTAACATTATCTGTTCGCGTCAACATTTCAAGTTTAGAATGGAAGCTATTTTGAGGTTTAATAAAAAGAATTTATATTGTGATTTCAATTTAGCACATCTACCTTCCTTAATTTTAGACAAAACATTTACCATACCACTCCTATGAAATTAGTGTACGTACAATTGTGTTACTTCGTCTCTTAAGTAGTAGATAAATACAATAAATCAGTACTCAATTGTAGTATTAAAATACAGACAAATTGAATGTGCGGGGTATCATACATGACATTATGCTTAATTATAATGTATTACTGCGAATTTAGGAATATAAGTTAAATATAGTAAACATAACCTATAATATTCATATGAATGGCAAGGCAATGGAGATCACTAAATTTAGACAGAAAGGGGCAACTGGTACAGTAAACATAACCTATAATTTCAACATATCTAAATATCCGTGCGGTGCAATTGAAAATTATTGAATCATGCATAAATGAATGTACAAGAATTTCCCAATATTTAATCAAAATAAAGGCAGGTATTACACATACGAACAACGTAGTTTTCACACCATAAATAATATTACACCTTAACTCGCAAGTGAATTATGTCTGAAGTGTCTCATAATCATTGTTTTAAATTTTATTAATGGAATTACACTACATTTTAGAGAAACACATGTTACTGTTTATGCATTCCAACTAATTTATATGGTTGAAACGCCGCCCTTCGTGATCGGGTTAAGCGAGTCACATGGTCTGCCTTACAGCCTGTATTAGATCACGATGGCTGTGGCACAGTCTATTGTTCCTAGTACTCACAGCGCTCCAAGCGGCTAGCAACTATCGCGAGATTTTCAAAAAAATCATCCCAAGCTTCGTGACTGTATATGGTAGACTGTGGTATTACTGTATTTGTTGCTAAGCAATATACTTTTCTACGGCCACACTGAAATAGTGTATTCTATTGAATTGACACACAGTATGGAGAAGGACTAAATGCGGTTCTTTTGACATATGAATCAAGACAGTGTGTTAAACCCCAGATGACAATATTATAGATTGATCATTCCTATGTTAAAATCGGTTGCACTTTGAAGAGAACAACCGCCAGGATCGCCACCCGTCCGCCGTAAACGAACACGAGATGGCAGTACAGTCGCTAATGCAATTCAAATGGGAGTTATGACGTGATTCCTTATGTAACAACTAGATGGCAGCATAGTAAACCTGACAAAAGTTGTTACCGCCAAAGCCTGTAACGCAGAGAAATGTGGGTATATATATGAGCCGTTCAGAGCAAAAGTGGTGTAAGTCAAAATTGGGTAATGAGGTTTAAAGTAAAAATTCTGTCAAATACAGCGCAAAGTAGCAATTAATATGGCCTTCTTGCTATCCACCGACTACTGATAGTTTAAATAAATTGAATATTAATTGCTACTTTGCGCTGTATTTTACAGAATGCTTACTTTAACCCTCATTAGCCCTTTTTGACTTACACCACTTCTGCTCTCAACGGCTCATATGATCTAGGGTTAAACATAGAAATGTAATAATATCATTGTGGTCTTTTGTGAATTGGCTTTGAAAAAAAACTGTCACAGGTTAACCAAACAGTAAAGCAGGAAAAGTTAATTACCAGAATTGCATAAAAATACCTTTTCCAAAGCCTCCTTAGTACTGTACCATGTTACAAAATATCTGTAGATGCAGTAACTAATGTTTGTGTCTTTATGACAGTTATTTTTAAACAACTTGCAAACGATTAGAGATATTTCAAAACAGATTGCGAAACTGTTTTTTTTTTTTTCCAGAAAATTTCATATGATTTTGAGTACCTACATGACCCCCTTTCCATTTAAAATTTCGAAGTTGCATCCAAAATAACGGCTTTTGATATAGCCGAGGGCTAGAATCGAATGTGTCACTGGTAGAACATTTGGTCTTACCAAATAATGGTAACACTTATAGTAATTGAAAATCAAGCATATGGAAGATATTTATATGGTTCCAGACTTTTGAATCACCCTTTATATTCCGATTCGGAAACAAAATATAAAATTTAATTTAATGTTATTTATGGTCGTTTCAGTTATCAAATTTCCCTTAAGGGGAGAGGATGGTATTTTTTGGTGAAAAATGAGTAAATTAAAAAAAAATTCTTTAAAATACTCTGTGATATGTGTGAAATACATAGCATAACATTTTGTGGGGATTTGTGCTCTTATCGGATGTTGAGTCGCATTTTTAAACTTCCTGCGTTATGGACTTTTAATCAATCGCCCACTTTTATTGTTGTTTCCGGTAAATTAAATTTTCAAAAAAAAATATATTCTTCAAAATACTCTTTGATAGGTATTTGTGCCCTTATCGGATGTTGAGACGTCATTTTTAAACTTCCTGCGCTATGGATTTTTAAATCACACGCCCGCTTTTATCGGTTTCCAGTTACTTCATTTTTTTTTGCTACATTGCCAGACAAAAATGGATATAATTTCTGAACTATTAAAGATACATGCATGAAATTTAGAACACACATTCTTTAGACTATTGGGAAACGGTTCTGTGTAACAGAATTTTGTTACTTGATTTCATTTTAAAAATACGTCCGTTTGTAAGAAAGGAAATCAGAAAATTGTTATTATATTTTAATTGTTTATTTCAAAATGTAGGTACTAATATCAAAATTGTGTTACAGACAGTTTGTAGAACATTCTTTTGCAAGTACATTGCAAAAAAGTTTGAATCTATCTTTAAACACGGTTTAGATATATCGGTTTTAGTACAATCCTGCATTGGGTATATTTTTTTCAAATTTGGGCCCCCAAATAATTTTTCTTTCAAAATATTTATATTTGGTTGAGTTCCTACAGCTATGAGCTATCTACCTAAAAAAATAATATTTTACACCAAATAGGAAAAAAGTTTTTAAAAATACCATCCTCTTCCCTTAAGAACACAAGCCATATACGTACTTTCAGTAAAGAAAAGAATCTATAAAAATGTGACATGAGATGTGACTAGAATTTAAATTATATGCTAATCAATTTAACTGTTTCGTGCTACGCCTAATGACACAGTGCGTGTCTCTTAATTACAGTCATTTTTATACATCTTTTTAGTAAGTCCTCCACTCTATACAAAGAGAAGTAGAAGATCAATCGTCTTGGAGCGTGTTTCGTTAATGGAATTACGGATAATGAAATGTGGGAACTCAATTTCCGACGCCGTCCAAGACGTAGCCTGAATTCTCACACCGCCATCAAGGTTCATTAAGCCTGGAGTCCCGCGCTTCTGAGCCGGGTAAATGTTCTGGAAAATATCATCTCCCCTTCAGTCGCCCCCCTCCCCCAAGTCTTTGAAACTGATCACGTTTCAGCGATCAAAGATTCACAGTTGTAAGTTTTGGACGCTTTATTAACAAGAGTCCCATTCCGAGGGCTGTACAAAAATTTACTGCAGAAGTTCAATTTTGAATGGAAGCTTACGGCATTCGATTTTACGTTCACGACGTTTATTTAAGGCTTTCTGAAGACCAGATATAATCGTCCGCCATTACAGTTCTCTCTTCGCCGGTTGCGGCTAGCACAACAAACGGTATTTCCGCTCTCTTAAAAATTTATCATGTCGTAACTCCTCTAATAGCCGATCAATCGCACTGTATTTTTTATGACTGAAGGTCAGTGTCTACGAAAATACACTGCTCTGTAGATATAGGAGAAAGCCAATGTATAAGTATTTAGATACAATATACGAAGCAAGTCCCCTGCAATGGACAAGCATCATGTTTAGGTGGAGCATGAAAGCCCAGGAATATTATGGACAGTAAAATTCGATCATACAGGAATGGCCATTTAAGAGTTGTTAATTCATTATAAAAAGTGAATCTGATACGACGTTAATACAAATTAATTTTGTGTCATAGAATATATCTCACTATAAAATACAATAATAAATAAATAATTCAATAAATAAATATTTATTTATATAAATTGTTAAGTAAATACATAATTAATTGAAAAAAGGATTAAGTAAATAAATGGTTAAATAAATAAAGAATTAAAATAACAAATGATTAAGTAAATACATGATTAAGTAAATAAAAGACTAAATAAATAAATGAATGATAAAGTAAATAAATACTTAAAAAATAAGTAAATAAAGGATTTAGTAAGTAAATGATTAAATAAATGATTAAGTAAATGATTGAATACTTAAATGATTAAGTAAATACACGATAAGTAAACAGAGGATTAATTAAAGAAATGATTAAATACAGGAATTATTAAATAAATAAATGATTAAGTAAATACATGATAAAGTAAATACAGGATTAAAAAAACAAATGATTAAATAAATAAATGATTAAGTAAATAAAAGACTAAATAAATAAATGAATGATAAAGTAAATAAATACTTAAAAAATAAGTAAATAAAGGATTTAGTAAGTAAATGAGTAAATAAATGGTTAAGTAAATGATTGAATACATAAATGATTAAGTAAATACACGATAAATTAACAGAGGATTAATTAAAGAAATGATTAAATACAGGAATTATTAAATAAATAAATGATTAAGTAAATACATGATAAAGTAAATACAGGATTAAAAAAAAAATGATTAAATAAATAAATGATTAAGTAAATAAAAGACTAAATAAATAAATGAATGATAAAGTAAATAAATACTTAAAAATAAGTAAATAAAGGATTTAGTAAGTAAATGATTAAATAAATGATTAAGTAAATGATTGAATACATAAATGATTAAGTAAATACACGATAAATTAACAGAGGATTAATTAAAGAAATGATTAAATACAGGAATTATTAAATAAATAAATGATTAAGTAAATAAAAGACTAAGTAAATAAATAAATGATTAAGTAAATAAATGCTTAAATAAATGATAAAATAAATAAACATTAAGTAAATAAAGGATTTAATAAATAAATTATTAAATAAATGATTAAGTAAATGATAAAATAAATAAATCAATGCTTAAGTAAATAGATGATAAAATAAATAGATGATTAATTAAACAAATGATTTAATACAGAAATGGTTAAATAAATAAGTGATTAAGAAAATACATGATTAAGTAAATAAAAGACTAAATAAATAATTAAATAAATAAATAAATAAATACTGTAAGTAGGTAAGTGACTGAATGAATGAATGAATGAATGAATGAATGAATGAATGAATGAATGAATGAATGAATGAATGAATGAATGAATGAATGAATGAATGAATGAATGAATGAATGAATGAATGAATGAATGAATGAATGAATGAATGAATGAATGAATGAATGAATGAATGAATGAATAAATAAATAAATATCACCTTAAACTCTCCAGTAATATTATAAACATTTGCGCATTTTCAAGGTGTTGAATAATATTTACTTTGTGAGAAATACTCAGACGTGAATGTGTTTATAATATGATGTCTTACCTGTATGCTGGTATTGGATTCTGGTCATAACAGGAAACTACGTTGTAGTACTATTTTGCTGCTTTCTTTACAATCAAACGCAGTCCGCTAAATCGGCCGAGCAGTGTTACTAGACAAAAAAAAATTCAATGGATATGGATGATTTCTTCGCAAGCCAAAAAATATATTTTTAAGGTATAACACTGCTGGAATATAGGTGGGAGAAGAACCTTACATTTCAAAGGTGTTATTTTGAAAAATAATACATTTTTTTCCTATGTGAGGGACAATAAATATTGTACTCTGATACAAGTCAATCTGGAAATGAGACACTGAAACTTTAACACATATTGTTGCGGTCCAAAAATGAGGTACTGGATCTTAAGTTTAAAATGACAGTACGTCCGATTCTGTCTCACCCACCATACCTCAACAATGTGCAAAACTCATTTAGTTACATCCTGTATAAACTTCCGTCTCAAAAGACAATCATGAGCTTTTCGCAACTGAATTATTCCTCCCACACTCATTTTAAACAACTTGTACACTAGATTACGCTGTTTAGCTCCTTTCTATGACCGAAGAGGTCCATATCGCTGGTTTCCCCTTCAGTTCGTGAATTATTGACAAGGGTTTAACGCCACTCTGACAGACGTGTTAACCCATCACTGAAGACCTGCACCGCTATAATCTGTTCTACATTATTCAGAGGTCAGGGCTCGCCACACAGGACAGAGGTCGACAATTTCATTCTCCATGAATCTGCGACACGCTCACCTGCATGACTTTCCTCACTACTGATCGAACTTCAGTATTTGAACTGCAGCTGGTATATAAAAGCTTTCCACTCCGATTTACATTCATTAATTCATTCATAGTGTTCTGTACAAGAACAGGTCTTTCACTGCAAATCCAACTTTCTTCAAATGTTCCCATTTTCTGCCTTCCTCTTTCGTCTCCGCATGTGTTCCATATATCTTAATGTCATCTATCATCTGATACCTTCTTCTGCTCCAAACTCTTCCCCATTCACCATTCCTTCCAGTGCATCCTTCAGTAGGCAGTTTCTCCTCAGCCAGTGACCTATAATCTTTTCGCTGTAAGAAAAATCCTAATGTAAACAATAGCACGTGACTGAAGTGAGGCTTCATTGGCCGCTGTTTGGCGCCATAGATTCTCAGTACGTGTTCCCGCCTACTGTTGTACATTCTGTTTCATGTTAAACATTTCCCGTTACTCGTCAAGTAGACCTAACCTCACTACTACGCATTCATTTGTTTAGGAAATATTCACTTTATAATTACTCTAATTAAAACTCACATAACTTATTGTATACATTTAAGACTATTTGTTTTTCTCCGCTTTTGAGAGGGTTTCCACTCTTTACGATTAATAACCACACACACCGAGGATGCAGAAGCCATACTTGAGTACCATGTGCTAACGTGAACGACAAGCTCAAGGGACGCCAACTTGTCATAAGAAGAGACTACCTCGGTATTACTGTTTGTATTCATCCGCGTTCATAGTACATAACAAAATATAAAAGTAGCTCTTCTTTTACATATCGTTTTACATATGAGTGAAGTTATATGTTTCATTGTATTTAACAACTAGAATTCAATTTTTTATTTTCAAATAATACGAGATGATAGTTTCCAAATACGGACTATATTTTCCTGCGTCGTGTGAGTGTTTCGACTGGGAGCCAATCACGGGTATGACAGCCACGTGCTTTTGTTTACATTAGGATTTTTCTTACAGCGAAAACAGTATAGCAAATTCCTTTTCTTCTTCCTGATCAGCAGGCTTCGAGACTTTGGACCCGATACAATAAGTTTACTGTGCATGTACTATAGGTTGTTGACTCGCTGCAGGTAGTGAAAGGTAGAGATGTGTTGAGGTAACAACGTTGCTATTTAGAGTAGAGTACGGTAGTATGGGGAAACACAAATATGTACATTCTGAAAGTAAATATACATTACACAATGACAATGTCAAAAGAATGTGAAAAGCATTTATTCTCCTGTATTTTATAAGCATTTGTGTTTAATTATACACAATGTTAATGGTGGAAATAAGCATGTAGCAATTTTAATTTCTTCATTTATCCTATTGATCGTCTTTAGGAATTGCAGTGACAGCACCGAATTGCAATGTACTACAAGATACATTTCCAGTGTCTCAAACGTAAATCTTTTTCCGTACTGTGAAAAGCTACATTCTACGTCGCCTGACGTGATAGGAACAAAACGAAAAAACCTAATATCACTGCAGTCTCTAAGAGACATTCCTTTATTCTCGGGTGACTCTATGTCCACTAATTTGCTGTTTATGTTACACAATGTTCCATATCCGTTATTTTTTACATAAAATTGATTTCCACTTCTGTTTTACACGGTCAGTAACCGGTGTACTTGGTGTCTCATTAATTCTCCGTGTCATTTCCTCAACTAATTTGAGGGCTTCCGGCATCTCTTGCTCTGACTTTTCTAACCGTGTAATAGTTTCAGACACAGTTTGACCAAATTATTCGTCAGAACCTTCATATTCAGAGCGTTTTTCTTTGCGTATTTTCTTGGCATTCATCCTACAGTACCTCCACCCACTGTACGCTTTACCACTATACTCAGTACATCGTTATGCGGATTTTCCACTGAACTGCTCTATTGGGTCCGAAGTCTCGAAGCCTGCTGATCAGTTTCCGTATCATTCTTTCTGCACCCACTCTTTCCAACACAGCTTCATTTCTTATTCTGCCTTCATTTCACAAGTTCCATTCTTCTCTATATCCACAATTCAAATGTTTCTAGTCGCTTCTCTTCACTTCGTCGTAATGTCCATGTTTCTGACTCCTGCAATACCACACTCCACACAAAGCACTTCACTAGTCTCTTCCTTAGTTATTTTTCCAGAGGTCCGCAGAAGATGCTCCTTTTTCTATTAAAAGCTTCCTTTGCCATTGCTATCCTCCTTCTGACTTCCTGGCTGCAGCCCATGTTACTGCTTATAGTACACCCCAAGTATTAGAAGTCAAAAACCATAAAAATAGCCAAATGGACTCAACAAATTTGGGATTACATTCTTCAATAATTGCTTCCGACGCCAAATAGATTAGAACTTGCATCCGACTCAAAACACTAGAATTTTTTTCCGACTCCAAATCGACTCAATATTGATTCAAATTCTAAATAAATTCTACATTGCTTCCGACACAAAAAAAAAACCTCAGACTTTCTTTCGACACCAAATCGGCTCCATATCGCTTTCGAATTCAAATCGATTCAATATCTCTTTCAATTCCGAATCTACTCAAAATGGCTTTCGACTCCGAATCGAATCAAAATCGCTTTCGAATCCGAATCTACTCAAAATTGTTTTCGACTCTGAATCGACTCAAAATCGCTTTCGTCTCCAAATTGACTCAAAATCTCTTTCGACTCCGGATCGACTCAAAATCGCTACCGACACCGAATCGACTTAAATCGCTTTTGACTCCGAATCGACTCAAAATCACATTCGACTCCTAATCGGCTCAATATTACTTCCCACTCAAAATAGATTCAATATTACTTCGGACCCCGAATCGACCCAAAACTGTTTCAGACTCCGAATGGACTGAAAATTGCTTTCGTTTCCAAATGGACTAATAATTTCTTAAGATTACAAATCGACCAAAAAATACTGCCGACTATAAATCAACTCAAAATTGCTCCCGGTTACGAATAAATTCACATGAAAAGGAAGAGAAAAAGTAGAAGAGGAGAAAAGTCGAAGTAAGAAAAAAAAGGAAGGTGGAAGAGAAGAAGTGGACCAAAGGAGAAGAGAAATAGGAGTAACAAATTAAAAGTAAAAGTTAAGAAAGGAAAAAATATATGGAACAGTAAGTAAAAGAAATGTAATGGAAGAAATAGAAAGAGAAAGAAAAAATAAAAAATTACAGAATCTTCGGAAAGGACAGTAAAAGTAAGGAAAAAAAATGTCATAAGACGAACTTCAGAATGATCAAATATGAAATAGTGTGACAGATGAAAAAAAAAGTTGGGAATGGAAGTAATACAGAAGATAGGTCAACGAAATGGAGTACAAACTGGAGTAAATGTAAAGAGTAAACAAGATTAAAGAAGAAGGCAGAAAAAGGAAGAAAACTGATAAGAACAATGTGACAAGAAAAGGAAGTAGGTTTATAACTAATTATGAACATTTCTCTAATCTGTCTGATGTTTAATGTCAAATTATACCAACAACAAATTGAAAGAAATGAACTTCAACATCATCACTTCATGTGGTTACCATGGCAACAGAAGTCACGAGTCCCCATCTAAGCTGTCAAAACTAGATTCTAAACAGACCTCACACCCATACCAGATGCTGTTGTCTTGTACGAGTGCCACACACATAAGAGTTGGAAAAACTCTGACATCAGCCCTATGTGAAGACTTCAGAGTAAATCCTTCCATTTTAATTCTAAAACGTAATATTTTAGTCTATGGTTCACCGCAGCGTTACAACGTTTTAAAACAGAAAGAAATTTACCCTATAACATAATTGGTCACCGCTGTACTTTTAAATATTTCGCAAAGAAAAGTGGACTTTACTGTATATTTCGTATAGGCCTACGGCCTACATCATTTGCTGTTAAATTGACTTGTATATACTGAATATGCAAAAAAATCCTTCGAATAGTTTAGTAGAAATCTCTGTACAGAGACAGACTAGTACTAAAATTATTATATTTCATGTACATTATTCCCTGATAAATTGACTCATAGATACTGAATATGAACAAAATCCGTCCAATAGTTTAGTAGAAATAGCTGTACACAGACAGACTAGTACTAAAATTATTATATTTCATGCACATCATTCCCTGATAAATTGACTCGTAGATACTGAATATGAACAAAATCCGTCCAATAGTTTAGTAGAAATCGCTGTACACAGACAGACTAGCACTAGAATTATTATATTTCATGTCCATCATTCCCTGATAAATTGACTCGTAGATACTGAATATGAAAAAAATCCGTCCAATAGTTTAGTAGAAATCTCTGTACACAGACAGACTAGTACTAAAATTATTATATTTCATGCACATCATTCCCTGATAAATTGACTCGTAGATACTGAATATGAAAAAAATCCGTCCAATAGTTTAGTAGAAATCTCTGTACACAGACAGACTAGTACTAAAATTATTATATTTCATGCACATCATTCCCTGATAAATTGACTCGTAGATACTGAATATGAACAAAATCCGTCCAATAGTTTAGTAGAAATCGCTGTACACAGACAGAATAGTACTAAAATTATTATATTTCATGTACATTATTCCCTGATAAATGGACTCGTAAATACTGAATATGAACAAAATCCGTCCAATAGTTTAGTAGAAATCGCTGTACACAGACAGACTAGTACTAAAATTATTATATTTCATGTACATCATTCCCTGATAAATTGACTCGTAGACACTGAATATGAACAAAATCCGTCCAATAGTTTAGTAGAAATCGCTGTACACAGACAGAATAGTACTAAAATTATTATATTTCATGTACATCATTCCCTGATAAATTGACTCGTAGATACTGAATATGAACAAAATCCGTCCAATAGTCTAGTAGAAATCGCTGTACACAGACAGACTAGTACTAAAATTATTATATTTCATGTACATAATTTCCTGATAAATTGACTCGTAGATACTGAATATGAACAAAATCCGTCCAATAGTTTAGTAGAAATCGCTGTACACAGACAGACTAGTACTAAAATTATTATATTTCATGTCCATCATTCCCTGATAAATTGACTCGTAGATACTGAATATGAACAAAATCCGTCCAATAGTTGAGTAGAAATCGCAGTATACAGTCAGACGATATTGTCGAAGGCATTGTTTTCGAAGCAAGGAATGTTGAGAACGTGTATTTACTGAAAATCTCAAAATTTACATTTAATTGTCTATATTAGAACATTTAAAATCTTTTTAACATTCCGATTTCCTTATAAATATTGACTATCCCTTTCAAACACTCACGTCTTTGAACGACTGATCTTTTTAAGGAAACACAGCCGGTCGTAGAAGCTTCATAGCCTATGCAGACTGACTTCGATTGCATCGTTGCGGTTGGCATGGTTTCTTGAGTATCGCAGCCCATTGCGTGTTAATTGTTTGTAAAGACCATGACCAGAATTAAGTAACATTCAGAGGCTGAGCATTACAAAACACAGACACACACAAACACAAACACACGAGGCCTGGGGCTTCTCTCTATTGCTAATTACACGGCAGATTCGCCGAGGAGTCAAGAATCTTGGCAAACCAGTCCATGTGCAGCTGCATACGTGAAGACTTGTTGCGTGTGTTTACTTATTCATTCATTCGGGACTAATTGAAGACCATGTCAACAACGCCCAACGTGTCCCCGAGACGGTAAACAACACAAAATTCTGCTACTGCAAAATCTGTCTACAAGTATTTACACGTGTTAAAGCAGTTTTCTTTACTACAAGTTATTTTATATCTTTAGAAAGTATTCCGGTTGATAACGATGACAATGACGATGATGATGATGACGATGGTGATGATGATGATGATACTTACTGGCTTTTAAGGAACCCGGAGGTTCATTGCCGCCCTCACATAAGCCCGCCATTGGTCCCTATCCTGAGCAAGATCAATCCAGTCTCTATCATCATATCCCACCTCCCTCAAATCCATTTTAATATTATCTTCCCACCTACGTCTCGGCCTCCCCAAAGGTCTTTTTCCCTCCGGCCTCCCAACTAACACTCTATATGCATTTCTGGATTCGCCCATACGTGCTACATGTCTTGCCCATATCAAACGTCTGAATTTTATATTCATAATTATGTCAGGTGAAGAATACAATGCGTGCAGTTCTGTGTTGTGTAACTTTCTCCATTCTCCTGTAACTTCATCCCTCTTAGCCTCAAATATTTTCCTAAGAACCTTATTCTCAAACACCCTTAATCTCTGTACCTCTCTCAAAGTGAGAGTCCAAGTTTCACAACCATACAGAACAACTGGTAATATAACTGTTTTATAAATTCTAACTTTCAGATTTTTTGACAGAAGACTAGATGACAAATGCTTCTCAAACGAATAATAACACGCATTTCCCATATTTATTCTGCGTTTAATTTCCTCCCGACTGTCATTTATATTTGTTACTGTTGCTCCAAGATATTTGAATTTTTCCACCTCTTCAAAAGATAAATTTCCAATTTTTATATTTCCATTTCGTACAATATTCTGGTCACGAGACATAATCATATACTTAGTCTTTTCGGGATTTACTTCCAACCCTATCGCTTTACTTGCTTCAACTAGAATTCCCGTGTTTTCCCTAATCGTTTGTAGATTTTCTCCTAACATATTCACGTCATCCGCATAGACAAGCAGCTGATGTAACCCGTTCAATTCCAAACCCTCTCTGTTATCCTGAACATTCCTAATGACATATTCTAGAGCGAAGTTAAAAAGTAAAGGTGATAGTGCAGATGATGATGATAGTAATAATATTTTTGAGTGGTCATTCAACCTTCTCTGTTATTGGACTCACATATCAATGCGTATATGGCCCTGAGTTCGAAGCTAACTGGCTTGACAGAGTGAACTGTAAGGAATATCATTAATTTCAGATGGTTATTCTTTGAGATATTTCAAGCAAAAATGTTTAATTCAATTTTACTCTATTTTCTTACCTTCCGAGATAAAAAATGGTTTTATATGAAGCATTTCAAAGCGAATTTAGTGGAAGCCATTCATTTAATTCCCAACATACTCAGTAAACTGAAAACCATTTGCAACACATTTCCTTTGGTACTCGATCTATTCACATCAATGGCCTATGTATTTCATATTAAAACGTAACAGGATCGCCAACATCTAATCCAGTTGTGACCAAACTGGATATCGTGATTACATCGTGTAATCAAAGACATTCATACTGGTAAGGGGAGTTTCCTGTACATTGCTCTCTGTCTCGCTCACGTATTGAAGGTAAGCAGTGTCGGTACCATGTCGCTCTACAAACCCTCTGTCTCTACGTGCAGGAACAGAAGGTTTCGTACAGAATGGGAAGAGGAATTTATTCGCTGTTCTGTCGGAGAAAATGTAATATGATGCTTTGCTCAACGGTTCAATTTGTAGTTGTATATAGAAGTAACATTACAGGGCATTATACAGGTTATAACAGGTATTATAATTATAATTATAATTATTATTATTAGTATTATTATTTATCAGCAAGTGTTACCATGATTCTTATATACGTGCCTGAATATATAGGCTTACATCTTCCCTTGAAGGATAAAATAATTACGGTACGCTATATATGTCCATTTAATTTCTTCTTTAATCTTTTGATGACTAGTAGTAGTAGTATTTATTCCATATTTATAAACCCTATTTTACATATAGTATATTAGGGTTATATTTTAAACTAATCATAACAAATTAAAACTTACAGACTACCATACAATAAACATACACTTGTAAGAGTGTAACATATATAAATTAATTAGATTAATGTCTTGAAATTACAGTCGAGAAACATAGAGAATTTAACATGAATAGCATGTTGCACTTATAGATAATATTATGACACTTAGCTAACATACACATATACACACACATACATACATACATACATACATGCTTACTTACGTATGTAGAGACATAACATATAGATACATACGGTGAATAAACATTAATTTGATTGAAGGCTTGAAATTATAATCGAAATACCTAGAGAATTTAACATGAATAGACATGTTGAACTTGTAGATCATATTAAGATATTTCGCTAAAATATGTACATTTGTAGACATAATATAACAACATGTAGACATATATTTATAAATATACACATGCATACATACATACATACATACATACTCACACACAGATACATATATATATATATATACATACACACAGCAAGATGTACGTCAGTAACACATAATTGGAAAGGATGAACAATATTAAATACCTTGGACATTCATTATCACTTACAAATGACTTTGATATACAAAATAAATTTACCAAATTTATAAAAACATAATGCATAATAAATACAATTTAAAACCATCATTTATTTAGAGTTATACACGAATCGCAGTTAAAAAAGAACTCTTGCCCGACAGTTTTAATCGCTGCCGAGATGGACTTCATGAGACACAAAATAGAACCACGAAAGAAATAATGATATCCTGAAATAACTCAAAGTCGAATCAATATTACAATATGTTAATCATTTCAAAAGGATGGATAGAACACTGATACCGAAACAAATCCCGCAGTACGCTCCTCGTGAAAGAAAATTTGTTGGTCGCCCTGCTAAGAGTTGGACTGACGTGAGACCTTAACAGACCATCTAGTCTAATACATGTTTTGGATTATCATGATGATAAAGATGAAATTATAACCTTGAATATATAAGATGTATGAATTTGACGAAACCTTTTGATGACTATTATCAGTTATTTACTGGTTATTGATTTAATAATAAGAATAATAATAATAACAACAATAATAATTACATTATTATTAATATTATTATTATTATTATTATTATTATTATTATTATTATTATTATTATTATTATTATAGAGAAACTGATTGAATATTACGTGCTAGTGTAGTAATGAAACGAGCTATTAAACTCCAAGAACTGAAATCAGCCATAAATCATCGTCATGAAGAGAAAGATGACATAAATAAATGTAAGGAAGTCAGCTATCTAGTGGCTAACGAAATAGCTCGTTCTCTTAAGCCTTCCAACGAAGGAGAGTTTTATAAAAGCGTAATGACCATGGTGTCTGAAATAATTTGTCCAATGATAGTTGTTAATTAATTTTGAAAAACTGCACATTTCTCGACTAAATATCGAGAAGAGAATTCAGAAAATGTGTGATTATGTTCATTGAGGAATATTGAAAAAAAGCAAGAAAATTTGTATACATTTTATTGGCTCTTGATGACAGTACTGATATTACTGATACAGCAACGCTTGTTATTTTTATTCGCGGGTTGATGAACTCAATGTTAGTGCACGAACCACCACTGGTTGTAGTTTTCATGTCATATCTCTCCCCCGTCTCCTTACTTCTTGGACTGTCTCTTGCGTACAATCACTGCCGTTCGAGTTTTGGCCACCGCTGATGTAATCACTGACCAGATGAAACAGAAGTGACTAATATGGCTACTTTATCTCCAACTAAAATATTCTAAACCGCCTATATAAGAAGACGATTTTATACTTGAATAATATAGATGTTATAAAACTGGAAAATAATGGATATTAATAACATTTGTAAAAAATTATCAGACTGGTAACATTTATAACCAGTTTTTCCCCATTATTCTCATCGGAACATAGCTAACAATATTTCGACCTCAATCCGGAAAACTGTAAATTTCCATGTTGATGTACATTACATGATAAAGAGTTAAACCAAATACCTTACTATAATAATACAGGACAGCTAGCAGTTTTACGTGCGAACGACGATCGTGCTGCTACCTACCTGCCGGGATGGAGATACTCGCGAAACAAGTTGTAATCAACTGAAATGTATATTGTTGCTGGGCTAGTTAATTTGTTAATAGTTTTATGAATTAGTACTAGTGTTAAAATGTCAGGGTGTATGTGTGCTGTTTATAATTGTGACAATTGCAGCATTACAAATTGCTCCAAATCGTACTTTCGATTTCCGACAGTTCATAAAACGTACGTCAACAACATTCTTTAGTAGGCCTAATTCCTTGGTCTTTGTGTTGATAGAAAAATACAAATTGGCTTTTTTATCTAGACCTAATAAAAGTTAAAATGTATCGAAAATTTTAAGGTTTTATCAAATTAAGTTTTTTTGTTGTCCACATGCCTTTACTAATTATTACAAGCATCAGATTACTATCAATTTTATCTTTGCAGTTGTCAGCAATGCGTATATAAAGCATTACTGTAAATTCATTCCTAATATCAGATTGATTTTGTCTCGGTAAACCAATGAAAAAATATGTAACAATTAATTACGGAAAGTAATATGAAGTATGCAATATTTCTCATAATATGCAGCTTTGATATAAGATAATTTTACATTAAATATTATTCAACATTTCTTAAGTGTTTCATATATAATTCCACATTAGTAACTCACGTTTTAAACAATAGTCCGAATCTCGCTATGTTAATATTTGTATATGTGGACGTAATTCCATCCCTCTGCGCTAGATGTCAGGTCCGCGATATTTCGCACTCAAGCCAATGCTGCTAGTATACAGCTGTCCGGTATTATTATAGTAAGGTATTTGGTTAAACCCCGTGGTTACGGCTTTTTAGCCCAAGGAAAGCCAAGAAAAACAATTTTACAGGTTATTCTATAGAAACCGGAGATTTTCTAGAAATAATGACCGGAAAATCATTTCAAAGTCAAAGCTAAAAGTTTCAAGTTTCTTCTACCAGCTGTATCTCCAGATGAAATTGCCGGACCCACATAAGGCTCGATATCACGACACCCGTAATTGTCACCTATGTTGAGCTAGCGCAGCTTATTCTGTGTTGATTACAACCAAATATTATTAGAGGGAGTGATGGATGATTATGTCAGCATCAAGATCATTAGCATACGTATGACAGCTAATGATCCACTGAGAGGAACCCAGCTGACATCTCTATTGGGAATACGGCTTGAGTGCCGAGATATGGAATTGAACGAGTGGAATATTGGGTTCAACTCATGTATTTTATATTTCATCAGTCGTTTGAGAGAACTAATTTCCCCTCCCACAGAAAAATTAATTATAACGGACATTAGATCTGCGTTTGTGGCTGAAGCGTTGGCGCGCTGATCTTTCATCCCGGCGACTCAAGTTCGATCTGTTACTGTATTTTTCTTTTCGCCGCTCTACCTAGCTACTTAGCTTCTCGTTTTCACCATTTTGTCCTCATATCACGAAATAGATACTCGCTCACAACACCATATCACACTCTACATTCCTAAACACAGAACATCCTTCTACTCTTCATCTTTCACCGTCTCTGCAGGTCATCTTTGGAACTCTCTACCACAACATGTGAGAGACTGTCGGACATTGTCTAGTGTAAAGAATAAACTAAAATTGCACATTTTAAATTCAGATTCCTTTCAGTTATAAGCCCTTTTCTCTGCGACAGTTTTGTACAAAATTTATATATTTATTTTCCTTCCTTTCCCCTTGTTTTATTCTCTTGATCAACAGATCAATTTATTGTCATACCCTTTTTATTGTGGATTTTATTTAATTTTCGTATTTTTTCTCCTTTTTAATATTATTTTATTACATTCCATTTGTTGTATTCTTCCTTACGTTTTCCTTATTAACTATTTGTACTAACTGAGTTGCTTTTATCATATTCCAAGCTTTAGATCTGTATTTCACTTTCTTTTTCTATTATGGCATTATTTTCATGTTGTTTAGTGTCGATTTTCTTATGCTATTATTTTTTTTTTTGTAATACGTTAGTATTCTGTTCTTTAACTTTTTGTTAAATTTTAACTGCTTATATACTTTGTGGCCTGGTAGAGTGTAAGAGAAGGACCGATGGCCTTAGCTCTGACAGTACAAAGAAACAAACAAACAAACAAATAAATAAATAGATAAATAAATAGATACATAATTAAATAATTAGATAAATAAATAGATAAATAGATAAGTAAATAAATAAATAGATAAATAAATAAATAAATAAATAGATAAATAAATAAATAAATAGATAAATAAATAAATAGATAAATAGATAGACAAATAGATTTTTTATCGAGTTATTTTACGACGCTGTATCAACATCTATGTTATTTAGCGTCTGAATGAAATGAAGGTGATAATGCTGGTGAAATGAGTCCGGGGTCCAGCACCGAAAGTTACCCAGCATTTGCTCCGGAAAAAAACTCAACCAGGTAACTCGCCCCGACCGGGATTCGAACCCGGGCCACCTGGTTTCGCGGCCAGACGCGCTGACCGTTACTCCACAGGTGTGGACTAGACAAATAGATAAATAGATAGGTAAATAAATAGATAAATAAATAGAGAAATATACAAATAAATAAATAGATAGATAAATAGCTAAATAAATAGATAAATACATAGAGAAATATATAAATAAATAGATAAATCAATAAATAGATAAATAAATAAATAAATAAATAGTAAACAAATAAATAAAGTAAATAACTAAATAAGTATGTAAATAAATAGGCTAAATAATAATTATTACCCACAACGAATTTCCAGGTGCTTACGCATTCAGTGATGTTTCAAGTTACAACCATGTCCAAGTGTGAGACTCTTGCTTTCCACTTGGGATTTAAAGAGCTCCGACTCTTAATATACGGGCGTGAGTTGCAGTAATGGCCACAGAATTAAAAAAATATGTAAATTTTTACACAGCGGTTCGCTAATTTATTCCCGCTCGACAAGGAAATCTAGACTCTGTAAATTACACAGGAAACTTGGAACTCTCTCTTTGTGACAGTTTTGCAGTAAGGCTACACAATACGTCGATAGTAGGAACGTATCCTTTTTGGTACGAGGACCACGGGGAACAGGTATGACGTAAGATATCACCAAGGTGATTTGTATTGCGAGAAAGAGCACATTAACACTCCATAACACTTCTCGGAAGACGCTAATGAGTCCGCACTCAGTTCTGGTTAACAGAGCCGAAATTCTGTGACAAATAGGTTGCCTAAGTTTCAGTTGGCCATGGTTCAAGCAGTGCTTTTTGTCTAAGCATCTGTACTCTTGGCTATATTCGATTGTTCATTACTGCTGTATCTAACTGAAATTGATGGTTGGCAAAGTATTCAGCAAGACATCATTTTTGTAAGTTTTTTTCGTAACGGTCATAATTCCTGCCACCAAGGTCCCAAGGAAATCAGCAATATGTGTTCTTCTTAAATTAATTATCCCTGTTTTATAGCGGGTAAAAGTATTTTATTTAACGGCACTTTCATCTACATGAATTATTAAACATCGAAATTCAAGTCCACATCTGTGGAGTAACGGTCGCGCGTCTGGCCGCGAAACCAGGTGACCCAGGTTCGATTCCCGGTTGGGGCAAGTTACCTGGTTGAGGTTTTTTCCGGAGTTTTCCCTCAACCCAATATGAGCAAATGCTGGGTAACTTTCGTTGTTGGACCCCGGACTCATTTCACTGGCATTATCATCTTCATCTCATTCAGACGCTAAATAACCTTAGATGTTGATAAAGCGTCGTAAAATAACCTACTAAAATAAAAAAAAATCGAAATTCAAACTGACCGTAAATGCAGGATTGGAACTCACAAGTTTAGGGCTCTCGTGCTAAGAGTATTATCGTTCTCTAAAATACATACATACATACATACATACATACATACATACATATATACAAACTTTTCGATTGCTGGTAAAATTCATGTTCTGGGAATAACGAGTAAATTAAGTAGTAAAATATCGCTGCAATCGAAAAGTTCTGGGAATAAATTTGAATAAGGAACAAAAAAAGTTTTCTTCCCAGGCAGGATTCGAACCACGGAAGAGTTAGTTACCAGTCTATCGTGCTCTGGAGTGAACAAGGCTCTGAAATCAGCTACAAGGGTCGGTCCGGTTTTTTTTTTTTTTGCTACGACTATACATAGATTAAAAACACTCTTTTTTTAATTTAAACCTTATTTTTGCAGCAAAATCTTAGTTTGACGATATTACCTCAGTCTGTCTTAGGTATTGAGTTCTATATGAAGGATTCTCCACTGTGTAAGAAAAGTTACTAAGCTGTGTATTGATTCTCTCAAGAGATGGGTGTGATTATGATACACACGTGGGGGTTAATAGTATTTGTTTAAGCCCCGATATCAACATTTTCTAATGGAAGCAGAAAATGACTCCACAAATGACACAAGTTCTTATGACGACTATCCTACACACATTTACTCAACAGTAACTTTAGAAGTGTGATGAAACTTAAGAGTGTAAAATATGTCAGGACTCAAACATTCTCTATAGAGGGTAGCTATTCTAGATGAACAATAAACGATTATTATACCCTTCGTACCAGTAAAACAAAAGAAGAACCTTAATGACTGAACTTACTCTTCTGTTCACATCATAAAAGTTGTTTACTTTAAGGAAGAGCAACAGAATACGAGAGCATGGTACAGGGTGTACGCAATAATAGCTGACATAATTAACAAACGTGGTGCGACACAGTCCACCAAACAATTAAGTGTAATGATTATTTGTATTTTATATATACCGATCTTAACCTGCAATCTGGCAAAAAAAAAAAAAAAAAATGGAGCAACCCCGTTGTCTTCAATTAGTCAACTAATTTTTTCTTGATGCCCTCTATCACTTAAGGCAATGTTCGGCAGACTTTGTAGTTCTGTCACGGGAGCACGGCCAGTCTAGATGAGCACCTGTAGAGCAGCATAGAAATCGCACAGCTGCAAGCCACTGATGTAAATATGTACAATTATACGTTCTGGTAGAGATACAGAATTGTACTAGTGAAAGATAATTAAATTTTTTTATTTTTACTTTACTAGGTTATTTTACGACGCTTTATCAACATCTTAGGTTATTTAGCGTCTGAATGAGATGAAGGTGATAATGTCGGTGAAATGAGTCCGGGGTCCAGCACCGAAAGTTACCTAGCATTTGCTCATATTGGGTTGAGGCAAACCCCGGAAAAACCTCAACCAGGTAACTTGCCCCGACCGGGAATCGAACCCGGTCCACCTGGTTTCGCGACCAGACGCCTTAACCGTTACTCCAGGTGTGGACTAATTAAATTTACAACACTTGTATCAGTATGAGAAAAGTTATCATTTATGAAGTATGGGGGCAGTAGTGATTTGTGGAATTTATTGTAAAATACTGCAACAAGTTAAAAAAGTATATATATATATATATATATATATATATATATATATATATATATATATATATATATAGTGGCTTGTGCAGCAAATGCTGCAAACTAAGTTCATTAGACGTTCAAATAAACATTTTTCAGATTTATTTTCAATGAAGAATACCAGACATTCTGAAAGTTATTTGCTTCCATAACAATGAAAGATACTCTCTCTCGAGCCAATACTGAAGAGAACCACGCATATAGATATTTACACCACACCGCCATGAAATATATGAAAAAGATCCAACCCCACTTGATTAATAACTATAAAAATATTTGATTTTTAATAATATTATTATCTTACGTAAGTTTTATAGCTTTCAGTAACATATACTATATAGCCGCCACTCAGTAAAATATAGAAATCAAAATCTAATTTAAGTTATTCTCTACATCTACTTATATAACCCCAAAACGTTTCACTTTCATATCATCAATATAGCATTAATATGTATAATTAATGAAAAATAGTCACATCATGGCATTAGCTACAATAATATTTCATTTCTAACAGTAATAATGTCATCAAGTTTTGTAGTTTTTAATATCCAATACACAGCTGTACCCAGAAAATTATACATCACAGAATCAAACCTGTAAACTATTTTTAGTAAGTTAAATTTTTAATAACAAATTTAATTTGACCTCTAAATATGTCAGCATTCTTGCAGATCATGGCTTTCGTGTAATATTGTTTGCTGTAGTGTGTGTTTCGTTTTATTCTGAAATGCAACAAGGCCGACTTGATGCTCGCTTCGCTTCTCCTGAATGCAATTAGCTAGTTGTCAAAACTGACGACAGATGGATTTTAGAAAATAGGAAAATTATGTAGGAAAATTGACATTTCACTGAAAACTACTATTTTTCCGAAAAACTTTGGGTTCCAAGCTTCAAAATGAGAGGCCATTTATTGAAATCCGTTCAGCCGTTTTCCCGTAATTTCCATTACCAGTTCAAATTATACATATACAGAGTGTTCCGCTTATAAGTATAACAAAAGAAATAGCTATAACTTCTGAATTAATACAAGTATATAGTTGAAACCAACTGCTACAAAGAATGAAAACTGGGAATTTTTGTTACCTTATGTTCCATAAACCTCAACATGGCTTCCATTGGTGGCACGGGAAATATCCAACCGGTATTCAACCTCGACCCAAGTGTTATGAAGCATCTGTGGTGTAACATTGTTGACAGCAGCATAAATTCTTTCTTGTAAGTCTGCCAAATCACGTACTGGCGTCCTGTAGACCTGGTCCTTAACAAACCCCCACAGGAAAAAATCAGGTGGTGTTAGATCTGGTGATCTGGCAGGCCATGTGATGTACGGTGATCCTCTTCCGATCCATCTTGCAGGGAATTGTTCGTCTAAGAATGTGCGAACCATGTTGGCAAAGTGTGGTGGAGCCCCATCTTGCTGGAAAATTGCTCCATCTGGGAGTTGTGGCACAGCATACAGTTGCAACATATCCAGGTACGTGTTTGCAGTGACTGTCTTTTCAGCAAAGAAATAGGGACCAATGATTCTGTCACGCATGATCCCACACCAAACATTCCATTTAGGGAATCCCGTTGGTGTTCAATTACGACACATGCTGACTGACTAAAGATACGATACGAATTCTCTTATTTAATGATCTGCGCATGCGTGAGTCTTCTAAAAATAAGTAACAACAATGGATTAAAACTTCCCAATTTCCTCTTTACAATGGTACCAATCTTAACCCATTTGCATGCATTGTTATGAAATTATAACTATTTCTTTTATTATACTTATAAGCGGAACACGGTGTATATATATATATATATATATATATATAATAGGTATATAAAAATTAAATTAACACAACTCCTTCATGCCGATGAATATGACAAGTATGAGGAAAATTATAGGCACGTGCTAATACAACTGAAAGAAAAACTGTCGAGTGTTTTGTTTCACTACAGTTGTTGCGATAATTTCATTTTGTCTTTTTAGTTGGTTACTTTACGATGCTTTATCAACTGCTTTGGTTATCTAGCGTCCGAAAGATATGAAAGTGATAATGTCAGTGAAATGAATCCAGGGTCTAGTGCCGAAAGGTACTCAGCATTTGCTCTTAATGGGTTGAGGGAAAATACCGGAAAAACCTCAACCAGGTAACTTGTCTCAACCAGGATTTGAACCCGGGCCTGCTCTTTTCACGATCAGGCATGCTAACCACTGCCTGCTGTGAACCATTTTGTGTTCACAGAAATTAAACTGTAAATATTACAGCCTGACTTTGAAGAATTACAAATCTACTGATATCCCAAAATAATTCACGGGGCTAAAAATACTATCGCTGATGGATCCTAGTGCACGAAATCAGATATACAGATCGCCACTGTAGAGTTCAATTACTGAAGCTTTTCAATTCTTCTCCTCCCACTCAGATTTTTGGATACCGATACTCTTAAAAGAGAGCACTTCTGCTCTGAGACATAACATCTCAGAGCATTGATTCTGCTAATCACGGACGTGCAGGATTTTATGTGGTGTATTTTTTAGTTGGTTATTTAACGACGCTGTATCAACTACTAGGTTATTTAGCGTCGATGGGATTGGTGAAAGGGAGATGATATTTGGCGAGATGAGGCCGAGGATTCGCCATAGATTACCTTCACAGTTGGGGAAAACCTCGGAAAAAACCCAACCAGGTAATCAGCCCAAGCGGGAATCGAACCCGAGCCCGGACGCAACTTCAGACAGGCAGGCAAGCGCCTTAACCGACTGAGCCACGCCGGTGGTATAAATCTATTACAAGGTACCCACAGCTACTGTATACTTCCACACCAGAGAAACCAAGCTAATTATTTATCGCCCTTTAAAATCAATTGTCGTGGGTCGGATATGAACCTCTGAACTTCCAATTCAACGACTATAGTCCCGACGCTATTATTTCCGGCGTGACTCCGCCTCTTTGCTTACGTCTTAGAAAGTGAAGGCTCTATAAAGCCTAGATAGGTATCATCGTGCGCCATTTTTGTTCTTACGTTGCCGAGCTACCATACGAGGAATCTATTTGCCACACCGTTAAACATTATCATGTCGTAGCTCCTATGATAATAAATCAAACGCAATGTAATTCAGCAAATAATCGAGCGGCAAATAACATCTTCGTGTGCTTTCTGCGAACGCCAACAAAAGAGCTAAAATGGCGGGCGATTATATTAGTATTTATCGAGCCTTAAGAAATGAATCAGCGAATCACAAGACGCACACGTTCAAATGTAGCCGACCTGCAACGCGATTGGCTGCCGGAAATTAGAGCGACGGGACTAGAGTATAACCGTAAGATCACCAGAACAACAAAAACGATTAACGGAAATTGTAAAATCTATCATTTTTCCTGGGAAAGTTCACTATTAGATTTATTTGTTCAGTAAACTATTCAGTACAACCTGTACAAAATTGGAACGATTTAGTTTTTACACCCTGTATAACAAATGAGAGTTTGGTCAACGTTTCTTGCATTAAGAACTTCGAAATAGCTGCTTGAGATACATCATTAAGACCTAAGTACTACATATCAGTGTTTAAACACGAAATGGCGTGATGGGTACCACTAATGGCTGTCTTTAAAACGATATTTAAACTCAAATATATAGTCACTGTTATCAGATATCGCAAATTAGTAATGCAGAGACTCTATCACAGTAATAACCATGGGAACATATTACCGTTATGTACAGATTCTAGTATTAATAGCGTTTCTGTTCTTCAAACAGGAAGCAACAGTAGTTCATGAAGAAACATATCTGAACTTGGTGAATTGTGCTGTAGCTGTCAGTAGAAAATACTTCTCATCCGGTCATACCTTAGTAGTCTCAACTCCAAACAAAGGTTCACAAACGAGGAGCATTCACACCATTATTGAAATCTCAGTTCACTTGGACATCGCGGAAAAAATAACAGAAAGTCACCATCAACAACTGCTGTGGCCAATTCTTATCTCTAACCCAGGACTCTCCAAGCATAAAGTTTCACAACTGAAGGATATGTACTATATCATTATCACACCTCTTCAAGATCGACGTCTTAAAATTCTTCAAGAAACAGAAAAACAACTTCACGCATTGAAATCCCGCTCGTCTTGGAACGCTAGAGGTCTGTTCGTAATGTTGATTTCGGAAAGAATTTATCGTGATAAATTCTTCGTGGGAAATGTACTGCAACTGCTTTGGAAGTTTAAGGTACCAAATATACAAGTTATTGTGCCAGATTCAAACAGTTCATTGGCCTTATTCACCTGGTATCCCTACCAGTCTGATGAATTGTTCAAGCGAGTGAGCGAAATCAAATTAGATTCTTGGTTATTTGAGCCCGTTGGACATTTTGAAAGCCATAAAAATCTATATCCTTCAAAGATTCCAAATGACTTGAACGGTCGTGAAATTGGTGCATCAACGTTGGAAATAAAACCGTATGTTTTTTTATCTCAGACAGAAACATCTGAAATTGTGTGCAAAGATGGATTAGAAGCTCGATTGTTTCATTTGATGATGAAGGCAATGAACGCGACATACCATTTGAAGTTACCAGGTAAAGAATTATGGGGAAGGAAGCTCTCAAACAACTCTTGGACGGGACTCAAGGGTCAGCTTTACAGAAACGAATCGGATATGGCGTTTGGTGCCTTGTTTCTGGATTCAGAACTGTGTGCGAAATTTGAATGTACTAGAACTTATATGAGGCACTCCATGGTGTGGCATGTTCCACGTGCTAGGAAACTCCCAAAATGGGAAGGATTGTACCGTGTACTGGAATTTGAAAGCTGGTTGAACTGCGCAACTGTTTGTATTGTAGTTGCAATAATACTTTGGTTAATGGGACGTGGAATTCAGGATCAAAATTGGTATGCAAACATCAGCAACTGTTTCTTGTCCATATGGGCAGTTCTGTTGGGAGCTGGTGTGCCAGTACTGCCTCGAGCATTCAAACTGCGTCTCCTCTTCTCCATGTATTTATACTTCTGTCTTCATATAAATATGTTTTACCTCTCATTCTTGACTACATTCCTCATAAATCCAGGATTTCAACACCAAATTCAGAATGTTGAAGAACTTATAACTTCTAATGTTGGCTCTGGGTATCACAAGGACTACAGCAAATACTTCCAAGATGCCACGGATGAAACATTAACTAAGATCAAGACCCGTAGCTCTCACTGTGAAGGAGATGGTATGGATTGCCTGCAACGGATGATCAACAAGGGTGATTTTGCAATACTATCATCAGAACACCTCGTTGATTTCCAGACGACTTGCATGAAACTCGGACATTCTTCTGAACCCAAATTTTATCGTTTTCCAGATGAATTCCTAGGAACGTATTTTGTAATGTACCTCACGAAGGGAAGCCCACTTCTAGAGCGCGTCAACAATATCATCAGTCGTACTGTGGAGGCAGGACTTCTTGAACAATGGCGAAATGAGATGATGACCTCGTTAACCCTTAAGTGTGCGTCGGGGTTTAAAGATCAAACCTTGACACTTAGTCTGTCGCATCTGCTTTCTGCATTCGTATTCGGTTTCATTGGCTATGGTATTTCTCTTATTACTTTCTTTGCAGAACTCTTGTGTTTCTATGTGCGAAGGAAATATCTCAAGAAATTCAAGTGAGTACCTATACATATTATACTGAGTGATTAAACAACTTGTCCTAATTTTTTTCGAAGACCTGTCTAATTGAACAATGGTGCATTTACTGGTAATTTAGCACTATACATTTCATTTATGAGTTATAGTAATTAGAATAATAGTAGGTGCCAAATCTAGGGAATCGTGTAGGACTATTTTCAAAAACTACAAATAATGCCCATGGCTTGTCAGTATATCTTGTCATTAATAATCTTCCTCGTATGTAATCGTGAAAACTTTGTAACTAATTCAACAGTTCATAGCATAAATACACGTCAAAAAATGACTTTCATACTCCATCTGCAAGTCTATCGTGCTATCAAAAAGGAGTGCGTTATATGGCAGTAAAAATTTTTAATATTCTCCCTATCGATATCAAAAATGAAACTCAAAACATGAAATTATTTAGGGCCAAATTAAAGAAGTACCTAATTTCTCACGCCTTCTATTCTGTAGGTGAATTCATGACATTCAATAACACTTCATGAAATTGATACTAAAACTTTGTGTTGTACTAGTAGACTATATTGTAAATCTCGTCTGTATATATTTCAACTAGACTGTGACTATAAATTAAGACTTCATAATAGTATTAAGTTTTTTGACTTGTTCCATATTCTAACTGTAAGCAATGTATGAATAACATGGAATGTTAATAAATACAATACAATAGAATAGTGAAAAGTGCTACCACTCAATGAACAAGTAAGTACCGGTATATAAATTAATAATAATAATAATAATAATAATAATAATAATAATAATAATAGATTCAAATACTTTGTGTGTACAGTAGTGGCAAAAAAACCGGACCGACCCTTGTAGCTTATTTCAGGGCCTTGTTCACTCCAGAGCACGACAGTATTGGGAATAAATTTGAATAAGAAACGAAAAAAAAAAAAGTTTCCTTCCCAGGCAGGATTCGAACCACGAAAGTCTTAGTTATCAGTCTATCGTGCTCTGGAGCGAACAAGGCTCTGAAATCAGCTACAAGGGTCGGTCCGGCTTTTTTGTTTTTGGCCACTACTGTACTATAAGCAGTAACATGAGCTGCAGCCAGGAAGTCAAAGAGAGGATAGCAATGGCAAAGAAAGCTTTTAATAGAAAAAGGAGCATCTTCTGCGGACCTCTGGAAAAATAACTAAGGAAGAGACTAGTGAAGTTTAACACAATTTTTCTCCTTTTGCTTCCTTTTCGATATAAAAATTATTTTATAAGAAACATTGCATTGCGTGTTTTGGGAAAGCCATTGATTTAATTCCCA
Source organism: Periplaneta americana (assembly GCA_025594305.2). Classification (NCBI taxonomy): domain Eukaryota; kingdom Metazoa; phylum Arthropoda; class Insecta; order Blattodea; family Blattidae; genus Periplaneta; species Periplaneta americana. The sequence goes on from JAJSOF020000001.1 coordinate 196,070,066, forward strand.
ATATGCTCAGTCAATTTAAGAGAGTAGTGTATTATGATAATAAATTATTGAAATAATTTTTGTTCTGTCCATTAAATGTGCAGAAATATGTATCATTATACAAAGGGTTACCGCGTTGGAAACAGTTATTGTAGATCTGTGATTTCAATATCAGATGGGCTTGAAAAAGATTCAAGTGAAAAGTTTTCTAACATGTGAAAGCTTAACGAAATATTAAACTTATTCTCAATTTAATAAAAATCGCACACAATTCGGGATGATTAGTAAAGGAGATGAGTATGAAGGCAGAAATATTTGATTAACATAGTATAATTCTAAAGTATTTAAATGTAGTATACTAATTTCTAAACGAATCCAACTCATTGGCGTCTTATTGATGTGTGAATCGTTTCGACTAACAATTGCATTGTTGTCTCGATACTAGGCCTCATGGAATAAGCAATCGATTATGAAATATTTAACGAGAAGGCTCCGTCTTGTTAAATTTAAATGCGGGGAATATAAAGACAGAAATAGTTAATTTAACATAGTCTACTTTTAAAGTAGGTACTTAACTGTGGTATTAATTTCCAAATAAATCCAATTCTCTGTAATGATATTATTATTCATTATAATTTCAAACCACTGATTGGCGTTATATTGATGTGTGAATTGTTTCGATTATCAATTGCATTGTTGTCTCGAGACACGGCCTCATAGAATGAGGAAGTAGTTAACGAGAAGGCTCCGTCTTGTTGAATTTAAGGGGAGAGGATGGTATATTTTGGTGAAAAATGAGTAAATTTAAAAAAAAAAATCTTTAAAAGACTCTGTGATATGTGTGGAATGCATAGCATAACATTTTGTAGGTATCTGTGCCCTTATCGGATGTTGAATCGCCATTTTTAAACTTCCTGCGTTATGGATTTTTAAATCACTCTCCCATTTTTATTGTTGTTTCCGGTAAATTAAATTTTCAAAAAATTTTTTTTTTCTTTAAAATACCCTGGTATGCGTGGAATGCATTGCATAACATTTTGTGGGTATTTGTGCCCTTATCGGATGTTGAGATGTGATTTTTAAACTTACTGCGCTATGGATTTTTAAATCACACGCCCGCTTTTATCGGTTTCCAGTAACTTCATTCTTTTGCTACATTGCCAGACAAAAATGGATATAATTTCCAAACTATTAAAGATACATGCATGAAATTTAGAACACACATTCTTTAGACTATTAGAAAACTTTTCTCTGTAACAGAATTTTGTTAATTAATTTCATTTAAAAAATACGTCCTTTTGTTTGCAACAAAGGAAATCAGAAAGTTGTTATTAAATTTTTATTGTATATTTTACAAACGTAGGGACTAATGTCAAAATTCTGTTACAGACAGTTTTTAGAACATGCTTTTGCAAATACATTGGAAAAAATTGTTTGAATTTATCTTTGAAAACGGTTTAGATATATCGGTTTTAGTACAATCCTGCATTGGGTATATTTTTTTTTTCAAATTTGGGCCCCAAAATAATTTTTTTATATATATTTTTATTTGGTTGAGTTGCCATAGCTATGAGCTCTCTGCATACAAAAAAATAATATTTTACACCAAACAGGAGCTGCGTTCGGGCTTGTGTTGGATCCCCTTTGGACTTTGGTTTCTTCGGAGGTTTTCCCAGCCGTGGGACTGAAGCCGGATGGTCTATGGCGAGTCCTTGGCATCAGCCCCTTTGATTTGATATTACCCCTTTCATTTGATTACCTGGTTGGGTTTTTCCGAGGTTTCCCCACCGAAAAGGCAAATGCCGGGTAATATTTTGGCGAATCCTCGACCTCATCTCATCTCACTACATCTCGCCAAAATGTAAAAAAAAAAAAAAATGTAAAAAAATTGTACAAAATTGTAAAAATTGTAGAAAATTACTAAATTGTAAAACTATAAAAATTTGTAAAAATTGTAATTGTAATATTGTAAAATGTTGACATGTTCCACATCTTAAAGCTTCATTGCTCATGTAAGATCTATGGAATAAAATAAATGAATGAATAAATGAATGAATGAATGAATGAGTTTTAAAAATACCATCCTCTCCCCTTCAATGCGGTGAGCATTAAGACAGAAATGTAAAGAAATATCGAACTTTCATTTCAAATCCCAAACCTCCTTAAAATTCCAATCATCATCACAAAAACAATCACGAACAGCATAAACGTTTCACGCAATTATTAGGAATTCCATGAATCCAGTGTTACTTCTTATTATTGGCTTAAGTGTATCAGATTCTCAGCCAATGACAGAAGATACAAGCCTTCAAGAACTCTGGATCAATAGTTAAGCAACGTGGTTCAATACTGTAATCGGACATCTGGGCTAAAGTGCTTCAGGCTTTGTAGAAATCGTCCCGATGCTTCCAGACCTCAACTGTAGTCAAATACCGATCACCGCAACCCGCTACTTGGAGCGTGAGGATTGTCCAAAGCTGAGTTCTTACGTCACCTGATCAAAGTGTCCAAATTTCTAGTACTGAGACACTGCTCTCATGGTCAAGTATGTGCCTTCCTAAAAGACCTCGAGTTTAACACAGTTATAATTACACTGAAATGTGTATATGTCAGTGCAGTGAGTGAAGTGAAGTGAAAGTAAAAGGGGCGTAGTGAAAGATAATGTGTACTAAAGGTAAGCATGCATGTATGAATAAATGTTGTAAATCTGATTTGATACTATGTATTTGATTCTCTAAGGGTCGATTTCTTCATAGATTTCAAAAAGGCGTATGACTCGGTTAAGAGAGAAGTTTTATACATAATATTCTTATTGAATTTGGTATTCCCAAGAAACTAGTTCCATTAATTAAAATGTGTCTTAGTGAAACTTACAGCAGAGTCCGTATAGGCCAGTTTCTATCTGATGCTTTTCCAATTCACTGCGGGCTAAAGCAGGGAGATGCACTATCACCTTTACTTTTTAACTTTGCTCTAGAATATGCCATTAGGAAAGTCCAGCATAACAGACAGGGTTTGGAGTTGAATGGGCTACATCAGCTTCTTGTCTATGCAGATGACGTGAATATGTTAGGAGAAAATACACATACGATTAGGGAAAACACGGGAATTTTACTGGAAGCAAGTAAAGCGATCGGTTTGGAAGTAAATCCCGAAAAGGCAAAGTATATGATTATGTCTCGTGACCAGAATATTGTAGGAAATGGAAATTTAAAAATTGGAGATTTATCCTTCGAAGAGGTGGAAAAATTCAAATATCTTGGAGCAACAGTAACAAATATAAATGACACTCGGGAGAAAATTAAACGCAGAATAAATATGGGAAATGCCTGTTATTATTCGGTTGAGAAGCTTTTGTCATCTAGTCTGCTGTCAAAAAATCTGAAAGTTAGAATTTACAAAACAGTTATATTACCGGTTGTTCTTTATGATTGTGAAACTTGGACTCTCACTTTGAGAGAGGAACAGAGATTAAGGGTGTTTGAGAATAAGTTTCTTAGAAAAATATTTGAGGTTAAGAGGGATGAAGTTACAGGAGAATGGAGAAAGTTACACAACGCAGAACTGCACGCATTGTATTCTTCACCTGACATAATTAGGAACATTAAATCCAGACGTTTGAGATGGGCAGGGCATGTAGCACGTATGGGCGAATCCAGAAATGCATACAGAGTGTTAGTTGGGAGGCCGGAGGGAAAAAGACCTTTAGGGAGGCCGAGACGTAGATGGGAGGATAATATTAAAATGGATTTGAGAGAGATGGGATATGATGGTGGAGACTGGATTAATCTTGCTCAGGATAGGGACCAATGGCGGGCTTATGTGAGGGCGGCAACGAACCTCTGTGTTCCTTGAAAGCCAGTAAGTAAGTAAGTAAGGGTCGATTTCTAAAACGAGGTCTAGACCACGACCATGGCTTTAAACCGCGTTTGGATTTATAAAACGAGGTCTTTTTCATTTCCTGTGCCATGGCTCGAAACCATGGTCTGAAGCAGAGACCACGGCTGGGGCAGGTTTAAAACTACGGCTTCATGTATACAAGGTGGAGATAGTAGATCAGCTGGATGATTATCAAAGAAAAATTTTGTGTCTACCAGTATTAAATCTCCGGATTAGAGTGATGAGAAATAAGAATAAACCTTTGTAACTATATAACGACGACAATTTCTGGCGAATATTTCGATTTTCGAAGGAATGAACGCAAAATTTAGCAAGAATGCTAAATAATAATCTGCAACGAAATGCAAGAGGCGACAGGTTGACAATTTTTTGCATCTTGTTGCTTTCAGGGAAGTAAGATATAATATTTTATATTAATTATACCTCTATTCCTATAGGACGATATATCTTAATTCTTAGTCTTTACAGTAGTTCTGGACATTTTATTTAATACTCGAAAATGTTGTGGGCCTACAAGAATACGAAGCAAACGTGATTTTGTCTTCTTATTTTAAGTTTTATGCTACTGGGGCTTTCCACGTAGTAGGCCCTACTAGTCTATTATATGTGAAAACAAAACCATAAACCTACTACATTTTAGTTTCAATTGAAATTTTAATCCAGTTAATATTTAGGTTATTAATTCTTTAGAACCGGGTTTTCAGGTTGTTAATGTTGGTAGTAGTTATGAACAAACGATAAACTACAACATAAACGGTCGACTTTTGTTAATTATTTGGGTAATATCATTCTAGTACCTAAAAATACGTTCCCTATTAAATACTAAATAATGTTAGTATTTTAAACGCATGTATATGCTCTAAATTAGTAAATATAACAATACCTTAGCTGAGAACAAAAGAACGTGACTTAATGGAATTCAATAAAAGTATTAATCCCGATGTTCAATTATTTCAAATATCGACTGTGTAGAGGAATAACAATCGATTCTTAGCTGCGTTGCCAAATATAAAACCCACGAACCTCGGTATCTTCTCAAGCCGCGTCTCGACTTCGTTTTAGAAATCGCATAAGGATTCAGACCTCGATCGCGGTTTAAAAGCCGAGGTTTGGAACCACGATTTCGTCCGTGTTTTAGAAATCGACCCTATAGTCTTGCAGACAGAGTGGATTTATATGTAAATTATTAAGTTCATGTGTAAATATGTTCATATACAGAATTGAAATGATATAAATGCACAGTGAAGTGAGCAATGCAAAACATTAAAAATAAACAGAAAACCTATTATGCGTTTTGTAATTGAGTGCATGTTTAATTAGAAAATTACATTGAAAGTCTACGTATTTTGGCAACAGCGCATCGCCGGCTCACATACGAAAATACACACGTCTCGATTGAATGGCAGCATTGCGTACCTTAGTCATTGCAGCAGAGTTGCCAGGCTTTCTAATGGTATAAAATAATGATACCTGTTAATCTTTATTTAATTTCACTATGGACATTTCTGCAGTGCTCTAGAAAAGTGGCACAAGTCAAAAATTTTAATTTTACAGGAGAAGGAAAAAGTACTGATTTCACGCTGGTTTATGTCGATTGGATTTTCTTCTGTATGAATTATTGTAATGGGAGAAATACTTATGTATCTTTTTCCTAGCGAGCAGATGTTCCGTAAGTTGTCAATAAATTAATAAAAAATATTTGTGGAAACTGACTTATGTCACTTTTGCCAAGCATTGCAGATTTTATACACCAGAACTCTGAAATCTCGAAGTCACAAATGCTAGATTTTGGTAGTGTGACAATATCCCGATATTTGGACGCCCCTGAGCTGAATATGAGAATTCAGACAATCGTTTGTAAGGAAGTCATGAATAGAAAACAGAACAAAACGCGAGATAAAATAGAAGCGTGCTTGAGAGATTTTTCTTATTGAATATTCTTCAGCTTTTTGTGGGGAGGATGGGAAGTAGTCTAGCTTGCCTTGAAGAGGATGGGCATACTACCATCTGCACCTAATTAATTCATAAACTACCTTTAGCCACTGCAGACCTTACATTCTTCAATTAACATTTCTAGGAACACGTACCGGTAACTGAGGCATAACGAATTAAACTGAAAACTATTTACTACGTCAGAAAACATCACATCACATCATTTCATTTTGAAATACACTATTTCATTTTAATGCCATACTTCATTCTATAATATCCAACTTAATTCTGTAATGTCATACTTCATCCTATAATACCGTACTTCATTCAGAAATGCGCTACTTCATTGTATAATGCTCTATTTCATTCTGAACTACCCTACTTCACTTTGAAATACACTATTTCATTTTGTAATGCCATACTTCATTCTATAATGCCCAACTTAATTCTGTAATATCATACTTCATCCTATAATATCGTATTTCATTTAGAAATAAACTACTTCATTGTATAATGCTCTACTTCATTCTGAAATACCCTACTTCATTTTGAAATACACTATTTCATTTTGTAATGCCATACTTCATTCTATAATGCCCAACTTAATTCTGTAATGTCATACTTCATCCTATAATACCGTACTTCATTCAGAAATGTGCTACTTCATTGTATAATGCTCTACTTCATTCTGAAATACCCTACTTCATTTTTAAATACACTATTTCATTTTGTAATGCCATAATTCATTCTATAATGTCCAACTTAATTCTGTAATGTCATACTTCATCCTATAATACTGTACTTCATTCAGAAATACACTACTTCATTGTATAATGCTCTACTTCATTCTAAAATACCTACTTCATTCTGAAATATACTATTTCATTTTATAATGCCACACTTCATTCTATAATGCCCAACTTAATTCTGTAATGTCATACTTCATCCTATAATACCGTACTTCATTCAGAAATGTGCTACTTCATTGTATAATGCTCTACTTCATTCTGAAATACCCTACTTCATTTTTAAATACACTATTTCATTTTGTAATGCCATAATTCATTCTATAATGCCCAACTTAATTCTGTAATGTCATACTTCATCCTATAATACTGTACTTCATTCAGAAATACACTACTTCATTCTAAAATACCTACTTCATTCTGAAATATACTATTTCATTTTATAATGCCACACTTCATTCTATAATGCCCAACTTAATTCTGTAATGTCATACTTCATCCTATAATACCGTACTCAATTCAGAAATGCGCTACTTCATTGTATAATGCTCTACTTCGTCCTGAAATACCCTACTTCATTTTGAAATACATTATTTCATTTTGTAATGCCATATTTCATTCTATATTGCCCAACTTAATTCTGTAATGTCATACTTCATCCTATAATACTTTACTTCATTCAGAAATACACTACTTCATTGTATAATGCTCTACTTCATTCTGAAATTTACTATTTCATTTTGTAATGTCATACTTCATTCTATAATGCCCAACTTAATTCTGTAAAGTCATACTTCATCCTATAATACCGTACCTCATTCAGAAATACACTACTTCATTGTATAATGCCCTACTTCATTCTGAAAAAACCTACTTCATTTTGAAATACACTATTTCATTCAGACATACACTATTTCATTGTATAAAGCTCTACTTCATTCTGAAATACATTACTTCATTCTATAACGCCCTACTTCATTCTGTAATTTTGTATTGCATTCTGTAATACCCACCGTATTCTGTAACATCGTTTTGTGGACCAATCTACTCCTATTGGATTGTTAAGCATTCGACCTCGTTCTGAAACACCGTTCTGCAATCTGAGACAACGCATTGAATTCTGAAGAAATTATTGTAGATTGAAACATCAAATTCAATTCTGAGACATCCCATTGAATGCTGAAACACAGTACTGAATTCTAAGACATTCCATTGAATTCTAAAACACTCCATTACATTCTGAGACATTCCTTTGAATTCTGCGACGCTCGAACGAATGCTGGATGCTTCAATGAATCCCGAGACACTCAAATGAATCTTGAAACATCCTACTACATTCTGAGGCAATTATTTACATTTTGAATTATTCCATTACATTTCATAACATTATATTCCATTGCACATTCTATCACACTCCGTATTATTATATTCCATGCTGAGACATCGCACACATCCTATTGGATTCTGAGATGCCCTATTGGATTCTGAGATACATTATTGCAATATGAAAAACTCCTTGCATTCTGAGACATTCCATTGCATTGTTAGGTGCTCAATTGTATTTCCAGGTACCTCATTACATTCTGAAATAATTAATTGCATTCTGAGGCACTTTACTTATTCTGAAATATTCCACCACATTCTGACACATTCCGTTACATTCTGAGACATTGCATTGCATTCTTTAATACCCTTTGCATTCTGAGATCTTTCTTTCCATTCTAGGAATTCCACTGCATTTCGAGACGCTCCATTGCATTCTTGAGCATTCTAATGTATCCTAAGATACCTCACTAAATTCTCAAACACTCCCCACTGTGTTCTGAGACATCCGTTTGATTCTGAAAACACCACTGTATTGCCACATTTTTCTATTCTGAAACATTTTATTCCTTTTTCACCAATCCAAACGCTAAGGAAACATGCAATCGCAGCCTTTAAAATGGAGACTGGACACAATTATGTGGTGGCACACTTGCATAGACCACCACCACCACCACCACCACCACCACCACCACCACCACCACGACTACTATTTTCGCTCCTAAAATCTTCCTGGACTCTACTAGTATGGCAATGTAATAAATTTCATTTATGAAGTGGGAACACCTATAAGCCTGTATTAAAAGCTATAATGAGATGTAGGCCTAAGTGACGACAGCAAGCAGACATGAATTTCGAAGCGAGAACAAAGTCTCAAAAATGATATTTGGAACCCTCTCATTCGAAGACATGATTTTCTTGCTTAGCATAAGTCTACGACAATTTTATATTTTCATGCAATTCAAAAATAAATTAAAATTGCACTTTTTCAATTCAGATTCCTTTCAGTTATAAGCCCTTTTCTCTGCGATAGTTTTGTAAAAATATAGGCAATATATTTCTTTCCTTCCTTTCCCCTTTTTGTTCTCTTTATCAGCCGATGAATTTATTGTCATAGGCTTTTTATTGTGAATTTTATTTAATATTCGTATTTCTTTTTTTATTATTATTATTTTATTACATTCCATTTTGTTATATTCTACCTTACGTTTTCCATATTAACCATTTGTACTAAATGAGTTGCTTTCACTATATTCCAATGTATTTTACTTTCTTTTTCTATTATTATATTATTTTCATGTTGTTTAGTGTCGATTTTATTATGCTATTATTATTATTATTATTATTATTATTATTATTATTATTATTATTATTATTATTTTGTAATAGGTTAGTATTCTGTTCTTTAACATTTTGTTAAATTTTAACTGCTTGTATACTTTGTGACCTGGTAGAGTGTAAGAGAAGGCCCTATGACCTTAACTCTGCCAGTATAAATAAAGAATTATTATTATTATTATTATTATTATTATTATTATTATTATTATTATTATTATCTTAAGATTTCTCACGTACCTAAAGAATCAATAGCTCACGGTCAAGATTTGAACTTGAAAAGTTAGGATCTATGTAGTATAATGCATTCGATTACTGTGGAAGATGGTACCTACAAGTTTTGGTTTTGTATTGCAATGCATTTACTATTATGAGAAAGTAGGATATTTGTTATGTGCCAGAGGAGTTTCAGTTCGCTGGAATTGAAACTACATGACTCACACAGCGCAAATGTATGTTCCTCACGGTTAACGGGCACAGAACAAAATGGTCCTCGCCTGGATGCGTCTGCCGACAGCACTCACAACTTACCTGCAAAGAAAGAAAAAACACATTTATACAAATCATCTACAAACAACAAAAATGCTTCCTCTCTTAAGAAGAGGATTCATTCCGAGCAGAATAACACGAAACAAAACCACAAGGAAGACTCAGCTAAAAGTAGATGGTGAATCTTATGCCCAATTTCTGGAAACATGAAATCATTCATATGGACGAATGTAATAGTAATATACGTTACAAGAGCTGTATGTTGAAGTTTTCATGTTCGAGGAAAAGTTTGAAAAAGCGAAACGTAGTTGAGCTTTTTTAATTTCCGAGAATTGAAAGAAAACATACCGCTCGTGTATCGTACATTATTTTGTGCGAAGATCATTTATTACATGCCTGAAAGAGGAATTTCTAATTAGTTGCAATGAAATCTCCATCTTGGTTTCTGTTCAATGACGGCAAATTTGCAAAACAAAAATATCTATCTTCAACATTGTTGCTTTAAAATGTTTTACTGTGTTTACTATACTCCAGCAGGTCGTGATATATGTCTGTCTTTTTTTCCCCAGTCTATAAATGCGAACTTAAAACAAACGGTAAGGTTATGTAATGATTTATTTTTCATTTTAATATTTTAACAATATTATTTATATAACATATTGCACTAATAACATCGGCATCTGGAATCTTGTTGACTTTTTCACGGCTTCCTTAATGTTACTTGCATCACGAATGCAGTAACTTTAGTGGAGTTGTAGAGTTTACTTAATTTTTGCAAATATTTAAAAAGAATAATTAACAGTGCAATTTAGATGAAATTGCAGTGGTAAGTTTCAATTTATAATTATTACTATATTGAACGTCTCTAAAAGTAATATGTTAAAAGCCTAAAGCAGTAAAATGAATGTCGCGCTTAAGCGGTAAGAAGAGGAAAATTGTTATGTTTGTTACGTTGGGAATACTGAATGTGGTATATCACACTTACCGCGTATTGGTTCTGTGCGGAAAACAAGCAAATACGCACGATCTCGCACAATAGTAATATGCGTTACAAGAGCGGTATGTTGAAGTTTTCATGTTCGAGGGAAAGATTGAAAAACCGAAACGTAGTTGAGCTTTTTTAATTTCCGAGAATTGAAAGAATTGCCGAGAATTGAAAGAAAACATACCGCTCGTGTATCGTACATTATTTTGTGCGAAGATCGTTTATTACATACCTGAAAGAGGAATTTCTAATTAGTTGCAATGAAATCTCCATCTTGGTTTCTGTTCAATGACGGCAAATTTGCAAAACAAAAATATCTATCTTCAACATTGTTGCTTTAAAATGTTTTGCTGTGTTTACTATACTCCAGCAGGCCGTGATATACGTCTGTCTTTTTTTCCCCAGTCTATAAATGCGAACTTAAAACAAACGGTAAGGTTATGTAATGATTTATTTTTCATTTTAATATTTTAACAATATTATTTATATAACATATTGCACTAATAACATCGGCATCTGGAATCTTGTTGATTTTTTCACGGCTTCCTTAATGTTACTTGCATCACGAATGCAGTAACTTTAGTGGAGTTGTAGAGTTTACTTAATGTTTGCAAATATTTAAAAACAATAATTAACAGTGTAATTTAGGTGAAATTGCAGTGGTAAGTTTCCAATTTATAATTAATACTATAATGAACGTCTCTAAAAATAATATGTTAAAAGCCTAAAGCAGTAAAATCAATATGTCACTTAAGCGGTAAGTGTGTTAGACTTACCGCGGATAGGTTTTGTGCGGAAACCAAGCAAATACGCACGATCTCGCACAAAATTTTTACATGTTTATGAGTATGGCTGCCACAGCTGAATACGGTTGCAATTTTGTAGTAGGAGTTACATCGAGCTCTCCTCCACCAATATTATTTACCTCGATAATCCCACCGAATACCAACAATTATTGCCTTTTTAATCATATTACAATTGAGATGGAAGTGTACATGTGCACTATCGTTTATCACATGGCAGTAGCGGACGGTGGGTTTGAAAGTTGGGGAGGCCAAGACGTGAATGATGAGAGTATAAAAATATAAGACCTGTGACGTACCTCATTACCAAGCACAGAAGTTATAGGTTTTAAGAAATTAAAATTAGGTTTTCTAATTTATGTTTTAGGATTTTAAATCTTATGTTTAGGAATTTATATGATTTTACGGGGAAAAAAATAAAAGTAAACAACATAGGCTACTATTAATATATTACAACGGCTTGGTAAGGATTGCCTCTCTTTAGGACACTGCAAGTCCTAACCTACGAATTAGGTCTTTTTAGGTCATATTGAATTTAAGAATGTTACGCTTTGCTACATAAAACGAATAAGAAAAGCAATATTTCGAGAGTAACGAGATAGCAACAAAATTGATTCGAACCTAAGAATTCGAGGCTTGCTCATTACTAGTACATAGCCTAATTTTACAGCAAATTAACTCGACGATCCTCTTTCTTCGCAAAGCGATCGATTAGGTCACAACATACTGAACAACTGCTGCTAGAAGAAGCTAGAGACAAATCTGCATTTGTTTCTAAACTCTCGATATGTTTAAAATACTGTATAAGTAAATACATCTCGTAACACAAAAGAATAAAATAACAAGAACACCCGCAAACAGAGAAAATCTAACAACATAAATGAAAACTTTTACGCAGGGAGAGAAAACTAACAACACGTGACTCAATTTTCTAAAACCAAGAAGAGAGAAAGAGGGAGCTTCCCAATACAGCCGACTATAAGCAGTAAGAGTTGTCAGCGGTGGGTAGGACGTCTCCAAATCGGCTCCCCTCGCGCGTTCTAACAAGTTTAAACACTCCTCTAACCAGCTATCTTATTGGTTGAACTGCTGTTGTCATGGTTACCGAGGAGTAGAGTGGTGTAGCCGATTCCTCTCTCCCGCTCTCGCATAGACACTGCAGGCTGCTAGATGTCGACTATACAGGTTACAAGGCTATCTGTTATTTTTCAGTACGAATTATTTGTACTTACCTACAGTGTAGTAAGCGGGCATTTTTTTCTGTTTTTACACTTTAGTCCATTAAATATTTTTAATTATTTTTTTAGTGAAATAAAAAGGAAAATTGTATAGTAAGTTTTGTTTCTGAAGGTCTCACACGTATGTAGACAAAAATTCTGGCCAAAATAGTAGCAAATTTTGAAAACCTAAATTTACACAATTTAAAATTACAAATTGAATGCACTTATGCAATATGGAACCAACCACCATTTTATGAATATCTGGATTTCTATTGCAAAATGTGTCTTAATGTCTATAGTTTCTTATACAAAATAGAACCAACTCCTATCTGTAACGTGCTGCCCTATAGAGAAATCTGAACCAACCACCAAAAACAGAATCCATAGTGCAGCGTTTTGCAATTTAGAACCAACTCCAAGCTGTCAGTTCCCATGTTTGTTTTGTGTAAATATGGGAGTTTGAATACAATTTTTTGCTAATAGGAGTGATACATTATATTATATTATATTATATTATATTATATTATATTATATTATATTATATTATATTATTATATTATATTATATTATATTATATTATATTATATTATATTATTATATTATTATATTATATTATTATATTATATTATATTATATTATATTATATTATATTATATTATTATATTATATTATTATATTATATTATATTATATTATTATATTATATTATATTATTATATTATATTATATTATATTATATTATTATATTATATTATTATATTATATTATTATATTATATTATATTATATTATATTATATTATATTATATTATATTATATTATATTATATTATATTATATTATATTATATTATATTATATTATATTATATTATAACAACAAGAGTCATGTTAATGTATCAACGAAAGTTGTAGAACCGAAGATGTTTAGGTATCAAATATGTAACTGCAGAAGAAAATCCAATGAATTTTTATTTTAGTAGGTTATTTTACGACGCTTTATTAACAGCTTAGGTTATTTAGCGTCTGAATGAGATGAAGGTGATTATCCGGTGAAATGAGCCCAGGATGCAACACCGAAAGTTATCCAGCTTTTGCTCATATTGGGTTGAGGGAAAACCCCGGAAAACCTCAACCAGGTAACTTGCCCCGATCGGGAATCGAACCTGGGTCACCTGGTTTCGTGGCCAGACGCTCTAGCCGTTAATCCACAGGTGTGGACAGGATGATGTTGATGGAATCGATGGTCCCCTTGACTTCACCTTGGAATGATAAGTCAATGTATGGACAAATGCTAATGAATATATATTTTTAAATTTTATTTGTAATCCAGTGTCTCGGATGTTTAGTTTTCCAATAATAAAGTGTTAAACATGGATTTGAACTAGAATGTCGCCTCATCTCTCTCTCATTTGAATCACACAAGTAGGAACCAAGTGCCAATATCCATTTTTGCAATAAGCAATATGGAACCAACTCCAATGTTGACCTTCTACTCTGTGTGAGCCAAATACTGATGCGAGCTACACCATTGATCTGAAAGAGCATTTCAGAATGTTGATAATGCAATCATTACTTTCGTAATAGTATTGATGTTGAATTTTATCTGTAACGATTTGCTAAAACAGCTGTAGCTCAAAAGCTGTATTTTGGACTTGGTTCCATATTGCATAAGTGCATCCAATTAAAAGTACAAAATTTCAGAGATCTACCTAGAATAGTTTAGAGAATTGAAATTTCACATCAGTGTACTAGTTTCTACGGTCTTTGTATTTTCCAATCGAGCCAAACAATACAATCTTGTCTCAAGAGTGAATTCAGAACTTCACATATATATTATTGCAAATAGCAATTAGGATTAAATTCAGAAATGCTTGATTTGAAAGGGAGAAGATGGTAAAAATTTGACATTGATCCTAATTGGTACGTGATTTTAATTTGTTTTATGTAGACATATCATTGCTGAAACAACTTAAATTCTAGATTAGTTTTATAAAAATATTTTGGAGCCCAAATTTTGAAAAAATAAATATCGAAACACAGTCAATCATTAATCTCACAATGTAGGCTCGCTTAGGCAGCGGATCGTTCCTTTTTATATTTATAGTCACTTCTTTCCTTTTTCCTTATTTCTTTCACCTTGTCACAGAGAAAACAAATGTGCACTTTTTCAGTTCTCTGTGAACAGTTCTGAACACAGCAGCTTTGCATTTTTTCGCACTTACATTACATTCTTTCCCTATGCAACTGCATACTGCATAGCGCGCGCTGGACTAACAATGGCGGATTTGTCGGCATTTGCCGGCTCAAAGGACTGCGGTACTCTGGATATCCACGGACTCTGAACTATACAGGTTACAGCGCTATCTGTTATTTTTCAGTACGAATTATTCTACAGTATAGCGAGCGGGCATCACCAACTGAATGCGGTCGACTTTACGTAACTTACAGTACATCTTAGTCGTAGTGAATAGTAAAATTAATATAAAAGGAAAAATTGTTCGTCATTTGCTGTAACTTGTCTGTGATCTTAATTCAGCTGGAATTATTAAAGCCGTATTGTGTTCTGGTAAAATATTAGGGGAGGCACGGCCTCCCTTGCCTCCCCTGAAAATCCGCCGCTGTCACATGATTCCTTAATTAAAAACCCTTGCACCTACTAGTACAGAGCTCGCTGTGTACCAAGAGGAGTGGACTAGAGAATTAGAGAAGCCTGTGGGTCTCTCAGCTGTGATGAAGTGCAATCACAGATATTAGGAGGTGATCAGAACATTGTTTAGCACAGGGTGACGTACATTTTGAACACTTACTATGAAGAGTGTATGTACATAAACAACACACAGCATTTCTCAGAAGATACCATTTTTGTTGCTTTGTGAGTAAACAATAAAAGTTAGAAAAAAAAAGTTTCAGTAAAAGTTGTTTCTTTTTAAAAGTAGTTTTCAATGGTACCTTCAATGATCCATGTTCTCATTTGAGATTTCGAAGTTGACCACAGGTACCTCTACTTCCGGTTTGTTACGGGAAATGATACTACCGCCAATCGATTCTTTACATAGGTTTCGGTTATCAATATTTTTTATGCTCTACCATGCCGAAATGTAGTAATTATACACCTGGTAGCAGTCCTTTAATGCATGTCATTAAAGTACACCTACTCATTAAAGGTCAGGTCTTTCAGCCAATGACGACTCAGGTTACAACTGTTCAGCCAATGACAGGTCAGCTTTCTACCGTTATAAAACCGCAAGTATCGATTATTCTCGGATATACAATCCAAAGAGAATTTGCGAAAAGTCACGGAGGCTGGAAATCCAATACTGTCGCAGAAGGTTATGTTCTGTTACTATAGTAATTAGCGTTAATTGTAAATAATATTCAAATAAATTCAATTTGTCATCTCGTTTTTCAATGTCTAATTTTATTTCAATGTTATCTCTGTATGTTCTTATGGCCTAGTAAGGTCAATGTGGACATCTGTTCCTCGGAAAAAAATCAATACTTTCGCGTCTGCGCACATCTCACAACATACGGGACATTGCTCCAGGTGAGATACAATAAAATTAATAATATCAAGTTAGAAATATGGTCGAGCATAAAAAGTCGTATGAAACTCGCCTATAATGGTAATTAAGAAGCTCGTATGAAAATTATGAAACTCGCTTGCGCTCGTTTCATAAATATCCATACTCACTTCTTAATTACCTTCATTATAGGTTCGTTGCATAATGTGCTATTATGTACAACCAGTATCATATAGTTTTCGAGAAAAAAAGCTGATACAGGTTGTCTGAAACACCCGGTATATATATATATATATATTTTTTCCATTAAAACATGATATAAAAAATTCTTTACTCGCACCAATAACTTTTTATTAAATTTGTTATAGATTTACAAAAGCAAAATCTCATGCCACACTCAAGTGGGAGAAAAAAATACAATCAAAAAAAGAGAAATAATTGAAAACACAACTCCCCGTCTCTTTTTTCCTCTATAATTTTCATTGAATCCCTCAAATACACAATATATCTGCAGATTTCATTTCACACTACAATTCAGTTCGTGTTTTGTTATTCCCAGCGACTGTCATTTCATGAAATGCTTGTTGTCCTGGTTACATTATCCTAATCTGACTAAACACGCAATTATTTTCTGAGCCCATAAATCGGAATCAAAGCTACTATGCGCCATCCCGTTGTGTATTTGTCTTGATGGGATCATGGAACTGCAAAACGCATCCAATGCGACCAGCAAGTGTTATGCACAACAAATCCCGTTGAATGCACTTTCATACACGAAATCCACACACAAGCTGGTTGTTTCGTGTAGGCCTTTAACAGACAGACATTATGAAGCCGAGAATTAATGTAGTAGTTACTGTGTCACCGTTACTCAATTATTTTACATTTACAGAAAATAACGGAAACAAAGGAACTGCTACCGAGTATCGTCTTCAGTTTTAAAGCTGGTTAGAGGCCATTCGTTATCTCTCGTGAAACCTACTTGCGCGTGAGGGGAAGAAAAAGTGGATTGGGAAGTTTCCTCCCTCGCTACACTTCCACTTGTAGCTAGCGAGCTCACTTGCCCCCACCATAAGGGTAAGAACATATTGACGATGGGAGCCTAGCTGGCAGAGTATCAGATAGCATTGATAGTCCTCTGAAGTTAAATATTTAGGCGTAATTTCCGACAATCATTTAAAATGGAACAAAGACATTAATTACCTTTGTAATAAATTACGTAAAATAATATATTATTTTATTTTGTTGAGTAATTACTTGTCAATAAGTTTATTACACACAATATACTTTATATATTACTTTTTCGGCAAATCAGCAAAAAACCTTATACAAATTAGTCAAATTGAACACATTTCTTACAACGATATTAGATTTTCATTACATATAACTCATGAATTTAATCTTTATATATAGTGACCATTTGAACACGATTGTAAAGCACTGCGTTAGTTTGTTTACTAAAGCCTTTTGTCTCATTCAACGCTCACGGGACAGAAGGTCAGAACTTCCAAGCTTCAATGATGATGATGATTATGATTATGACGGTGAAAATAACAATGAAATGAGACGGATTGATATCGATGCAATTATTAGGGAAAACCCTGAGAAATATCCTGAAATGCGACCTTACTATGGATATTTCAAATTACAAATTATCTCAGACCTGACCGGGAATTGAACCCAAACTGCCTACGTCGGTATCGGGGATGCTGAAAACATATCTACATAATAATTCCCTGACATTTTGAAAATAATTTCAGTTTAAATATTACATAACTTTACCATTATACAGGGACATCATTTTATTTTTACTTCAATTTTTATTGTACCTGAGTTTTTAATGTACTTCACTCCCACCCCTTCTACTAATAAAGTTCAACCGTCCTCCACACAGATCCAAGACCGCATATACAGTCATAGTAGCCTTACGGTCATAGTAAACAGTACGTTCCAAAAATATGTTCGCGTTTTCCAGTGACGAAAGAGCTTTCAGTATTGAATCATATTCTCGCACAGGTACTGTCGTCCGTTTGCCTACGTCGCATCCCGGTTTCCCCCACCTGCTTCTATTCGCCTCTCTGTAAAGGCTAGTGGCTGGGCTGTCTTAGCTCTTTTCTGAGAACATTAATTTCTGTTAGGAATTGGACGTCTACGTAATATTATACCCATACCATTGTTTAAAATAACTTAAATAAAAGGGCCTCGTTAAGTAATTAACTGTCACGTGATTTCCTCCCTTTGTACGACCCTGCGACATAACCACTTGGACGGACAGTAGATAGCATGTCTCAGTAATTTTATCTTTTCGGATCGGGCAGAAGTGAAGATTGAATTTACAGTACGTAAGGTACTCTTTTATAGAGTAGGTACAGAATTATTTCAACATGGGTTACTAGAACGAAGGACGAAGCTGGTAATTGGAATTAGGTACAATAGTCTATAGTATGATAATATACACAAAAGAACTGAAGCCTGTATCGAAATGGCCACCATTTTCAAAAATGTGTTTAAATATCCATATTATGATTATTTTTCAATTTAACTTCATTCTCTACATTGTACGCTAATATGCTGTAGACAGTATAAGATACACTGCATAATGAATACGTCCACATGGACAGCTCAGTTTGTGAGTAAAAACACTCATTGTTAATACTGTACTGTATTTTGATTAAACAAAACCTAATGTAAATTATCAAACTCAAAAGCGCAATATTTCCTAGTTTACGTAAATGGATGAACTACTTTTCTTCCCGCCTATACCTAGTAAAGTGATTTGTTTGTATATTACGCCAGTATCATCGAACTCCAGTCGTGGAAGGGGGTAGCAAACGGCGTTGATCCAGAGGTATAGGCAAGTTAATATTAAAAATGTTAGTAAAAATGAAATGATATCCCTGTATTATTTAAAAATAGATTGTAGGAAATGCTATCTCCTTCCTGAAAATAAACTTGGAGAGTTGGACCATTCTACCTCGGCGCTTAGGCAGTTATTGCACGGTAGTATGTGTCGGCAGATCGTAGAGTAGAGCGTCGTCTGTTGTGTCTGTACACATCCCCATTGTGTGGGCTGTTGAATCAACCTGCCCCTTGCAATAATAACTGTTCATTGTTCGGGATCCCACTGCCCGTGTCTGGTTGTAAACTGCGTTCTACACCGCGACTTCCTGTTGCCTCTTGTTTACATCTGGAAGGGCAATGTTTGTATTTGTGATTGAATTTGCTTAAAAGAGTTTCATTTCATTCACTGGCGTCTGTTCAAAAATGTTTTTACAAAAAACTGCTATTCTTTTCAACGTGAAATAAATATAGCGTCAGCATAACCACGGACCAGATCTTTAGTGCATAAAACATAATTTTAAAATATTTATAATTATTACGTCTTAATACATAACTTGTGGTTGTGAATCATAAAAAGCTCTCTACTCAATCTGTTGAAGAGAAAATGAAAGTTTAAATTATTAAGTAATTCTCGTGCATTATTATTATTATTATTATTATTATTATTATTATTATTATTATTTAGCAAAGTCTCACATTTAAAACACAAAATATATTATAAAATGTAAACAAAAATTGAAAAAAACAACATTATTGTAAGCATTTCCTTGTATTGCAGGTGTATATTATTATTATTATTATTATTATTATTATTATTATTATTATTATTATTATTATTTAGCAAAGTCTCACATTTAAAACACAAAATATATTATAAAATGTAAACAAAAAATTGAAAAAAACAACATTATTTTAAGCATTTAAAACACAAAATATATTATAAAATGTAAACAAAAAATTGAAAAAAACAACATTATTTTAAGCATTTCCTTGTATTGCAGGTGTATATTATTATTATTATTATTATTATTATTATTATTATTATTATTATTATTATTATTATTTAGCAAAGTCTCAAACTTAAAACACAAAATATATTATAAAATGTAAACAAAAATTGAAAAAAACAACATTATTTAAGCATTTCCTTGTATTGCAGGTGTATATTATTATTATTATTATTATTATTATTATTATTATTATTATTATTATTATTATTATTATTATTTAGCAAAGTCTCACATTTAAAACACAAAATATATTATAAAATGTAAACAAAAAATTGAAAAAAACAACATTATTTTAAGCATTTCCTTGTATTGCAGGTGTATATTATTATTATTATTATTATTATTATTATTATTATTATTATTATTATTATTATTATTATTATTTAGCAAAGTCTCACATTTAAAACACAAAATATATTATAAAATGTAAACAAAAATTGAAAAAAACAACATTATTTTAAGCATTTCCTTGTATTGCAGGTGTATATTATTATTATTATTATTATTATTATTATTATTATTATTATTATTATTATTATTATTATTATTTAGCAAAGTCTCACATTTAAAACACAAAATATATTATAAAATGTAAACAAAAAATTGAAAAAAACAACATTATTGAAAAGGTGTATATTAATTATTATATTATTATTATTATTATTTAGTAAAGTCTCAAACTTAAAACACAAAATATATTATAAAATGCAAAAAATTGGTGTTTTTGTATTGCAGGTGTATTATTATTATTATTATTATTATTATTATTATTATTATTATTATTTAGCAAAGTCTCAAACTTAAAACACAAAATATATTATAAAATGTAAACAAAAATTGAAAAAAACAACATTATTGTAAGCATTTCCTTGTATTGCAGGTGTATATTATTATTATTATTATTATTATTATTATTATTATTATTATTATTATTATTATTTAGCAAAGTCTCAAACTTAAAACACAAAATATATTATAAAATGTAAACAAAAAATTGAAAAAAACATTATTGTAAGCATTTCCTTGTATTGCAGGTGTATATTATTATTATTATTATTATTATTATTATTATTATTATTATTATTTAGCAAAGTCTCAAACTTAAAACACAAAATATATTATAAAATGTAAACAAAAAATTGAAAAAAAAACAACATTATTGTAAGCATTTCCTTGTATTGCAGGTGTATATATTATTATTATTATTATTATTATTATTATTATTATTATTATTATTATTATTATTATTATTATTATTATTTAGCAAAGTCTCACATTTAAAACACAAAATATATTATAAAATGTAAACAAAAAATTGAAAAAAAAACAACATTAATTTAAGCATTGCCTTGTAATGCAGGTGTATATTATTATATTATTAGTATTACTTTTATTATTTATTGTTATTATTACTATCATTATTATTATATAATAAAACTATTATTGGCCTCTGGCTGTTGTACAGCACATTAAAATATTAGTAAATAAAATAAATAATAATAATAATAATAATAATAATAATAATTATTATTATTATTATTATTATTATTATTATTATTATTATTATTATTATTATTATTATTCAAAGCACTCCAGTAAGTACCCTGAAAGTTGAAATGATTTAAAAAAACTTCCATTACTTACAAGCCAATTTATTACATCTATACCGTCTAGGACTGACGGCGTCATTTTTTGTTCACATCCGTGTGTACGAACAGAAGCGGAAGGAACGTGGAGAGACGAGGTGGAACGCATGTTTTATCTGCGTAAAATTTAAAAATTTGTTACAGGAGGTAAACAAGAAACGTACTGCACAATGTTCACCTTTAACTCCTATAACAAAATACAGATGAATCTGCATTCAGCAGAAATTCCAATTATGTAGCTTCAAAACCAGCTCAGTTTAATTTATCTGTGGTATCATAGTTTTAAACTAAACGAAAGTTCATTTAAAACTAAATAAAATTTACGCAAAATTATGGATTCACAATTGTATATAAACGTTACCATGCGCGTCCAATCCAACAACTCTGTGCAGAAAATAATAACTACAGTTTTAATGTATCGTACGAACTGCACATGATATTCAGAAAGAATAAGAAGATAATAAAACAGTAATTTCTATTATTTCTCCAAGGTCCCCTTTAAGTTACAGAAACTATTCGGAGACGACGAGATGATAAATGTAATTGTAATTCTTTATATTTTAACATTACTTCTAAACTACTGAGGCTATTCAGAGACGATGAGATGATAATTGTAATTAATTCTTCAATTAGCGTTCCTTTTAAGCTACAGAATATATCCATAGACGAAGAGATGATAATTGTATTTGTAATTTCTTAATTAGTGTTCCTTTTAAGCTACACAACATATTCATAGACGATGAGATGATAATTGTAATTGTAATTCCTTATTTAGCGTTCCTTTTAAACTACAGATGATATTCATAGACGATGAGATAATTGTAATTTTCATTCCTTAATTAGCGTTCCTTTTAAACTACAGAAGACATTCATATACGATGAGGTAATTGTAATTCTCATTCCTTAATTAGCGTTCCTTTTAAACTACAGAAGATATTCATATACGATGAAGATATTCATATACGTAATTGTAATTTTCATTCCTTAATTAGCGTTCCTTTTAAACTACAGAAGATATTCATATACGATGAGGTAATTGTAATTTTCATTCCTTAATTAGCGTTCCTTTTAAACTACAAGATATTCATATACGATATTCATTCCTTAATACGAAGATATTCATATACGATGAGGTAATTGTAATTTTCATTCCTTAATTAGCGTTCCTTTTAAACTACAGAAGATATTCATATACGATGAGGTAATTGTAATTTTCATTCCTTAATTAGCGTTCCTTTTAAACTACAGAAGATATTCATATACGATGAGGTAATTGTAATTCTCATTCCTTAATTAGCGTTCCTTTTAAACTACAGAAGATATTCATATACGATGAGATAATTGTAATTCTCATTCCTTAATTAGCGTTCCTTTTAAACTAAGATATTCAGAAGATATTCATTCCTACGATGAAGATATTCATAGTAATTGTAATTCTCATTCCTTAATTAGCGTTCCTTTTAAACTACAGATGATATTCATAGACGATGAGATAATTGTAATTCTCATTCCTTAATTAGCGTTCCTTTTAAACTACAGATGATATTCATAGACGATGAGATAATTGTAATTCTCATTCCTTTTAAACTACAGAATTTCAGCGTTCCTTTTAAACTTCAGAAGATATTCATATACGATGAGGTAATTGCAATTCTCATTCCTTAATTAGCGTTCCTTTTAAACTACAGAAGATATTCATAGACGATGAGATAATTGTAATTTTCATTCCTTAATTAGCGTTCCTTTTAAACTACAGAAGATATTCATAGACGATGAGATAATTGTAATTCTCATTCCTTAATTAGCGTTCCTTTTAAACTACAGATGATATTCATAGACGATGAGATAATTGTAATTTTCATTCCTTAATTAGCGTTCCTTTTAAACTACAGAAGATATTCATAGACGATGAGATAATTGTAATTCTCATTCCTTAATTAGCGTTCCTTTTAAACTACAGAAGATATTCATAGACGATGAGATGTTAATAATGTAATTGCAATTCTTTATTTAACGTTCTCTTTAAACCACAGATGTTATTCAGACACGATGAGATGGTAATTGTAATTATTTACTTTTTTACGTCACAGAGGATATTCAACTACATCTATCATACGTGAACTACATCGAAGCAGGTCTGTAGTTATCTTCAATGTTGCCATCTTATTGTTGATGACAACACTTGTACAAATATTTTATTGTCATTTTAAGGCAGTGGGCTGAATAGGAATTCAGTTCGAAATGTGGCTATATAAAAGTGACATTTAAGCGCTTACTCTATGTTGTTGACATGATGGAGCAATGGTGTAAAACGAGATCGCAGCGGAATTAAGCCCACGTGTCCCGGCTGTCTACAGCAAATTCCAAACAACTCATAGAAGATGTAATCCCAGAACTCTCTCATTCGGAGCCACTCACGAATTACGTTTAAATTTTGAGATCTTAGTCATAAATTACAAAAATTAAAAAACCCTGTCAACGCCTAATTTATAACGGGAATACTTAAATGTCCCATTTGAGCAGTGATAATCTTTCTGAGATAAACCAGGGTCTTCGAAGTATTTTGAGTGCCCTGGAGGAATGTGACAGAGACGATGAGACATTCGAGTGTCATATATCGCTCAGCTCTTGAATGGTGCAGTGGGATTCCTGAGACATTCCTTCTGTCTGTTTTGAAGGAGATATCTGGGCCACAGAGAAATAAACAGCTGTAGAGTCTGTACTTGTCACCGGCATTCTTACTGTTTAAATCGCTATGAGACAGGAGTACCATACACGGAACAGAACGAAATTTAAGTTTAGGGGAAACAAAATTTGACTATAATAATAATAATAATAATAATAATAATAATAATAATAATAATAATAATAATATCACGTGAATTTCTTAATTAAAAATGGTAGGAAAAGACGTTTATGTATATACAGTAGTCGAGAATATCAGAAACTGTTCAACACATAGGCTTATCTACAGCCACAATATCTGAAATTATAAAATTAGATGAACCACGGCAATATATCGGTATCTAAAATATTCCAAGCAAAATCGTCCTGATGTATTCAAAATAATGAGAAACAGTAGAAGATCATACTGCAAAACAAATGGGACGAACAGAAGGAAAACAAGCAAGTAGAAGCAGAAGAAACAAGAAAAGAAGAACGGAGAGAGGCGAGGAGGGAAAATGAAAAAGGAAGATGAAAAAGGGAAAAGTAAGAAGAGAGAAAGAGAAGCGAAGAGGAGGAAAAGTGAGAAAGGAAGATCAGGAAAAATATAAGAATTGGAAGACGAGAAAAAGGGAGGAGTAGAAGATTAGGAAAACATAGAAGGAGAGAAGAGCAAAAGACAGAAGGGGAAGAGGAGGGAAAGAAAAAAAGGGAATCATGAGGAACAGAGAGAAAGGAAATATGAGGACAATGGAAAAGGTGAAGAAGGGGAAAAAGAAGGGAAAGACGGGAAAAATAAAGAAGGGAAGAAGGGAAAAATAAAGAAGTGGAAGAAGGGAAAAATAAAGAAGTGGAAGACGGGAAAAATAAAGAAGTGGAAGACGGAAAAAATAAAGAAGTGGAAGACGGGGAAAAATAAAGAAGAGAAGACGGGAAAAATAAAGAAGGGAAGACGGGAAAAATAAAGAAGTGGAAGACGGAAAAATAAAGAAGGGAAGACGGAAAAATAAAGAAGAGAAGACGGGAAAAATAAAGAAGGGAAGACGGGAAAAATAAAGAAGGGAAGACGGGAAAAATAAAGAAGTGGAAGACGGAAAAATAAAGAAGGAGAAGACGGAAAAATAAAGAAGGGAAGACGGGAAAAATAAAGAAGGGAAGACGGGGAAAAATAAAGAAGTGGAAGACGGAAAAATAAAGAAGGAAGACGGGAAAAATAAAGAAGGGAAGACGGGAAAAATAAAGAAGTGGAAGACGGAAAAATAAAGAACGGAAGACAGGAAAAATAAAGAAGGGAAGACGGGGAAATGAAGAAGGGGAAGACGGGGAAAAATAAAGAAGTGGAAGATGGGAAAAATAAAGAAGTGGAAGACGGGAAAAATAAAGAAGTGGAAGACGGAAAAATAAAGAAGTGGAAGACGGAAAAATAAAGAAGGGAAGACGGGAAAAATAAAGAAGTGGAAGACGGAGAAATAAAGAAGGGAAGACGGGGGAAATGAAGAAGGGGAAGACGGGGAAAATAAAGAAGGGGAAGACGGAAAAATAAAGAAGTGGAAGACGGGAAAAATAAAGAAGTGGAAGACGGGAAAAATAAAGAAGTGGAAGACGGAAAAATAAAGAAGGGAAGACGGGGAAAATAAAGAAGTGGAAGACGGAAAAATAAAGAAGAGAAGACGGAAAAATAAAGAAGGGAAGACGGGGGAAATGAAGAAGGGGAAGACGGGGAAAATAAATAAGGGGAAGACGGAAAAATAAAGAAGGGAAGACGGAAAAATAAAGAAGGGAAGACGGAAAAATAAAGAAGGGAAGACGGGGGAAATGAAGAAGGGGAAGACGGGGAAAAATAAAGAAGTGGAAGACGGAAAAATAAAGAAGGGAAGACGGGAAAAATAAAGTAGTGGAAGACGGGAAAAATAAAGAAGGGAAGACGGAAAAATAAAGAAGGGAAGACGGGGGAAATGAAGAAGGGGAAGACGGGGAAAAATAAAGAAGGGGAAGACAGGGAAAAATAAAGAAGGTGAAGGCGGGGAAAATAAAGAAGGGAAGACGGGAAAAATAAAGAAGTGGAAGACGGGAAAAATAAAGAAGGGAAGACGGAAAAATAAAGAAGGAGAAGACGGGACAAATAAAAAAGGGGAAGACGGGAAAAATAAAGAAGGGAAGACGGGGAAAATGAAGAAGGGGAAGACAGAACAAATAAAAAAGGGGAAGACAGGGAAAAGAAAGAAGGAAAAGACGGGGAAGTGGGAAAAAACAAAGAAGAGGAAGACGGGAAAAACAAAGAAGGGGAAGACGGGAAAAATAAAAAAGGGAAGATGGAGGAAAAAAGAATGGAAGACGGGGAAAAATAAGGGGAAGACGGAAAAAACAAATGGGAAGATGGAGAAAAGAAAGGTGGGGAAGAGAGGGGAAAACAAAGAAGGGGAACATGAGGAAAAGGGAGAAGGAGAAAAGAACAATGAAAAGACAAAGAAGCAGGAAAGCAGAGAAGAAAAATCGAAAGCAAAGAAAGAGATGGAAATAGGAGTGCAAAAATTCTGGGGAGGGGAATAGAGGACGGACGGACAGAAGATAGAGAGTCAGTAAAGGAAAAGGAAAATAGATATATGGACAGGAAAAGGAGAGAAGTGAAAAAGGATAAGAGGAAGCAAAGAGAAGAATGAGAAATGGGAAAGGAGAGGGGAGAAAACTAAAAAATAAAGCGTCGGATTACACGAAGAATGAGTAGAAGGGGAACAGAACGAGGAGAAAAGGGGAAGAAGGTAAGGAAGAGATAATAAGATCAACGTTAAAATTAGTCAATGAAATGAGATGAACAAAGGAAAGAAGGAAAAGAATATAGCTATATAATATTGATACTCCAGATACGAGAGAACCTTTCTAGGAGATTTGACGATGATGTAACAATCAATGTATGGGATGAAAGGTGCCACCTGCTTGTTGAGTTTTATTGGCCACAACGTGTTATTTGATAGACTGGTCAAGAGGGAATTGGCAGATCCGGAGACTTCAACTACGAGCCTGACCTCTGATGTTAAGGTAATAGAATGTACACGACGCGCAACGCCTACGAAATCAAGGAGAGAAAATTATACTTACACACCACGATGCCTTGGATCTGGGGTGGTGGGTTCGAGCACTGCTCAAGGCTCTGAATTGTGATACAAGAGAATGGGACGTCAAAATGAAGACAAATTTGTCTCGTTTCCAGGCGGGACGACAACGGTTAATGACGTAACGTTTATGAATTATAACCATCGAACCTTACAGGCCTCGATTTGGATTGTCCTCTACGCTTTCTAACTAAGAATTCTTTATTGTCTGACCTTTTCAATTCTTCAAGCCCAAGTAGAGGGAGGGACCTTGAAAGACTTAACAATTTATAGTGCCTTTAGAAAGTGGTTACAGATTCCTTAGAGAGAAAGGTCTGAATTGTTTAGTACACTCTTGCCCCCAAGCACAGGGAACCCGTCCAGGATAACCCCTTAATGACGGCACTCCATCACCAGAAGCTATGGGCCTCGGAGTGGATATGTGTGTACTGAATCGAGGAGATCTAAAAGCAGACGACACCTCAATAAAGCATTACTGATCGCAGTAAAACCTGAGATATAATGAAATTGGTTCCTTCTCGTGTTTGCTGCCCCAATAAAGAAGCTTGGAAAAGTAGTGGAGAAAGCTGTGTGGACGTGAGGAAACTTGGTGGTCTTAAAAATCCAGATTTCATGTACACCAAACCTAATTTATACCGACAAGAGTTTACCCAATACCTGTGTATTACCTAACAACACTGGATTTATTTTTGGATTAAAAAAAAATAGTTTCTCAAGTAACTGACACGTAGTGACTGAATTAGGCTGACCAGACGTCCCCGATTTCCAGGGAGAGTCCCCGGTTTTCAGTTACAAAGAAATCAATTCCATTTCAAAATTTTCTCAACAGTAATCTCACTACAGGTTTTGATTTATCTAGAGAAAATCAAAACTCGAGTGGGATTTAATTGACTATTACACGATTAGAAGAAAGTATATAAAGATTAGAAGTAACAAAGTACTCCAATACAATAAAATATTAATTGGCTTACGAAAATACAATTGTCTTCAAATGTATTATTGTACCATCTCAACATTATGCTAGATGGCAGTAGTGTTTTATGATTGTTTTCTTGTTATCAGTTGTGCCAACTATGAAATTTTCATTGAACTCTGTGGACGGTTACCAGTCAAGAAGGCTTTGTTGATTCAGTTTCATTTTTATTAAAACATTTGCATTCCAATTCAATCATCCAGATCCCAGTAATCAACGTCATTTGACAGATGATTTTCAATAAATCTTAGTATTAAACAATCTCTGATACGTGACTACCCATAATATTATATAGCAGAAGCTATAACATAACCTAAATAATATAAACAAGTGTTAGAAAAGTTTTAATTAGGGATGATGAAATAAACAAGAAACGTTTTAATTAACGACGATGAAATAAAAAATAAACATGAATAATTTTAAAAGAAACAATTATTGAAAGTACAATTTTCAAATTTGAATGTTTTAGTGGTAGGTGGTTCAGTTGATGTTATATTGCGTAAAAGAAGTGAAGTCGTTGATGTACATGGTGCATCCCTCAACTTTCTCAGTATTTCCGAATGGTGCTCTTCATATATGACCAGTGATCTTTATTAATTCTTGTTCTTGAATGCCAATGCGAGTCATATTTGAAAGTGCTGTGCATCGACTGGAGTGGTTTGTAATTTTCTGTTTTTTGACGTCCAGACCAGTGCAGTTTGAAATGTTGGCAAACAAAGAAACAAATGCTAGGGTAGTGATAAAAATAAACAAATGCTAGGGACGCGATAAAATTAAACAAATGCTAGGGAAGCGATAAAATTGTGCGATAAGCAGCCATGATTGGTTGAAAGACGTCCTTTCGTACCGTTTTATTGGTCAAAAGTAGTGTGACGTAGTAAAAGTGTAATAGTCAAAATAATATCATTAATCATGTGTCTTTCAGTCAGTAATTCATCCGTTTGAACTGCATAGGGATTTTCATCAGCCCACACATGCAGATTACGAAAATTTACATCATCTCTACTGAACCTCGTCCATATCCGTAACCAAACTTTTGTTTTCAATATTCCTTATGACGTATCATTTTCCATCCCAAGAGTATTACTACGGTAAGATTGTCTGGTAGTCTGCTGTATTGTAGGATAGAGGAATGCATTGCCATGAATGGGCGACACATTGAGTACCTCCTGTGAACAAGTATTCAGATCTCAGAAAGTATGTGTTGTAGGACCCATGTATATTAGACATTATTTTCTTGTTTTGATGCATACTATCACCTCCTAAAATATTGTATACTTTTTAAACACCTTGTATACTTACTTACTGGCTTTTAAGGAACCCGGAGGTTCATTGCCGCCCTCACATAAGCCCGCCATTGGTCCCTAACCTGAGAAGATTAATCCATTCTCTATCATCATATCCCACTTCCCTCAAATCCATTTTGATATTATCCTCCTATCTACGTCTCGGCACCCCCAAAGATCTTTTTCCTCCGGCCTCCCAACTAACACTCCATATGCATTTCTGGATTCGCCCATACGTGCTACATGCTCTGCCCATCTCAAACGTCTCGATTTAATGTTCCTGATTATGTAGGTGAAGAATACAATGCGTGCAGTTCCGCGTTGTGTAACTTTCTCCATTCTCCTGTAACTTCATCCCTCTTAGCCCCAAATATTTTCCTAAGCATCTTATTCTCAAACACCCTTAACCTATGTTCCTCTCTCAAAGCGAGAGTCCAAGTTTCACAACCATAAAGAACAACCGGTACCGGTAATATAAATGTTTTATAATTGCTAACTTTCAGATTTTTTGACAGCAGACTGGATGATAAAAGCTTCTCAACCCAATAATAACAGGCATTTCCCATATTTATTCTGGGTTTAATTTCCTCCCGAGTATCATTAAATGATATAAATTTTATATTTGTTACTGTTGCTCCAAGATATTTGAACTTCTCCACCTCTTCAAAAGATAAATTTCCAATTTTTATATTTCCATTTCGTACAATATTCTAGTCACGAGACATATAATAATAATAATAATAATAATAATAATAATAATAATAATAATATTTATTAATACTATACACTTGAGCTACATTAGGCATTGCAGCCCGAAAGAGCAGAAGCTCGTGCTCGGGCGCAGTTCAGATCAGTTATACAAAATATATCACAAAATTACGAGAGTTCATTGAGCACAATAACATTAATAAATGGTAAAATACATACAGCATGTAATAACAGGGTCTATATACAAATAGAAAATACAGAAGTACATGAATATTAGAGTAACAATTTTAACTCAATTAGCTTAAACAATTAAATAATTAATCTGATTTGTTTCTTAAATATATGTGTGTTAAGTGTACTTAGCTCAGGGTAAGCTCTAATTAATGTATTATATATTTTGGGTCCAAAATTTCTGCTGTGTTTTAATCCAGCAGTTGTGTGGCATTTGGGAGTATTTAGAAAGAAACTGTAGTTTTGTCTCGTCTGGTATTCATGAGGATCATATTTAAATTTATACTTTGTCTTTTCGGGATTTACTTCCAAACCTATCTCTTTACTTGCTTCCAGTAAAATTCCAGTATGAGTAACAAAAATAAAATAGCATAGAGTACAGATAAGATACATAGAATGCAAAGACTAAGAGGAAGGCGGAAAATAGAGAAGATTGGAGAATGCTGGATTTATCAGTGAATGACCTGTCATTGGCATTGGCAAAAATTATGTATGTATGTATGTATGTATGTATGTATGTATGTATGTATTCACACTGCAATGGGTATATACCCGGTGGCAGTGGTAACTAATTACACTCAATAATGACAATATTAAACTTATTAATTAAAAATACAATTAATAATAATACCAATAATTAATACCAATAATTAATATTAACAATAATTTATAATAACAATAACAATAATAACAATAATAATAATAATAATAATAATAATAATAATAATAATAATAATAATAGGGAATATCCTAAATTAAATGAAGCACGATCACTTAAAATAACATTTAAAATAAATCTAATTTGTATCTTAAACCTATGTTCGAACTAAAACCCACGAGTATGATATGTTCATATCTGCACAAGTACCTTTCAACACTACACTCATTTCGCTGTCAACTCACTCACTGCACTGGAACTACGACACATTTCACTGATTCTATCCTGATTTCACTAACACTTCAGAAACATTTCACTGTTCAAATACTTTGCACTGCCACTATAAACTATAAAGCTTCACTGACAGGAACACGTTTCACTTACACAACACACTTCAATGACACAACATAATTCACACTTATGAATAAATATTTATTATTATTATTATTATTATTATTATTATTATTATTATTAGTATTATTATTATTATTATTACCACCCTCCCAGACTGATATATATTTCTTTTTTATTTCTTTTCAACAAACAATTGAAAACTGTAAATTCTTCTCTTGACTTAAATTCCATTCGTCGTCTCTTATTACCAGACTATAACGCAGAACCAACGACTCTTTGAACTTGACTGGAGAGAGGCAGACAGCCGTCTGGCGACACATCAATTACCTTGCTCCGTCTCTTGTAAATATTTGAGATCCTTCTAGAGGTCTCGGATTGTGTCCGTAGCGGAATATCTCCCCGCTGCACTCAGCGCTTTATCGAACGGTTCCCCCTCTTCGACTGGACACTACAATTCCGTTCGGATCAACACAGTTTAAGATCAGCTCTCCAAAAAAACGTAAACAGAGTTTCCACGACTGGAAAACCCCGCGTGAGTTTTAACGTAACAAAAACATTTTGAGATATTTTAAGTACAAACGCATATACTAATAATCGTGCTTTAATACTATTGGTGTAATATGAATAATGATCGGCAATCCACAGTTACAAATATAATATTGTCATGTCTCACGGTACCAACAATCAGCTTTATAATTTTAAATATTAAGCTCGTTCTCATAGAAGTTGTCACGAAGCATTTCCAATTGTTTGCTTTCATATTTTCAAATCTTACTGTTACAATTTTGTGCTACACGTGTTTATTATTGTAGGAGAAAGAAATCTGAATGAGGAAAGTCGGTTATTGTCGGGTAACAGAAGGTTAGCCTAAATTCAGCCATAGCAAAGTAAACTTCATGCTTACGTTAGTGAATTTGGTGCACATGTGTTTTCAACTGATGGAACAGTTTTGTTATGTAAAGTTTGTGAAACGACAGTTAATGGCGAAAAAATAGTAATATACGTTACAAGAGCGGTATGTTGACGTTTTCATGTTCGAGGAAAAGATTGAAAAAGCGAAACGTAGTTGAGCTTTTTTAATTTCTGAGAACATGAAAACAAACATACCGCTCGTGTATCGTACATTATTTTGTGCGAAGATCGTTTATTACATACCTGAAAGACGAATTTCTAATTAGTTGCAATGAAATCTCCATCTTGGTTTCTGTTTAATGACGGCAACAAAAATATCTATACTCCAGCAGGCCGTGATATACGTCTGTCTTTTTTTTTCCCCCCAGTCTATAAATGCGAATTTAAAACAAACGGTAAGGTTATGTAATGATTTATATTTCATTTTAATATTTTAACAATATTATTTATATAACATATTGCAGTAATA
The DNA here is from genome assembly GCA_025594305.2 of Periplaneta americana. Lineage (NCBI taxonomy): Eukaryota > Metazoa > Arthropoda > Insecta > Blattodea > Blattidae > Periplaneta > Periplaneta americana. The sequence goes on from JAJSOF020000001.1 coordinate 196,103,159, forward strand.
ACATCGGCATCTGGAATCTCGTTGATTTTTTCACGGCTTCCTTAATGTTACTTGTATCAGGAATGCAATAAGTTTCGTGGAGTAGTAGACTTTACTTAATTTTTGAAAATATTTAAAAACAATAATTAACATTGCAATTTAGGTGAAATTGCAGTGGTAAGTTTCCAATTTATAATTATTACTATGTTAAACGTCTCTAAAAATAATATGTTAAAAGCCTAAAGCAGTAAAATGAATGTCGCGCTTAAGCGGTAAGAAGAGGGAAATTGTTATGTGTGTTACGTTGGGAATACTGAATGTGGAATTTTAGACTTACCGCGGATTGGTTCTGTGCGGAAAACAAGCAAATACACACGATCTCGCAGAAAATTATTTTATAAGTCAACATGTGACACCTACGAAGTAAATATGTGAGTTATATTGATATAATCTAAATTTATTGCTGAAATATGTTTTTTTTTAATTTATAACGCCTTTTTCAAAGATTATTGTGCCTTTTTTTTTTACATTTTTATTGCCTTATTTGCCTGCCTATTTTGACTGTTATAAATTGCCTAAACATCCGGGCTCTATTAATAACAATGTTATACTATCAAAAAATAGATAACACCAAATTTGTCACATAGAAGAAACACCTATGGCAGTAACATACAGAATTTTTTGATTAACTGATCAGCAAACTACGATGCAAGCTTATTACTGATAGGGGAAGAATCCAGATTCTCCTCTGAGATCTTTACAGAAAACGGAACAGATTTAAAACGCTTTTCCAAATAATACCATGAATGGAATAAACTTAAATATGCTCCATTAATATGATGATTTCTTCCTATGCAATGCAAAATTGAATGAATTCTGAGGAATTATAAGTTTAAGGAAAATTATCGCATTATTCTATGTAAGTATTATCGAATATCGCAACAGGAGTTTAAAATATCGCATAGTTGGCAACGCCGCTACAAGTCATACTGTTACAGTAACCTTGCATTCAGATACTCTACGCTTGCGCAGGACTCTATGCCTGCACAAGTGCAAGGTGTTCTAATCGGGTAACTCTGCCTCTCACACCACGTAATAAATTACTAGCCCAGGCAGTTGACTTCGATCGAGAGGTGCAGAGGGAGGGATGGATAAAGGAAGTCTTTAAAAATGTCGGACATACATTATTAAACTGTGGTAGCGAGATAGTGAAGGATTGAAGCTATAAGAAAAAGAAATATCGTAGAGCAGCTCCGTGAAGGAGAGAAAGTACATCTGGGCGTTTGGAGAGAACAAATCTTCCATCTCCCCCTTTCTAAAGTCTCCATGCCCACCCAATACGTCTTCACATCTGCATTTGTCATATTCATGAACCGATTCGAAACTGGCGACGCATTTAAATGTCAAGTAAGGGAGTGTATTGCGTGGTCTGGTCTAGTTATGATTGTAACATCCGTCTCGGTGCAAACGCGTGTGAGAGGGGGGATTTCAAATTAGTCTAACGAGATATTGTACACAAAGGACATTAAATTCCGTCTGCAAACACGGGGGCGTAACATAGCACGTCAAAACAAGCACAGCGGGACAGGAATGCGATGAAGAGGGACGGTAAGGAACTGTGTCCAAGTATAACCACTGAGGTCGTGCTGAGAAGCCGTAACGAGGGAACTATCCCCCAGATTTAAATGATAATATATTTCATGTACATCATTCCCTGATAAATTGACTCGTAGATACTGAATATGAACAAAATCCATCCAATAGTTTAGTAGAAATCGCTGTACACAGACAGACTAGTACTAAAATTATTATATTTCATGTACATCATTCCCTGATAAATTGACTCGTAGATACTGAATATGAACAAAATCCGTCCAATAGTTTAGTAGAAATCGCTGTACACAGACAGACTAGTACTAAAATTATTATATTTCATGTACATCATTCCCTGATAAATTGACTCGTAGATACTGAATATGAACAAAATCCGTCCAATAGTTTAGTAGAAATCGCTGTACACAGACAGACTAGTACTACAATTATTACATTTCATGCAACATTCCCTGATAAATTGACTAGTAGATACTGAATATGAACAAACTCCGTCCAATAGTTTAGTAGAAATCGCTGTACACAGACAGACTAATACTGAAATTATTATATTTCATGTACATCATTCCCTGATAAACTGACTCGTAGATACTCCGAATAGTTTAATTGAAATCAAAGACAGACTCTAAAATTATTATATTTCATGTCATCATTCCCTGATAAATTGACCCGTTATGAATATGAACAAAATCCGTCCAATAGTTTAGTAGAAATCGCTGTACAGACAGACTAATACTGAAATTATTATATTTCATGTACATCATTCCCTGATAAATTGACTCGTAGATACTGAATATGAACAAAATCCGTCCAATAGTTTAGTAGAAATCGCTGTACACAGACAGACTAATACTGAAATTATTATATTTCATGTACATCATTCCCTGATAAATTGACTCGTAGATACTGAATATGAACAAAATCCGTCCAATAGTTTAGTAGAAATCGCTGTACACAGACAGACTAATACTGAAATTATTATATTTCATGTACATCATTCCCTGATAAATTGACTCGTAGATACTGAATATGAACAAAATCCGTCCAATAGTTTAGTAGAAATCGCTGTACACAGACAGACTAATACTGAAATTATTATATTTCATGTACATCATTCCCTGATAAATTGACCCGTAGGTATGAATATGAACAAAATCCGTCCAATAGTTTAGTAGAAATCGCTGTACACAGACAGACTAATACTGAAATTATTATATTTCATAAATTGACCCGTAGGTATGAATATGAACAAAATCCGTCCAATAGTTTAGTAGAAATCGCTGTACACAGACAGACTAATACTGAAATAATATTTCATGACATCATTCCTGATAAATTGACCCGTAGGTATGAATATGAACAAAATCCGTCCAATAGTTTAGTAGAAATCGCTGTACACAGACAGACTAGTACTAAAATTATTATATTTCATGTACATCATTCCCTGATAAACTGACTCGTAGATACTGAATATGAACAAAATCCGTCCAATAATTTAGTAGAAATCGTTGTACACAGACAGACTAGTACTAAAATTATTATATTTCATGTACATCACTCCCTGATAAACTGACTCGTAGATACTGAACATCAACAAAATCCGTCCATTAGTTTAATAGAAATCGCTGTCCACAGACAGACTAGTAGACTACTAAAATTATTATATTTCAAGTACATCATTCCCTGATAAATTGACTAGTATATACTGAATATGAATAAAATCCTCCAATAGTTTAGTAGAAATCGCTGTACACAGACAGACCAGTACTAAAATTATTATATTTCATGTACATCATTCCCTGATAAATTGACTAGTAGATACTGAACTAATGATTTTTAATTTTCCTCCCCCTGTTTGCCCTACACTCTGTTGTTAAATTTAAATGCAATGAGTATGAAGACACAAACGAAAAGAAATATCAAAACATAAACATTTTACACAATTAAATGAATTCGATGATTGCCCTTTGGCTTTCTTTTTTCAGCATCATAGTACTATAACTTATCTTCATACTTATGCAAAAAGAACATTAAAACACATGGCCAATGGTGTGGAACAAGAAATGTTCTCGTGTGTTCCACTTCAGAACTTCGACCCTGGTCAGTAACACAGAACTATTGCACCGTCATTAATCCTGGCTGTAAGCCCGATATTAAAATTCACAGGAATCTAAGTGATGTATTATGGTGCACACACACGCAGGTGGAACCCAATGTGAGCGGATTCCTAGATCTGCCCTTCCAACTGAACAGAATACACTAATCCCCTCACAACATATGTAAACAATCCAGATATGGACTCTCACACTGGCTTCCGAGCATTACTATAATAGCATTAACACATTTCACAAATACTGTACATAAATATCTACTAAAACATGCAAATGTATTACTCCAAGGTCATTAATATGGTGCTAGTGGTTCTTAAAAGTTGTGAGTTCGAGGACCCCTTTCATATCATTGCGCTTTGCAGGATCCCCAACATATCAACTTTATTCTTTTGCTTAGTACAAGTTAAGACAATATTTTCATCTAGGCCAGTGATGTCAAAGCAAGCGCATTTCTCTGACCTTGACGTCGTGCGCGGGCATCAAGCGCTAGGTATGCTAGGAGGAATAAGCAGCCTGTTGGATTAAGAAAACAGTGGTGCACAAACTTCAAACGGAACGTGAAATTTTATGTCGTTATTTTTATATGGCTTCTTTCTGTTTGTTATTTTCTACATTGTCTGTAAAACAAAAGTACTAACACCTATTTCTTAGCGTAATATTGCAGTTGTGTTTTAAACGTTAATAACATAATAAAGAGTAAAGAAGGAATGTTCACACAAGATAAGACAATATTTTCATCTAGGCCAGTGTTGTCAAAGCAAGCACATTCTCCTGACCTTGACGTCGTGCGCGGGCATCAAACGCTAGGTATGCTAGGAAGAATAAGCAGCCTGTTGGATTAAGAAAACAGTGGTGCACAAACTTCAAACGGAACGTGAAATTTTATGTCGTTATTTTCATATGGCTTCTTTCTGTTTGTTATTTTCTATATTGTCTGTAAAACAAAAGTACTAACACCTATATCTTAATATTGCAGTTGTGTTTTAAACGTTAATAACATAATAAAGAGTAAAGAAGGAATATTCACACAAATTCCATAATAACTACAACTATACTGTACTAAGTGAATTAAACACATCATTCATAAAGAAAGTGATATCCCAAAAAAGGGATTGAGTATGACATGATAAGTTGGAATTTATATTGATGGTATCTTTAGCCTTATAAAAGTAATCAATAAACTAATCAAAACAATATTACAGTACAAAGCGAAGTTACCTAGGTGCTGTATCTGTTTTAAGTGTAACTAATATTACATAACAAAACTCTCATTGCATTATGCTTTTAAGATGATATTGGTGAGCAACTTCCTATCATCAGAATATTAAATTATTTTCTCGAAATATACTGAAGCTATAGAGCTGACATTTTTACAACACATAAGCACGTATCTTTTGCTTATGATGTAACAGTGGTTGCTTTGTTAATTCACTTCCTTACAAACAATTTCCATGCGAATATTTTCAAAATTTTCAATGCACTATCTTCAGTAATACGTATATACGGTATATTAGATTTATCAAAACATTCTGTAAGGCTACTAAATAAATAGGCCTATATCTGAAAATTTCACTTTTCTATACGAAAAGTTGAGAAAATATTTCTTTTGAATAAAAAAATCAAACTTGTGAAAAATGAGCATTAAAATTAAAACTTACATTCTTATAATGCACTTAAACTTCTCGGACAAATCTGTTACCATGGATACAGTTTTAATAAGTTCTCTTCCCTTTATCTATTGAATCAGTGCTGGCCATCCCTGAATATAGCTCGACCAAGCGGCATATACCACCTCTTTCGTCTGTCTCTTTCCTTTCCGCTGTAAAGCGCTCAGGCTCTCCTGGGCTCTAAAGCGCGCGCTTTCTCCTGTGGGCATCAATTGACATGCCTGTGGTAGAGTGTAAGGGAAGGCCCTATGGTCTTAACTCTGCCAGTATAAATAAAGAATTATTATTATTATTACAGATCGAAGGTCGCACTTGTGTGACTCTCATGTATCGGACGGGTTTTGAAGCCGCGACCTCAACGCAGACGGCCGCACTTTCACCAGCATAGTGGGTCAGCTGTGCAGGAGGCGTGGGATCGCATCGTGACCGGTCGGAGCGTCCCACAGCTGCGGGGATCGAATCCAGTTAGCCGCTTGCCGACTGCCTCGCAGTAATTGATTTCACTGCCTTGGTTATTGTTTCCTTAATTGATGCTAGGCCGTCGTTGAAGGTTCGCGGCCATGCACTTAATTGCAAGGGTGTTCACGGAGAACCTGAGCCTACACACGGATATTCAAGGACAATCTAATGCAAGAAAAGTGAGAATTCTGCAGTCAATTTACTAATTTCTATAAATAAAACTGCTCCGAATTATACAGGGCGTAACAAAAATATTGGAACAAACTTTGGAACCCGGTTCTCTACAACATGAAATAAATGTCATATAACAGGCCTGCAGAACCCGTAAGTAGGGGAAATTATGACGTCAGGCTCACTCCGCTTCTATTGAGGATGATCGACTTCCGCGTAGAGTTGTTTACATTCTCTGCCCGTCAAAGGTGCATGAGTGGCGGCATGTAATTTTCAAAAAGGATTATAATAAATTCATTGTATTTATAATGCGTTATCTCGTTTCAAGGCTTACGATTATGCTTGATTTCCTGTCGGTAGTTTCTTTGAGATTTCTTTGCACCTAGCCTGCTTTAGATTTTCGTAAACTTTCCTCCTATCATCACCTGCGGAAACATAAATTTATAGCATTCAAGTAATGAACCTTGAAAGTCACTATTAATTTCAATTCAAAATGAACACAACGAGTGACGTCTTTAATTTAACAGTAGCCTATATAATTAATAATCAATATACAGTTCATAATAATGAACTTACCCGAAAGTTTGTGCATTCCATAATTCTTAATATAGGCTTTGGTGAAATGTGGTTTAATATTGAAATGACGAGTAGAAATAAATTGGATGGGACACAGTAAATAAGCAATTGTTTCGTTTTCAACAACAAAATAATCATTTTCCCATTTCCTTTGGAAGTAGTATTCCTTCACGGGTTTAGATTTTGCAATGTTCCAGTTCTCTTTAAACTGCAATACGCGTATTGTGTATGTATGTATGTATGTATGTATGTATGTATGTATGTATGTATGTATGTATGTATGTATGTATGTATGTATGTATGTATTTTTTATTATTTATTTGGCTGGAGTGCGTTACAATGTTGAATGACAGCATTGACATCCGGTCATTATAGCTATCACTCACTTATCAACGCACAATTTATTTATCGTCCTATTACTAGTAAAACCAGTTAAGACTAGTAATCCAAGTTTTGTAAAAACAGGAATTAAAACTTTATTAATGCACGAAAAATCATAATAAATTCTTCAAATAAAGTAATTGGTTTGTTGCCTGCAAGCAACATTTCGGACTTATTTCATTTTAGTAGAATACAGAGCACGGAAATACAAGTCGGGGACTGTACTTAACTTATTTTACTCAAAGAATGGACTTAATCGACTTTACTAGTAATAGGACAATATATATATACATAGGCAGACCTCCTACATTATATGCACACATACATTTTAGAATTTATTTTACATGTCTTTTAACTTATTTATTTCCCTCATTCATTTTTCTCTTACTTTCTAAAGGTATGTTCCTAAGGATTTTATTATCTGTTCATTTGTAATTCTTGATAGCGTATTGTATACCTGCCGCCGCGAGAATGAATGTTGATGCAGCTAAGCGTAACTAGAACGCTATGACCACACTAGTAGAAAAGGTGGGTGGGGTAAGAAGGAGTAGTAATGCAGTCGCTCTGAAGAGTTACAGTTCTGCAGGTCTGTCATATAAACACGAATCCGTAAATGGCAGCTTTTCAATTCAATTTAATTTATTAGGCAACTAACATAGAATTACGATTTCGTCACATATGATATGTTTGAAAAACTTAGCTAGGCTAATATGAAAACTAACTTATTTACTTACTGGCTTTTAAGGAACCCAGAGGTTCATTGCCGCCCTCACATAAGCCCGCCATCGGTCCCTATCCTGAGCAACATTAATCCAGTCTCTATCATCATATCCCACCTCTCTTAAATCCATTTTAATATTATCCTCCCATCTACGTCTCGGCCTCCCCAAAGGTCTTTTTCCCTCCGGCCTCCCAACTAACACTCTATATGCATTTCTGGATTCGTCCGTACGTGCTACATGCCCTGCCCATCTCAAACGTCTGGATTTAATGTTCAAATTATGTCAGGTGAAGAATACAATGCGTGCAGTTCTGTGTTGTGTAACTTTCTCCATTCTCCTGTAATTTCATCCCTCTTAGCCCCATATATTTTCCTAAGAACCTTATTCTCAAAACCTTTAACCTATGTTCCTCTGTCAAAGTGAGAGTCCAAGTTTCACAACCATAAAGAACAACCGGTAATATAACTGTTTTATAAATTCTAACTTTCAGATTTTTTGACAGCAGACTGGATGATAAAAGCTTCTCAACCGAATAATAACAGGCATTTCCCATATTTATTCTGGGTTTAATTTCCTCCCGAATGTCATTTATATGGTTGCTCCAATATATTTGAATTTTTCCACCTCTTCAAAAGATAAATTTCTAGTTTTTCATATTTCCATTTCGTACAATATTCTCGTCACGAGATATAATCATATACACTATGAAAACTAACAAAATATAATTAAATTTAATAATTAATACAATTTCATACATATTATACATTAAAACTAAAAAAATATATAATTAAGTTTAATTTAATTTAATAAAAATTTCATTCGAATTATTGTTTAAAAAGTCAAGAATCTATTAAACCATGTGTATTTATGGAGCATATGACTCAATTAAGATACCAGGAAACCAACAATGCAGAACTGAACGTTGTGCCACTCTTCCATGGAGAGACGGATCCCACTCCACAGTGTCTCGACAGGTGACACCTCTACTTCCGGAACCAATAAACATCCACTCGTTGGCTCTTTTAAGGGTGCGGGGAGCCTCAAGTCTAGGCATCAGCACCCTTTTGATGCCGCGCACTACACTGCAGACAAATAGCAATAACAGGAGAAGAAGCTGACAGGTCCAATTCATTTTACGAGAACCAGTCTTAAAGAATGTGCCACCCGGCAAGGTTTCATAATTTGTACCACTTCGTCTGCTTCCCGTCTCGTAAATCCATGTTTATGGCTTCGAATGATGGAAATGGGTAAGATAGTTCAAACGACGGGTGATACCGCTCTTACGTAGATGTATTAGATGCTTTTTGGTGTCTTTCCGTTCTCCACTTCGTGTAGTGCAAATTGGGGGAATCTGGAACGAGGGGTTGAGTGCCATTCTTGTAACCGTGAACGGTTAAGATAACGGATAAACTCCAGAACACGGTACCCTACCTTCCCTCTACCCCCACCGCACCTACCGTGCAACTTGCTACTTTCCTTGCTGACTCCTCCTCTCTCGCGTTCTCACGCTGCATCTCGCTCCATTCGAGACGCGCGCCACCTCGAAACATCATGGCGGCCACTGACGATCTCCGTGAACATCGCGGACCCGATGAAAAAAAAGCGGGGTTTCGGGGCTGCAAGCCCCGAAGATGACCCGACGTTTAGCACATGATGAAAAAAAGCGGGGGTTCGGGGCTGCAAGCCCCGAAGATGGCCCGACGTGTTGCACATGATGAAAAAAAGCGGGGTTTCGGGGCTGCAAGCCCCGAAGATGACCCCACGTGTAGCACATGATGAAATAAAGCGGGGTTTCGGGCACTGAAAAGTGCCTTTTCGAAAACATGATGATGCGCATTTGACAAATGCTGACTCTGCTCTTTTCTGATTATTTGTAGGCACTGAAAAGTACCTTTCGGTTTGACCACGATTGTTGCTTGCAGGGGAATTATTAGCAAGTCTCCTCGCTTGGTCCTGCCTGCTCGGGGGATGAATTAACCTCGCTGCTGAAGCTGTGCACGGCGAAAATATCGACGAACGATTCCATGTTGCTGATAGAGGAACACAGTCGCACATCCAACCCTTTCGCACGTCGGCACAAAACTGTAGGCACGCCAAGATATCCAGCGTCACCTGTTAATTTCGCCACCCCTTCCTTCTCTGATTGGACAGTCGTGGCTTAGGTACCGTTAACTCCACGCTACTTCAATCCCCCGCCCGCCAACTAGTCACATGAATTTACATTAATTTATGCACTTGAAATACAACATAAAATCGCTTTATGATAACATATATATCCCTCAACATTATTACAAGGAGAAATATTACTTTCACGATAATTTATATCAAATACCATCATGTCTACGCAGTAAATTATTCTTCATCATTGATACTTGCATCCCGCATGTTGCCATTTTTTCTCCTTGGTCCATATATATACGAGTTCCGAAATTTTTCAACCAAGAACATGTGTTCTCCAGAGAGACTGCTGAGGATTCCGGCTGCTGAGGACTTCTGAGGATTCAAGATTCAACAAAGAAGATGAACAACCTGAAGAAGAATAACAACATGTACAGCAAGGACATAGAAGAACAGAATAACACCACATGAAGAGAGAGAAAAAGGGAAGAGAGAGAGGGGAAGGAGGGAAAGGAATAGGGAATTTATTCCCAAGCAGGTAATTTTTTCCTCACATCGCCGTTCCCCCACCCAATATTACCCATAGTTCCCACCGTCCCCTAGTGACTTGGGGTGGGGGTGGCAAGGGGGTACCGTGTTCTGGAGTTTTCCCAAGATAACCACGGAGTGTAAATCTACTAGACAGCAAAGCAGCCCACATTTGCTCTGTATCTCAACAAATTTTAAAGCTATTTATTTATTTTGCTAATAATAGTATCATAAAATATATTATAAACAGAAAAACTTTAGCTCATCCTTGAAAGAGTAGAACTCGTGCTCAGGAGCAGATGCCTGAATTGAAATTAAGAACTATATAATACAGTTTATCTTATGTCTACTACGTAATAAGAATATATAAATTTTAATTTACTTCCAACTTACTTACAAATGACTTTTAAGGATACCGCAGGTTCATTGCCGCCCTCACGTAACCTGTAAGCAAGATTAATCCAGTCTCTATCACCAAACCCCACCTCCCTCAAATCCACTTTAATATTATCTTCCCATCTACGTCTCGGCCTCCCCAAAGGTCTTTTTCCCTCCGGCCTCCCAACTAACATTCTATATCCATTTCTGGATTCGCCTATACGTGCTACATGCCCTGCCCATCTCAAACGTCTGGATTTAATGTTCCTAATTATGTCAGGTGAAGAATACAATACATTATTTTAATGTACCGAAGTACATATGATATTTTCATGCAGATATTCTGCGTCATCATACGATGAAAGAGTAGTGGAACGGAGAAAAATTCTCTCCGGCGCCGGGATTTGAACCCGAGTTTTCAGTTCTACGTGCTTATGTTTTATCCATTAAGCCACACCGGATACCACCCCGGCGTCGAACAGAATTGTCTCTGATTAAGTTCCAACTCTTGGGTTCCCTCTAGTGGCCGCCCTCTAAACTACGTCATAGATGTCTATGAACATAGGACCGAAGTCCACAAGTGCTGAGGTGCACTCGTTATGAGTGACTGGTTGGCCGGGATCCGACGGAATAAGCGCCGTCTTAAACCACGAAATGAATTACGCATATAATATACATTATTTTAATGTACCGAAGTACATATGATACTTTCATGCAGATATTCTGCGTCATCATGCGATGAAAGAGTAATGGAACGGAGAAAAATTCTCCGGCGCCGGGATACAATGCATGCAGTTCTGCGTTGTGTAACTTTCTCCATTCTCCTGTAACTTCATCCCTCTTAGCCCCAAATATTTTCCTAAGCACCTTATTCTCAAACACCCTTAATCTCTCTCTTCCTCTCTCAAAGTGAGAGTCCAAGTTTCACAACCATAAAGAACAACCAGTAATATAATTGTTTTATAAATTCTAACTTTCAGATTTTTGACAGCAGACTAGATGTCAAAAGCTTCTCAACCGAATAATAACAGGCATTTCCCATATTTATTCTGTGTTTAATTTCATCCCGAGTATCATTTATATTTGTTACTGTTTCTCAAAGATATTTGAATTTTTCCACCTCTTCGAAGGATAAATCTCCAATTTTTATGTTTCCATTTCGTACAATATCTGGTAACGAGACATAATCATATACTTTGTCTTTTCGGGATTTACTTCCAAAACTATCGCTTTACTTTCTTCAAGTAAAATTTCCGTGTTTTTCCTAATCGTTTGTGGGTTTCCTCCTAAAGGTACGCTTATTCCGTCGGATCCCGGCCAACTAGTCACTCATTACGAGTGCACCTCAGCACATGTGTGGACTTCGGTCCTAGGTTCATAGATATCTATGGCGTAGTGCAGAGGGCGGCCACTAGAGGGAACCCAAGAGTTGGAACTTAAAACTGAGACGATTCTTCCGACGTCGGGGTGGAATCCGGTGTGGCTTAGTGGATAAAGCGTCAGCAAGTAGAACTGAAAACCTGGGTTCAAATCCCGGCGCCGGAGAGAATTTTTCTCCGTTCCATTACTCTTTCATCGTAAAAAATTATTTAAACAATTTTCAATATTTAAATTATTTTCAAACTGCAGGTGGAAAATGTATCCACCCAAAGATATTATCACTTCAGTTGTTAGTCGTATCATACACACCTTAACTATCTTTTCCCGTCACAAAGTGCGATCGCTTCTTATATCTCCGAGTGTACATAACAAACAGGTACGGAATTTCACCGGAGAAGACCTGATAGATGCATCGGTGATCCCGACGTGTGGCGATGAGGGTAAATTGGGAGGGTGGAAGGCAATCTTGTGTTGAAGCCTCCACCCCGAGGGCGCGTGGAATTCAAATTACGAGCTGCCACCCTTCTTACCAAACGAATATCTTAGTACGGTTCGTTTCCGCTATCCCCTGACAAGCCTCAAGGCGCCAATAATAACCTTTTCGGAAGGAAGGTTACCTAGCAACGGGACCCACCTGGGGCAGTGCCGCCGATGCGACGCCTGGACGGTCTAATAGATAATAAAGCCAATCCGGAGGTCGTTACTGACGCTTCACCTCTCCGGCAAATTAGGAGCTCGCGCTGGGATTTTCATACGTAGCAGAAATGAGGACCTCCTTAAAACTGAGTCCTGACAGCAGAGTCAGCGAAGAAAGTTGTCTGTGGATTGTTATAAGTTACAGCGGAGATATTCAAGACAAAAGACGGCAACTGCATTCATACCGCTCCGTAACAAGCAGTGGATCATTTCTTTCGGGTTCACAAAATTATTTTTAATTCAGAAATTTGTAGTAAAGTAGGTGCAGGTCGAACTGATTTCAATTTAAATGTAATAAGAAGTTTCATTCTAACCGAAACATCTAATACTAAACAAAACAGACTGGATGGAAACTTACAACCATTCTTTTCAGTTATGAATTCTTCAGTCAAACTCGGTGCTCTACGAATGAGAAGAAATAAAGCGTAAGTAATGACTGAGAGGTGGATATATGAACGAGTGGGTGGTTAGTGACGAGTGAAATACATGGAAGAGTTAGTAGGTGAGTGAACGACTGAGTTGACAAGTGAACGAAAGGAAAAGTAGCTGAACGAGTGGGTGGGTAGATGGACGAGTGGGTGGGTATAGGCGGAAGAATGGGTAGGCATTGGAACGAGTGGATGGTCAGGTGAGTGAGTGGATGAGCAGGTAAACGAGTGGATGAACGGGTGAACGAGTGGAAGACCAGTTGAACGAGTGGATGAGTGAGCATTTGAACGAGTGAGTGGGCAGGTGAACGAGTGGATGAACAGGTGAACGAGTGGATGAACAGGTGAACGAGTGGATGAACAGGTGAACGAGTGGATGAGTGAGCATTTGAACGAATGGGTAGGCACATGAACGAGTGGATGGGCAGGTGAACGAATGGATGAACAGGTGAACGAGTGGGTGAGCAGGTGAACGAGTGGGTGGGCAGGTGAACGAGTGGATGAGCAGGTGAACGAGTGGATGAACAGGTGAACGAGTGGATGAGTGAGCATTTGAACGAGTGGGTGTGCAGATGAACGAGTGAATGGGCAGGTGAACGAGTGGATGAACAGGTGATCGAGTGGATGACCACTTGAACGAGTGGGTGAGCAGGTGAACGAGTGGATGAGCAGGTGAACGAGTGGATGAACAGGTGAACGAGTGGATGAGTGAGCATTTGAACGAGTGGGTGTGCAGATGAACGAGTGAATGGGCAGGTGAACGAGTGGATGAACAGGTGATCGAGTGGATGACCACTTGAACGAGTGGGTGAGCAGGTGAACGAGTGGATGAGCAGGTGAACGAGTGGATGAACAGGTGAACGAGTGGATGAGTGAGCATTTGAACGAGTGGGTGGGCAGGTGAACGAGTGGATGGGCAGGTGAACGAGTGGATGAACAGGTGAACGAGTGGATGAACAAGTGAACGAGTGGATGGACAAGTGAACGAGTGGGTGGGCAGGTGAACGAGTGGGTGGACAGGTGAACGAGTGGATGGGCAGGTGAACGAGTAGGTGGACAGGTGAACGAGTGGATGAGTGAGCATTTGAACGAGTGGGTGTGCAGATGAACGAGTGAATGGGCAGGTGAACGAGTGGATGAACAGGTGATCGAGTGGATGACCACTTGAACGAGTGGGTGAGCAGGTGAACGAGTGGGTGGGCAGGTGAACGAGTGGATGAGCAGGTGATCGAGTGGATGACCACTTGAACGAGTGGGTGAGCAGGTGAACGAGTGGGTGGGCAGGTGAACGAGTGGATGAGCAGGTGAACGAGTGGATGAACAGGTGAACGAGTGGATGAGTGAGCATTTGAACGAGTGGGTGGGCAGGTGAACGAGTGGATGGGCAGGTGAACGAGTGGATGGACAGGTGAACGAGTGGGTGGGCAGGTGAACGAGTGGGTGGGCAGGTGAACGAGTGGGTGGGCAGGTGAACGAGTGGATGAACAGGTGAACGAGTGGATGAGTGAGCATTTGAACGAGTGGGTGGGCAGATGAACGAGTGAATGGGCAGGTGAACGAGTGGATGAACAGGTGAACGAGTGGATGACCACTTGAACGAGTGGGTGAGCAGGTGAACGAGTGGGTGGGCAGGTGAACGAGTGGATGAGCAGGTGAACGAGTGGATGAACAGGTGAACGAGTGGATGAGTGAGCATTTGAACGAGTGGGTGGGCAGGTGAACGAGTGGATGGGCAGGTGAACGAGTGGATGAACAGGTGAACGAGTGGGTGGGCAGGTGAACGAGTGGGTGGGCAGGTGAACGAGTGGGTGGGCAGGTGAACGAGTGGATGGACAGGTGAACGAGTGGATGAGTGAGCATTTGAACGAGTGGGTGGGCAGATGAACGAGTGAATGGGCAGGTGAACGAGTGGATGAACAGGTGAACGAGTGGATGACCACTTGAACGAGTGGGTGAGCAGGTGAACGAGTGGGTGGGCAGGTGAACGAGTGGATGAGCAGGTGAACGAGTGGATGAGCAGGTGAACGAGTGGATGACCACTTGAACGAGTGGATGGGCAGGTGAACGAGTGGGTGGGCAGGTGAACGAGTGGATGAGCAGGTGAACGAGTGGATGAACAGGTGAACGAGTGGATGGGCAAGTGAACGAGTGGATGGGCAGTTGAACGAGTGGGTGGGCAGGTGAACGAGTAGGTGGGCAGGTGAACGAGTAGGTGGGCAGGTGAACGAGTAGGTGGGCAGGTGAACGAGTGGATGAACAAGTGAACGAGTGGATGGGCAGGTGAACGAGTGGGTGGACAGGTGAACGAGTAGGTGGGCAGGTGAACGAGTAGGTGGGCAGGTGAACGAGTGGGCGGACAGGTGATCAAGTGGTTGGACAGGTGAACGAATAGATGAATAGTTGAAAGAGTGAACAGATAGAAAGTGGGTAGGTAGATAAAGAAATAGGTGGGCCGGCGAATAAAATTAGTGCTTGGCAAGTGAGTGGGTGGATGGAAGCACGAATAATATTTGTTGTAAAATAGCTAGTGAGTGGGTGGTTAGGTGAGTTGTGTCACAGTCTGCCGGACTGATAGATTCATGCATCGGTGTTCGCAAACTTGCCCCATCTTAAGTACTTGCTTGTAAAGCTTATAGCGCCACGTGTGGGGATGCTGTCGCCATAATTCAGCTCAGATGACCTCTAAAGGGGAAACTAAAGGTCACAACTCGACGGGTGGCGCTGTACTAGTGACCCAGCCAGCTAATCCCTGCGGGTCCGCCATACTGCACGTAAACTCCAAGTGCAATATGCCAGTACGAAGCAGGAAAATATAATGAACGTTCCAGGAAGAGCTTGTTGTGCGCGCTGACCTTGTTTCAATAATGACGTGTTTCGTTTATTCTGTAAATACATACAAGTTCCATACAAGCAAATATTGTAGACCAAAGAATTCAGTTGTACAGGAGAGTAAATCTTAATTATTTTATGGGAGGAGATGGGTGAAAACTCTAATTTCTACAATTTTTAACTAAAGTGTTTTATTTTTTGCACAAATGCCCTTCTTAAAATATGTAGAGACAGGGGTAGACAAATCCCGGGCGTCAGGTATGTAACATCTGAGTGTTTTTGGTATTGATTTCAATTTTTTCTTTTTCGTTGCTGGTAACTCTATAGCATCTATTAGATGCTTTATGGTTGTGCTAACAGATGGAGTTACTTGTCAACAATGTGACGCTGAAACGTGTGTTCAGGTTAATGCCCAGCAAAAGTCCTGATGTATTTTGCGATGATTGGTTAATATTAACCCGGCACACTCACAATCACACTCACATACATACAAATTTCCAGACTCTTCTTCTTAAAGAAAAATTCACCGAGAGTCGAGCCCGGGAATCGAACCCGGGACCTCCTGATCTGGAAGCCAGCATGCTGACCAACAGACCACGGAGGCAGTTCAAAATTTTTAAAACCGATTTCTTTTATGTCTCTACGATTAATACGCAATGTTAACAAAAGCTGTTCTAGAAAAATGTTCAAGTGTGTAATGTGTTTTATTAATTACAATATTTTTAATATCTTCTTCTTATGACGTATTGAGCCTAATGGCCTGTTACGATCTCACTCCATCGTTTCAGCGGACGGCCCAAAATATCTTGTTCCTACAGAGTGGTAATTTAGTACTTGGCGTGGTATCTTTGTTCTAGGCATCCTGAATATATGAGATTTCCATTTCTGTCTATAATTTTGAATTTTCTCTAAATTGAGTCAATATTTAATTCTTTCAAAATATCAACATTTTTCTTCTTGTCTAATCTAGTACAGCCAGCAGTTCTTAAAACTTCATTTCATTGGCAGTGATTCGGTGTCCATCACATTTGCGTATGGTCCAAGCTTCACTTCCATACAAGAGAACAGGTCTCGCCAATGTTTTATAGATTTTAATTCTTGTATGTCCTTGGACAACAGAAGATTTGAAAATGTTATTAATGGTATTCATTGCATAGTTAAAGTAATTCAGTTTTGTAGAAATATCTCTTTCTTGTTCATAGCTCAAATGATAACCCAAACACTTAAAACATGAGACCTGTTCTACAGGTTTATTAAAAGGTAAAGGTAACCCTGTAACATGCCATGAAGGCACTTGGGGGGCATGGAGGTAGAGGCCCATGCTTTCCATGACCTCGGCACTAGAATGAGGTGGTGTGGTCGGCACCACGCTCTGACCGCCTTTTACCCCCGGGAAAGACCCGGTACTCAATTTTGTAGGAGGCTGAGTGAACCTCGGGGCCGTTCTGAAAGTTTGACAACGAGAAAAAATCCTGTCATCACCTGGGATCGGACGCCGGACCTTCCAGTCCGTAGCCAGCTGCTCTACCAACTGAGCTACCCGGCCGCCACAGGTTTATTACAAAGGCAAATTTTGCTGCGGAGATGATTTTTTACCAATGAATCCCATTACTTTAGTTTAATTAATTGAAATTTCCATCCCGTATTCCTCAGAAATGAGTTGTAATTGGAAAACAGAACGTTGGAGGTCATTTTCAGAATCTGCTAATAATATTACATCATCTGCAAATGGTTAATATATCTAACTAAGTTTCTAGTATTTTAGTAAATGTACCTTTATCCTAGCTGAAATGTTTTTCTCATTGCATATTAAATGCGATTGAAGTGTTATATGTGGTAAATAAGAAAAACGACCATAGTTTGTGCAATGTGAGTGATGATTGTATATGGATTACGTAGTGAGTTGAGTCAGAATGGAATAACTTACAGTAACGAACCTTAAAACAGTTGATTAGGAGGTGATAGACAACATAATAGTTATATTATAACCGAGATCAAAAGTAGGAAATAGAATTTCAGAGTACAGTTGATTTATTAATGGTAACATAGGAAATACAAGCACGTGAACATCAAGTGGAAGAGTAGCAATAAAATTGTAGAGAAATGTAAATATGAGTTACAGAGTAATTTAAATACAGTAATGTGAAGGTTAACCATAACAGATATAGATGCTGTTGACAACTATATGTACAGGGACATCGTTTTATTTTTACTAACATTTTTAATATTAACTTGGCTATATCTCTGGATCAACGCCGTTTGCTACCCACTTCCACGACTGGAGTTCGATGATACTGCCGTAATATACAAACAAATCACTTTACTATGTACAGGAGGAAAGAAAAGTAGTTCATCCATTTACGTAAACTAGGAAATATTGCGCTTTTGAGTTTGATCATTTTCATTAGGTTTTCGTTTAATCAAAATACAGTACAGTATTAACAATGAGTGTTTTTACTCACAAACTGAGCCGTCCATGTGGACGTATTCATTATGCAGTGTATATTATACTGTCTACAGCACATTAGCGTACGATATAGAGAATGAAGTTAAATTTAAAAATAATCGTAATATGGATATTTAAACACATTTTTTTAAAATGGCCATTTCGATACAGGCTTCAGTTCTAATGTGCATATTATCGCACTATAGACTATTGTACGTAATCCCAATTACTAGTTTCGTTCTTCGTACTAGTAACTCATATTGAAATAATTCTGTACCTACTCTATAAAAGAGTACCTTACGTACTGTAAATTCAATCTTCACTTCTGCCCGATCCGAAAGGATAAAATCACTCAGACATACTATCTACTGTCCGTCCAAGTGGTTATGTCGCAGGGTCGTAGAAAGGGGGGAAATCACGTGACAGTTAATTACTTAACGGGGCCCTTTTATTTAAGTTATTTTGAACAGTTGTATAATATTACGTAGACGTCCAATTCCTAACAGAAATTAATGTTCACAGAAAAAAGGGAAAAACAGCCCAGCCACTAGCTGGCGAATAAAAGCTGGTGGGGGAAACCGGGATACGACGTAGGCAAATGGACGACAGTACCTGTGCGAAAATGATTCAGCTCTTTCGTCACTGGAAAACGCGAACATATTTTTGGAACGTACTGTTTACTATGACCGTAAGGCTACTATAACTGTGTATGCGGTCTTGGATCTGTGTGGAGGACGGTTGAACTTCATTAGTAGAAGAGGTGGGAGTGAAGTACATTAAAAAACTCAGGTACAATAAAAATTGAAGTAAAAATAAAATGACGTCCCTGTATATGTGAGTGTATGTGTGTGTTTGTACAGTATATATAATATCATTGCATGTGTGAAAGAAATATGGTGGCTCTTGAGAAAAAAAAATTAAAGAAAAAAAAAAGCGGCAGCTGTCTGAAAACTTGAGTTTTGTCTACCCCTGCGTGTACCTGTATATGCTACAAAATTTCGTTCAAGTAACTTAAGTAGTTTTTGAGTTATGCACTTTTTTAAGGTAACATATTTTCAGAATCAATATGCTACCATACATTTTAAATACATGATCCATAAATTCCTCTACATATATTTAGAAAATCACCGAGTATCCATATTTTAAAAATTTATCCTGAGAAAAGAGAAAGTAATTATTTTTATTTTAGTAGATTATTTTACGACACCGTATCAACATCTCAGGTTATTTAGTATCTGAATGAGTTGAAAGTGATAATGCCGATGAAATGAGTCCGGGGTTCAACACCGAAAGTTACCCAGCATTTGCTCATATTGCACTGAGGGAAAACTGCGGAAAAAACCTCAACCAAGTAACTTGCCCCGACCGGGAATCGAACCCTGGCCACCTGGTTTCGCGGCCAGACTCGCTAACCGTTACTCCACAGGTGTGGACGAGAAAGAACATGATTACTTGCTCAAGATAGAACTTTGTGTCTATTCTATAGACATTACTTTTTATTTCAAACGTTATTAAAACATCAGGTAATGTATTTCATTAATCAAAATTTACTTTACACAGCACGCAAAAAAATAACTCAGTTTGATAGCTTTCAAATTATTTAAAATACTTTGGAACTCGAATATGTAGAATTGTTCTAAAAATGGAAGTGCTAAAAACCAATTTGAACGGATAGAACGAAGCATTTAAAGAGCGCAGTTATTTAAATATGACGTAATTAGTTACAGTGGTAGGATCCTCAAAATTTGGTGGTACATAAATGAGACTCTGTACATTTATTTTTTGCAGTAAAAAAATGCAGTATGATCAGATATGCTAGATATTTCACCCATTTCCTCCCTTAAACACGCAATGCTGTCAATATATCTGTGTCTTTTATTTAGGTAGTATCTATTTATTTTTTTCTCATTTTTTAATTTTAAATTTGTAATTACACTTATGTCTTTTTTAACAAGTCTGTACTGTCTACTGTAATTGGGGCTTTGCCCTGTTAAATAAATAAATAAGTAAATAAATTAAT
Organism: Periplaneta americana; assembly: GCA_025594305.2. Lineage (NCBI taxonomy): Eukaryota > Metazoa > Arthropoda > Insecta > Blattodea > Blattidae > Periplaneta > Periplaneta americana. The sequence goes on from JAJSOF020000001.1 coordinate 196,123,659, forward strand.
AAATGAATGCATAAATAAATGAATCAATGAATGAAGCAATTAATGAATGAATTAAATAAATAAATAAAATAAATAGACAAATAAAATAAATAAATAAATTAAATTAAATAAATAAAAAAATTAATTAATTAAATAAAATAAATAAATTGAATAAATAAATTAAATAAATAAAATAAATTAAATAAAATAAACAGATAGATAGACAGATAGATAGATAGATAGATAGATAGATAGATAGATAGATAGATAGATAGATAGATAGATAGATAGATATACAGAGATAGAGATAGATAGATAGATAGATAGATAGATAGATAGATAGATAGATAGATAGATAGATAGATAGATAGATAGATAGATAGATAGATAGATAGATAGATAGATAGATAGATAGATAGATAGATAGATAGATAGATAGATAGATAGATAGATAGATAGATAGATAAGATAGATAAGATAGATAAGATAGATAGGTAGGTAGGTAGGTAGGTAGGTAGGTAGGTAGGTAGATAGGTAGATAGGTAGATAGATAGATAGATAGATAGATAGATAGATAGATAGATAGATAGATAGATAGATAGATAGATAGATAGATAGATAGATAGATAGATAGATAGATAGATAGATAGATAGATAGATAGATAGATAGATAGATAGATAGATAGATAGATAGATAGATAGATAGATAGATATAGATAGATAGATAGACAGAGACAGACAGAGACAGACAGACAGACAGACAGATAGACAGATAGATAGACAGACAGACAGACAGACAGACAGACAGACAGACAGACAGACAGACAGACAGACAGACAGACAGACAGACAGACAGACAGACAGATAGATAGATAGATAGATAGATAGATAGATAGATAGATAGATAGATAGATAGATAGATAGATAGATAGATAGATAGATAGATAGATAGATAGATAGATAGATAGATAGATAGATATCAAAAGCGTATAGTGTACAATGAAAACTACAGTATATGCAACGTAACATACTACTTCGGACATGGGATTCCGTCGCATGTAAGACAGGCATTAATTTTCAAGACCCAAAAATAAATGTTTTATTTTGTAATACACACTGGGACTTGCGTGGCTACAGCAAACGACAAGCGTGTTCGACCTTGCCTACCGGACGACCAGTGAGATGTTCTGAACTTTACAGAGTTCTAAGAAAGTAAGCAACGAAAACTTCTTTTGACATATCAGTCCTATAACGTATTAAATTTCACGTGCGATCATAATGTTTCACTGCTTTGACAGATATTTCAACTATCTGGCTGCCTCCACCTCATTGGTCTTCATCATCATCATCATCATCATCATCATCATCATCATCATCATCATCATCATCTGCACCTTCACTATCAGCATCACTTTTCGAAAACATTTCAGCCTGACAAAATTGTTGCTTTCTTCGTTCCCTACCAGAGCTATAAATAATAATAATAATAATAATAATAATAATAATAATAATAATAATAATAATAATAATAATAATAATAATGGCTTTCTTTAACCTGGCAGAGTTAAGGCCGTAAGGCCTTCTCTTATACTTAACCAGGATTAAAAATTGCTTACATAGTTGAACATGAAACTGGATCGGAATTAAGTAATTACATACGGATGCGATTTAGGTACATAATGAGATCAAAAGAGATAGTTACATAAAAATTTACCTCATAAAATAAAAATAAACATAGTGGAATACATATTAATGTTGTTAGAATCAAATACGAATCACATAAAAACAGAAACCGATAATTCAATAAAAAAATGTACACAGTAAAAATAAAAATAAACAGATTAGTATACATATTAGTATTAGATTACAATTAAGTAAGATTTACATAATTAAACCAGAAACCGACAATTGAATAAAATGTACACAAAAATAGATTAATAATAAAAAAACAACACAGTGGGATACAGATTGGCGTTAAGTAATAAATAAACACGACTTACATGATTACATAATAAAACAAACAAAAAAATAAAATAAAAATAAAAAAATAAAAATAAATACAGTGGAACACATTGCATTAAATATTTGCAACGCGTTAGGTCTGGCAATTCATCATAAGATATTTTTCTAATTTACATTTAAAGGAAATTAAAGTTCGGCAGCCCTTGACTTCAAGCGGCAGAGAATTCTAGTGACGAAAACTAGTAACAGTGAAAGATGAAGAATAAAGAGATGATGTGTGGAGTGGTATTTCTAGCGTGTTATCATATACATGTACTGCTCATTCGGTAACCTCATTCCTCATCAGCTTATCACTCATAAATCATAACTCTCTTAATCTTTGATAGCTGTGTCAACACAACTGCAAAACAAACGCCAGTGTTACATTCGCTTAACCAATACTGATCAGGAAACAAGCGCTGATGTACAGTATGTCTAGAAATTAAGTTATGTTTTATTTAACGACGCTCGCAACTGCAGAGGTTATATCAGCGTCGCCGGATGTGCCGGAATTTTGTCCCACAGGAGTTCTTTTACATGCCAGTAAATCTACTGACATGAGCCTGTATCCCTTATTCATCTGTCGTAAAAAATCTTGGCTTATTTTTTGATAATAATCTAAGTTGGAATTTTCAAGTTAAAGAAACGATAAAAAAATCTGTTCCTCCATTCACTGTTTGAGTCGCTTGAGAAACTTCTTGCCCCAGCAACTAAAACTTACCCTAGTGCAAACCCTAGTAACGCCGCACTTCGATTATTGTGACGTTTTGTTAAGTGACCTAAGTTCTGAACTGTCAGTCAAGTTACAGCGAGCTCAGAATATGTGCGTCAGATACGTGTGCAACATCCGACGGTATGATCACATATCACCGTCCTTCGCAAGTCTCTCGTGGCTCCGACTTAAAGAACGCAGAACTTTACACTCTTTGTCTTTACTCTTTCGAATTCTGCACACTTCAACACCAAATTACCTTTCGTCTTGTTTCTCTTATCTATACTCTAACCACGACGTAAATACCAGATCACTTATCTGTGGCACGCTAAGTATACCTCTTCATAGAACATCTTGTTATTCCTCATCTTTTACAATATCCACCTCGCGTCAATGGAATTCCTTGTCACAAAGTATTAGGGGCTGCAAGACAACAAACACCTTTAAGAACAGCTTAAAAGATAACCTTATTAGCATTTCACTCCAATCATACTGATTTAAACTATCACTGACTATATTGTTACTTTTTCTTTAGACATCATCCTGATTGTGCTGTATTTTAATTGTCTCGTAATAATCTCTTTCTATTATCTAATATTATTTGAAATATATTAACATTCTATGTATTTTAGTTTAATTCTGCTACACAGTTTATTTCAGTGTTTAATTAATAGTTCATAGTACTTTGTTGTTTAATTTGTAAATAACTTTTGTATACATGTAACTCTCATCTAAATCAAATTGTTGGTTTTATTTGTAAGTTCATGCATATGTATATACACTTTTTGCTGGTTGAGTGGAAGAGAAGGCCTTACGGCCTTAACTCTGCCAGCTAAAATAAATCATTATTATTATTATTATTATTATTATTTAAGCACACTTAAATGCCATCGACCTGGCCCGGGATCGAACCCGCAACCTTGGGCATAGAAGGCCAGCGCTATACCAACTTGCCAACCAGGTCGACTAGAAATTAAGTAATTGGGTTTCTGCAATCACGGAGAATTGCTCCGAATCAACAGATATAATACGGTTCGTTCTCTCATCGCAGCTTCAATCCGTCAGAATGCTTCCTATGAGGTTTATGAGGAGGTTGGTTGCATCTCTTCTGATGGCTCTACTAGACGTGCTCATAATTGGTCGGCAGAAGGATAAGGGTGTCATTCTTGATCCCACAATCCGTTTTGAGATGCACGAGCAACAGCCACAAGAGGTGTGTCGTGAAAAACAAGTCATATATGAGCCTTGTTGTCAGCATCTTGGAGCACAATACCACGTCACACATTGGACAGTTTTTGGGCTCATGTTCGGTGCCCGTGGCACTATCCCAGTAGAAACTTTAAATCAACTTAAACAATTTAACATTTCTGATGCAACGATTGACGCCATAGGATCTCATGTGTTAAAATCATCCCTAGCTATAATTAGTAATCATTTGTACCCAAGAAACTTTTATTGTGATTTTCTATGTTTTCTTATCATTGATCTTAATGTTTTTTCTTCCAAATTGTCACATAATTGTTTTTAATGATTATTCTTTGTGAATTGATTAGTAGGCCGATCTATCGAACCCTTATTTAGGGCGGCTTTTGTTAATACAAATTTATTATTTTGTAGAAACAGGGCACTTAAGGGTAATAAATTGTAAGTACACTGTGTTTCTAAACTGTGTAATTTCTGCTCGTATCCATGTATAGCTTCGTGTTAGAGGAGGCCGTACGGCCTTAACTCTGCCAGATTAAATAAGCCACTATTATTATTATTATTATTATTATTATTATTATTATTATTATTATTATTATTATATCAGTACAATAACTATCGAACTTAAAAGAATCAATAAGGTAAAAATTCCCGCTCAATATGGAAAATAACATTTTCCAAGAAATATTCATCACTATGGGTAATATAAAGGACTAAACCGCGAGAATAAAAGAAAAGAATATTTTTCTCCTACCCGAAATAATTAAATTATCGGTATTAAGATGTGTGAAGTATTTATTGAGTGAAGCAAGTAAAGCGATAGGGTTGGAAGTAAATCCCGAAAAGACAAAGTATATGATTATGTCTTGTGACCAGAATATTGTACGAAATGGAAATATAAAAATTCCAGATTTATCCTTCGAAGAGGTGGAAAAATTCAAATATCTTGGAGCAACAGTAACAAATATAAATGACACTCGGGAGGAAATTAAACGCAGAATAAATATGGGAAATGCCTGCTATTATTCGGTTGAGAAGTTTTTGTCATCAAGTCTGCTGTCAAAAAATCTGAAAGTTAGAATTTATAAAACAGTTATATTACCGGTTGTTCTGTATGGCTGTGAAAATGGACTCTCACTTTGAGATAGGAACAGAGATTAATGGTGTTTGAGAATAAGGTTTTTAGGAAAATATTTGGGGCTAAGAGGGATGAAGTTACAGGAGAATGGAGAAAATTACACAACACAGATTTGGACGTATTGTATTCTTCACCTGACATAATTAGGAACGTTAAAATCCAGACTTTTGAGATGGGCAGGGCATGTAGCACGTATGGGCGAATCCAGAAATGCATATAGACTGTTAGTTGGGAGGCCGGAGGGAAAAGAGCGTTGGGGAGGCCGAGACGTAGATGGGAAGATAATATTAAAGTGGATTTGAGGGAGGTGGGATATGATGGTAGAGACTGGATTAATCTTGCTCAGGATAGGGACCAGTGGCGGGCTTATGTGAGGGCGGCAATGAACCTCCGGGTTCCTTAAAAGCCATTTGTAAGTAAGTAAGTATTTACTGAGTTTTAATTGACGTTCTTCTCGTTTCTAGCGAACTGACTTTCGCCTCTACGTCAAGAAGGATACAAGTTATGAATGAAACTGGAAAACTTCCGGTTCAATATCACATTATGTAATTCACAATGTGATCAATGTCTAGGAACCCGGTATCACTGGAAGTGAAGTCAGAACAAACAAAACACGAGCGCTCTTTAAATGACATGGCCCATAAGTCATCATAACTATGAGCAACGCTGGGGTGACCAGAAGAATCGATCACACAGCATTCTGTGTGTGTCCTGCAAGCTACATAGATGAGAGCCACTGACTCTATTCTTGGACCCTAAAAGCTTCCAACAAATTGCGGCAGAAAGTAGCGTTAAATAACTTGGATACCTCGCAGTCACAAATAACAAACAGCTTGTAATGAGTATGCGAGAATTACCACCAATATTAGGCCGTAATTGCAACATAGTGGGCCGAACACAATTACTAGCTACTCTTTTGAAATACCTGCAGGATGTAAATGTAGATATTCATTAGTCACTTGTTTAGACAAAGGAAAAAATCTCCAACTGGAATTTCCTGCGGTAATTGCAATTCTATTAACATCTTAAAAGATGCAAAGCTCCTGGACTGGAAGTCCGCAAGAGTTATTAGGCAATGTGACCTCAAGAGTAAGGAGCTGAGGATGTACATACGCTTCAGATTTGAAATAAAAGAAAACAAGTCAAATCTATACTAATCTGTAGCCGAAATGTTTCTGGTAATTTTCGATTTTCCAAAAATAATTGTTCCTAACATATATAAATAACCACCCTGAAACCGAAAATCGCTTTTTTGAAATTTTTGTTTGTATGTCTGTCTATCTGTATGTTTGTTACCTTTTCACGCCATAATGGATGAACGGATTTCGATGAAAATTGGAATTAAATAAATCGAAATATCTCGCTTATTATTGATTTTTGTGAAAAATGTTACATAACAAAGTTTCTTTAAAAATAATTTGCGATAAGTTTTATTCTTGAAACATTTTGATAGGACTGATATTTAATGAGATAAATGGGTTTTAAAATTAAAATAACTGCCATCTAAGGCCGTATACTGAAATAAAAAACTAATGACTTCGTCTATAAGGGGGCTTGGACAGCAACAATCGAAAGCTATGAAAGATAGCCTACAGAGAATGTTTCTGTGTTTGTATGAAGTAATATCGGAAGCTAAATTAACAGATTTGTATAATTAATTATTATTTCACCATTGGAAAGTGTAGTTTCTCTAGATGGACATAATGCTATAATGTTATTACAGTAACTTCTGATATAATATAATATAATATAATATAATATAATATAATATAATATAATATAATATATGTAATGTAATATTATATAATATAATTTAAGTTATTTGAAGGGTTCAGAACCATAGTGGGCTAAACGCCATTTACTGAATACGTAGAAAACAAGGGTAAAAAATTAAGTTATTACCATAATTCAATGGAAACCTATAACAAGTAAAATAAAGTATACACATTAAATCTAAATGATGTCAATGTTCATTAAACTATGGTTGCATGTAATAACAATTAAGAAACATGTTAAAGGAATTATCATTGCACCAATGAGTGGTCTCTGGACCAAAATGATCGCATTTTAATTATTTGGATGCAATTTAAATTAAGTAACATATTAAACGATTCAAACACGAATGTTCCCTGGATCAAATGTCCTATTTTAATTATGTAATTACTTTATATTTATTTGTAACGGGTGCAGCGGAGCGCACGGGTACGGCTAGTTTGTAGTAAAAACTTTTCATTTCGGCCGTCGATGTGGTAGTTCCGTCTCTAAGTTCTCTGCGTTTTGTAGTGTTGGCAGACATGGCAGTGATTGGAGTTAGCTGGATTTACGATTTTCTTTTAATTATACATTGGAATTTTCTTTTAAAAATTGAATAAAATATAATCTGTTATGCATTGATATTTATATATAAAAATTTTGAATTCAATATTCAGACCGGATTTCAAGTGATTTTTTGTTTTACTTAGAGGGACCCGAAGGCTTACACTACAGCCTGAGGCTTATTGTGCTTACCACTCCTATTCTGAGAATGATACTTGTAGCCGAATGGTCGCTCTCTTATACAAGTACAGCATGTCACACTGTGAACTTAACCCGGGCTATGACATGGATAATGATATGTGAATTAATGATTGCGAAATGAGTCCGAGATCCAACGCCAAAAGTTACCCAGCAATTCTGCTTCAACTGGTTGAGGGAAAACCCTGGAAAAAACCCCAACCAGGTAATATCTCCCAACCAGAATTTGAGTGAATTTACTCGTGTTTTTCAAATACAGGCCTAAAGTAGAAATACCCTAATTATTTTGTGGAGTCTATTACAGTAGTTATATTATTGACACAGGGTGGGAAACTGTTTCACAAATCTCTACATAACTTGTAGGGTAAGTGCCGCTAGAAAACTCTTTAAGTTTTGTTAAGATGTACGAAGAATCTTAAGATTCCCTTTATCATACATACCTCTAGTTTTATACGAATATTCAGTAATGCATTTTGCATGAAAGGACAAAAATGTTACTTCTTAACTTGAAATAACACCAAATTTGTGTTTTTTGAACGAAATAATAAAGAAATTAACCACATTTTTTATACCGAAATTTAATATTTTTATTCACCGTAAAACAGCATCCCTATTAATGTGAAGTAAATTCATTATGACAATACAAAATACAGTATTTTTCATAATGTATCATATCAGGTTGTTATGGAACGTATAAATATCTTTATAATGCTTCTCTTCATTTAAAAGTCGCTCAACAATATTTCCCCAGTTATATTAGATTAAATCGATGTAGGTTAACCTAAACTACATTACCATAAAGTAGTTCTATTTCACATTCCTCCTGGGACACCCTGTATGAACAAAAGCTACGTGTTCTCATACAAATCTTTCATAACTTATATCTTTTCCATACAGACAACGTATATCCAGACCATCATTGCTCTAATCATGTCTTCTTGAATTTAGCTAGTGTAGAAGTTGTGATAGTAGTAGTGGTAATGATACAGTAGTCACGTTAAATGATCTTTCCTAAGTTACTTTTCTATGGATTCGTGGGAAAAGATTGTTCGTGTCACGTATTTAGCAAAGCAAGAAGTATTCCCGTTAGCTTCTTCTCGGAATCCGTTACTGTCAGTTTCCCGGAGAGCTTGTCATTAAGTTGTGCGGTGTTGTTACAAGTTAAAGTTATGTCAAATGATGTACGGTAGTTGCTTTCTAAAAGTTTCTGGAGTTCATGTTTGAAACTCAATTTACAGACCTGACAAATGTTCTGGAATAGACAACAACTTTGCTTATTTTCTTCGTACCCTCCTACGAAAAGAAGAGACGTGGTGCTTCAAGGAACTAAAAGAAAAATGTTATATATACAGGGTGTTTCAGAAATACTTTGACAAACTTTGGCGGCATGTTCCGCACACCAATACAAGAAAAAAAGTTCATATAAACATATGTCCTAAAATCCTTAGCTTTTTAGTTATTATTGAAGGAACATAAAGAAACATCTGTTAAATATTGTCAGATTGGTAGCAAGTGTTGCAACGTTAATCAATTCAGAAACTCATAAGAAATGTATAAAATGTTCTCCTGTACTAAACAAGTCTCCTTGGTAACACATAGCCATCTAGGATACAATGGGTGCATCAGCAGATTTGTATCGATGACATCATTCGATTATATAACAAAATTAATATTATTATCGGTTACAAACTTAAGTTAAATTGTTAGACTGTACCTCAAAACCCGTTGAACGTAAACTTTCATTGTTATGAGTTTGTCAAAGTAATTCTGAAACAACCTGTATATTATATAAATATTTAAAATTCAAATGCAAAAAAATTTAAGCCCATTATTATTATTATTATTATTATTATTATTATTATTATTATTATTATGAACTCTATAATTATCATAATCTTGTACTACAATTAACTGACCATCAGCAAATAGTAAAAACATACATAGAGTATATTAGTTTTCATATTTTCTACCCACACCCTTACATTTCTTCTTCCATATGAAATGGAACATACGTTAAGTTGAACTAAAATGCCAGAAAACTACGAGCACTTGGCAGTTTCCCAGTCATAAATACTATTCTAAGAAAAAGATAATTAGCCTATATTTTTTTATTTTATTGGATTATTTTACGACGCTGTATCAACATCTAGGTTATTTAGCGTCTGAATGAAATGAAGGTGATAATGCCGCTGAAATGAGTCCGAGGTCCAGCACCGAAAGTTACCCAGCATTTGCTCTATTGGGTTGAGGGAAAACCCCGGAAAAACCTCAACCAGGTAACTTGCCCCGACCGGGATTCGAACCCGGGCCACCTGGTTTCCCGGCCAGACGCGCTGACCGTTACTCCACAGGTGTGGACTAATTAGCCTATAAATATTTTAAATCACGTGAGAGTTGAAGATGAAGACAATCCTTCCTATTCTGTTTATCCGACGGTATGATCACATATCACCATCCTTCGCAAGTCTCTCGTGGCTCCGACTTAAAGAACGTAGAACTTTACACTCTTTGTCTTTACTCTTTCGAATTCTGCACACTTCAACACCAAATTACCTTTCGTCTCGTTTCTCTTATCTATACTCTAACCACGACGTAAATACCAGATCACTTATCTGTGGCACGCTAAGTATACCTCTTCATAGAACATCTTGTTATTCATCATCTTTTACAATATCCACCTCGCGTCAATGGAATTCCTTGTCACAAAGTATTAGGGGCTGCAAGACAATAAACACCTTTAAGAACAGCTTAAAAGATAACCTTATTAGCATTTCACTTCAATCATACTGATTTAAACTATCACTGACTACATTGTTACTTTTTTTCTTTAGACATCATCCTGATTGTGCTGTATTTTAATTGTCTCGTAATCTCTTTCTATTACCTAATATTATTTGAAATATATTAACATTCTATGTATTTTAGTTTAATTCTGCTACACAGTTTATTTCAGTGTTTAATTAATAGTTCATAGTATTTTGTTGTTTAATTTGTAAATAACTTTTGTATACATGTAACTCTCATCTAAATCAAATTGTTGGATTCTTTGTAAGTTCATGCATATGTATATACACTTTTTGCTGGTTGAGTGGAAGAGAAGGCCTTACGGCCTTAACTCTGCCAGCTAAAATAAATCATTATTATTATTATTATTATTATTATTATTATTATTATTATTATTATGAAGAGATAAGAAGCGCTCTCGTAAGCGTTTGTAATTTATTACATGCTACGAGCTCACAGCCTCACTTGCTCTCGAATCTCGGCTGAATGGCCCGCCTGAGTGTGCCATCATGTAGCCCGAACTTTCACCTCTGCCTTGCTTCTCCATTTCCGGCCAACAGCGGCAATAAAGAGACAGTACAGAACAATTGTCCACGCCCTCCCTAACCCCACGTCACGGTCCATTCATACGTCAAATGGTGTGACAAAGTTGCATTATATATACAGCTCTACACGCCAGAAACTCTGAACAGGTCAGCCACGTGCTGCTGCTACTACAAAGAAGAGTACGATCTGTGACGTAGGCTATAGGTCCAGTGTTTCAAATGGGCTGGTAGCAGCAGCATACGATACCAGCGAATAGGGATTATAAAGAATGAACAATGAGCGAGTTTTTCTGTGTTTTGTTTCTCTGTGCGCCAGCGTTTAGTTCCACTTTCAAGCGCTAGAGGTTAGTGTAATCGAGCATACGCTAAGATAATAATTGAGTATAGAGTTGAGACACAGGATCCAAACATCGCCTACCTTATTGCATTATCCAGTAACGCTTTGCTTCAAATAAATTCAAGTTAACAGCTTTTCCTTATTTCTCAGTGACAAACTAGTTGTAATAATAATATTTTATATTTCAGATATAATAAATTATATTATAAAATTAAGTATCGAATTCGTTTAATAGTTGTATATAATATAATATAGGTATATGGTTTTACTTCTCGTAAGAGTTTTGTTTTACCATTTTAAGCGCTATCAAATCATTACATATTTTAATTGTTGTTGGGGTCAACGTCTCAACTCTCATTATAAAGGAACTCTGGAGTCTAGACATTACAGTTAATGACGGATTTATTATTTTATGCATCCAATTTATTTTATTTGAGTACATAATGTACCTAGATGTATTAATTATATGTGTTATATTTCCGCTGTGTCGACTGCTAGCTGGTGTGATGTCTAGGGAGAAAGCAGAATCTCACGCTTTAGCTGGCTTGAAGGTCATTGAAATCAGCCCGGCTACATCAAAGGTACCGACGCGAAGTGTCCATTCTTTATAATCCCTATTCGCTGACGACACCTGGAAAATGAGCTGGTGTGACATATTGTTAATAAAACTGATAAAATCTGAATCTCATATACCTTTGTGCGAGATCGTGCGTATTTGCTTGGTTTCCGCACAAAACTAATCCGCGGAAAGTCTAAAATTCCACATTCAGTATTCCCAACGTAACACACATAACAATTTCCCTCTTCTTACCGCTTAAGTGACATATTGATTTTCTGCTGTAGGCTTTTAACATACTATTTTTAGAGACGTTCAATATAGTAATAATTATAAATTGAAACTTACCACTGCAATTTCACCTAAATTGCACTGTTAATTATTGTTTTTAAATATTTGCAAAAATTAAGTAAACTCTACAACTCCACTAAAGTTACTGCATTCGTGATGCAAGTAACATTAAGGAAGCCGTGAAAAAATCAACAAGATTCCAGACTCATCATAGACTGGGGAAAAAGAGACAGACGTATATCACGGCCTGCTGGAGTATAGTAAACACAGAAAGCATTTTAAAGCAACAATGTTGAAGATAGATTTTTTGTTTTGCAAATTTGCCGTCATTGAACAGAAACCAAGATGGAGATTTCATTGCAACTAATTAGAAATTCCTCTTTCAGGTATGTAATAAACGATCTTCGCACAAAATAATGTACGATACACGAGCGGTATGTTTTCTTTCAATTCTCGGAAATTAAAAAAGCTCAACTACGTTTCGCTTTTTCAAACCTTTCCTCGAACATGAAAACTTCAACATACCGCTCTTGTAACACATATTACTATTGTGCCACCCTAGCATTATAAACAGGTTGTTACTACTTCGAATATCGTTGACTATTTTGTTTATATGACATCATTCCATTTTTAACCAATCACAGTCATACATCGCGATAATTTTTGCAGTTAGATTTATCGCTCTCAATTTAGCCCACGGTCGTTCTTTTGTTTAGTCGGTGTCGCCAACTGTTTCCCCGTAAATTGATGAGCATGAATCCATTAAGATGCATACACACGCCTAAACTGTTCTTTCAACTTTACGCATTCAAGCAATGAATGCAAGATTTATTGCTAATATTAATTAATATATTTACGCAGTGAAGACGACGTTCAAAACGGTGTGCCATGTAGACACAAAATCTTCATGCATCTTAATTGAACGTACGTTTTAAACTTGATCATTTCAATATTCTTCCCAGACTGCATGCATACGCGTATGGAAAATTGACCTGTGTAGATGCAGCTTCAGTCCCGTTACACACTACAGCGAGAATGCGTTTGTCGGTCTATGGAAAATGCTTTCCTGTAGCACGGAGTAACGGTCGAAATACGGCACAGCTGACACATGGTCCCGCGCCCACAGGTAACTAACCTAACTGTAACCTATAAAATCTGTATTACGTGAATGAAATTAAACAATTAATAGAAAGTCAGATGTTAAAATTTATGTAACATCAGCGCATATCAAACCCAAAGACCTTGTATATTAGGTCTTTGATCAAACTGCTTTCCGTATGGTGTCATAAAATAAATGTTTTAATTATCTATACAGAGATGGCTTCACTGTGTAGCAACATGTCTCGCTGTAGTGTGAATACATAAGCATTGCTATATAGCTGTTACCTCACAATATTACATAGTTCGTAGTTCTCGGTGTAGTGTGTAATGTAACGACGAAGTACTAAATAAAGTGTGAAATTCTACTTCCACATCTTCATCTTCTCATTACATGTCCATTGTAGGCTATCTGAAAAAAATTACACTACTTCATTCAGATTTGATAACTGCGCTTTCATCAATTCTTCATTTACTTAATTAATTAATGAATCGAGTTATTTGTAATTATACTATAAAATGTTTAAATTATTTTATGATTTCACCAGATAATAAAAACGTATTTCTGTTATAATAATAAGAGAAAAGTACAGTAGGCCTACATGTAATTAACATTGTTAAACCTATATTTCGCTTTTCGCAATTGGCATTACTGAATATCATCCAATTCCTTTATTGCAGTAATCAATATTGAATATATCTCAACTTCACAATATTGTGATAGTTCTTTTTGAGAATATATTACTACTAGTGGCTTGTGCAGCAAATGCTGCTGCAAACTAAGTTCGTTAGACGTTAAAATAAAAATTTTTCAGATTTATTTTCAATGAAGAATACTTGTCTTTTTGATAGTTATTTGCTTCCATAATAATGAAACATACTCCCTCTGAATGGATTTTTTTAGGCCAAATACTTTTCCTTGAACCTATCCAACTTCCGTTTTTGAGTTTCAACGCGAAAACGCAAGTATCAATGTCAGGACGATAGCAGTAGCTATTTCAGGTCATTGTGGATTGTAGGCGAAAGTTAAAAAAATATCAGGTTGCTAAGTTTTCGAACAATAGCATTTTCGTATAGCTGCTGCATGTAGTACTTGAAATGCAGACGGTAAAATCATTTTATCCTACTAAGACATCTTGCTGGAATGATCTGGAGACTACAAAAATTTCTAGGCCTCTTATTTTATCAGTAAGTAATACCTTTTTATCTTTCCTTAGGAATTGTAATTTTTGCGCTCTCTCGAGCCAATACTGAAGACAATGACACATATCAATATCTACACTACACCGCCATTAAGTATGTGAAAAGACCCAACCCTACTGGGTTAATAAGTATAAAAATATTTGATTTTTAATAACAATATTATTATCTTACTTAAGGTTTGTAGTTATATATAGCAGCCACTCAGTAAATTATAGAAATGAAGATCTAAATTAAGATATTCTCTACATTTACTTACATAACCACAAAACGTTTCACTTTCATGTCATCAATATAGCATCAATATTATGTACAATTAATAAAAAATAGATGCATCATGATATTAACTACAATAATATTTAATTCCTAATGGTAATAATGTCATCAAACCACCTCAAGTTTCGTAGATTTGAATATCCAATACACAGCTGTACTCAGAAAATTATACACTACAGAATCAGTTTTTAATAACAAATTGAATTGAGCTCTAAATATGTCGGCAATCCTGCAGGTCATGGCCTTCGTGTAATAGCCTATTGTTTATTGTAGTGTGTGTTTTGTTCTGAAATTCAATCAAGTCGGCCGTGGATGCAATTAATTAGTTCTCAAAACTGACGAAAGATGGATTTTGGAAAAAAGGAAAATGATGTAGGAAAATTGACATTTCACTGAAAACTACTACTTTTCCGAAAAACTTTGGGTTCCAAGCTTCAAAATTAGGGGTCATTTATTAAAATCCGTTCAGCCGTTTTCCCGTAATTTCCATTACCAGTTCAAATTATATATATATAGATTAACAATTTGTGAGCGAATTTTAGGGATATATTATTTATATTTTTATTTTATTCGCGAAATAGTCCTAATAAATCTCAGACTTCTCGTGACATTACTACAGATAATTGACTTACGGCAGGCGTGTCAATAAAAGCAATGAGGTATTCGCTATGTGACGTAATACCGGAACGCTTAGCTCGGGATGCATGCAACTCGTCTGAATTTCTTCTACGTGCCACGTAACAAGAAATGAAATGCAGGACACAAGATAGCGTATCATTTATTTCCAATCTTTTGTATCTCTTTTGTAATATAACATAAAACAGTTCTGTGGATCAGAGAATAGTACATTATGCAACGAGCCTATAATGAAGGTAATTAAGAAGCGAGTTTCATAATTTTCATACGAGCTTCTTAATTACCATTATAGGCGAGTTTCATACGACTTTTTATGCTCGACCATATTTCTAACTTGATATTATTAATTTTCTTTGTATCTGACCTTGACCAATGTCCCGTATGTTGTGAGATTTGCGCAGACGCGAAAGTATTGATTTTTTCCGAGGAACAGATGTTCACATTGACCTTGCTAGGCCATAAGAACCTACAGAGATAACATTGAAATTAAATTAGACATTGAAAAACGAGATGACAAATTGAATTTATTTGAATATTATTTACAATTAACGCTAATTATTATAGTAACAGAACATAACCTTCTGCGACAGTATTGGATTTCCAGCCTCCGTGACTTTTCGCTAATTCTCTTTCGATTGCATATCCGAGAATAATCGATACTTGCGGTTTTATAACGGTAGAAAGCTCACCTGTCATTGGCTGAACAGTTGTAACCTGAGTCGTCATTGGCTGAAAGACCTGACCTATAATGAGTAGGTGTACTTTAGTGACATGCATTAAAGGTCTGCTACCAGGTGTATAATTACTACATTTCGGCATGGTCGAGCATAAAATATAATATCGGACGCACTGTCCTTTGAATAACCAACAATGACGCACATTCTTTGTAAGTGCATCATAATCAGCGATATTAAATCGACAAGAAAGTAGAAATTTTACAGAAAGGAGGATAAATATCAACAAAATGTTTACTGTTCTCAATGCCCAGGGACTTTTTTAACGTGTATAAAACACGAACAGCGATATTTATACTAGATGTCCGACGATATGAAGTCAGTTTTTCGTGTAGGTGGAGGCATAAACCGTCAGTCGTGGTGACAAAGAAGCCACTTCCGTGTGATTCCGGTCATACAGACTGCGGGATCCTGTGGGATCAGGTTGCCTAGACGCCAGTTAGCAATTTTCCACTTGTTCGTTACGAATGGTCTGTGGTTTCAGAGTCTCAATGGGGAATAAAACAATCTAGGCCAGCAATCCGCAAACCAACCTTTTCACGATCTTCGCTCTGTGGACCGCTAAGGGTTGAACAAAGTATGTCACTGCATAGTGACACGTAAAGCCCCCATATCTCCGTCCTCATCCGAAGAATGTTTAATTGCACATTTGGGTAACACTGCACGACATGGAATATTTTACTATTCTACTGCAGTGATTCCCAAACTTTATGGAGGTGCTACCCACTTTTTAATGAGATTTCTGATTGCAACTCTCCACCAATTATCGTACTTAACCAGGATTTAAGCCACACTCGCATTTGTCGCATTTTATAGTGAGGGTGACGTAAGAATAATTCCTAGAAGACTAATTTGGCCGTCTCTTCAATGTTGCCAAGTAATACTAGATATCGCCAAAAGAGGATAAAATCACAGAATGCCATGTACTATAATAATAATAATAATAATAATAATAATAATAATAATAATAATAATAATAATACTTACTGACTTTTAAGGAACCCGGAGGTTCATTGCCGCCCTCACATAAGCCCGCTATCGGTCCCTATCCTGAGCAAGATTAAACCAGTCTCTATCATCATATCCCACCTCCCTCAAATCCATTTTAATATTATCCTCCCATCTACGTCTCGGAATCCCCAAAGGTCTTTTTCCTCCGGCCTCCCAACTAACACTCTATATGCATTTCTGGATTCGCCCATACGTGCTACATGCCCTGCGCATCTCAAACGTCTGGATTTAATGTTCCTAATTATGTCAGTTGAAGAATACAATGCGTGCAGTTTTGTGTAGTGTAACTTTCTCCATTCTCCTGTAACTTCATCCCTCTTAGCCTCAAATATTTTCCTAAGCACCTTATTCTCAAATACTCTTAATCTCTGTTCCTCTCTCAAAGTGAGAGTCCAAGTTTCACAACCATATAGAATAGCCGGTAATATAACTGTTTTATAAATTCTAACTTTCAGATTTTTCGACAGCAGAATGGATGATAAAAGTTTCTCAAATAATAATAATAATAATAATAATAATAATAATAATAATAATAACAATGATAATACTAATATAGTATATATAATATAGTATTAACAATAACGATGTCTTGTTTACCACATCTCATCTTTATGTTGGGGAGGTGTTTTCTAAAAGGTTCAGTAATTCGTTGTTGTTTTCTAATGCCAGGCGTTTGACAATAAAGTCATTTGACCTCTTGCACTCCAATATTTTTGAAAGATATTATCATGGTGAGCCACTGAAGCATAGATTTTGAGGTGTTCCGAATCCATTTCTTGGTTTGAGTTGCACAATGGGCAGTTAGGGGACTGATATATTCCAATTCTATGCAGGTGTTTGGCCAAAAAATCATGGCCTGTTGCCAATCAAAATGCAGCTACAGACGATTTTCGTGGTAAATCGGGAATTAACTGTGCAGAGAATTCCATTTTTTCCCTTGAGATTGTGTTATTAAATTTTGTTTGTTGAAGTCTAAGTATGTAGACTTAATAAATCTTTTCACAGAGTAATACGTAGATTTAGTAACAGGTCTGTAAGTAGCAGCGCTGCCCTTCTTTGCTAAAGCATCCACATTCTCGTTTCCCAGAATTCCACAATGGGATGATATGCATTGGAATACAATTCTTTTATTGAGTGATATTAATTGAGAGAGCATTTTAGTTATTTGTGCTGTTTGAGATGAAGGTGTGTGTGTTTAGAGACTATTGATAGAATAGCTGCTTTGGAGTCTGATAATATAACTGCATTCTTAAATTTATTGATGTGGCATAGAAGATTGACTTATTGCAATGATTTCTCTATCAAAACTTGTTCCATATCCAAGAGATCTATAATTTGTAAAAGAGTATATTTTTCTTCTGGACCTCTCGTACATTATGTTAGTAGTCAGTACATTAGTATATGATCTAATATTAAAATGTATATTGTCTGACAACATGAAATTCATTGCTTTGATTAAAGAGTTCACTACTCACGAGACCTAACCTAAAAATGTATTTTGTTTGATTACGTGAAATGATTAGCACGAATTCCGAAAACGAATGCCACTTTGAAATGTATGCTTTTCAGAGTATTAACTCCATTATTGTAATAAAAGTCTAAACACGAAATAAATTAATTAAAATGTGAAATGGTATTTCTATCGATTACTCAAGGGCATGTATCACACGAAATACGTTATATTTATTTACACTTAGCCTACCTGACTCTTATCTTGAAGTTGTAACCACAACACAAAGCAACACATTAGAATACCTATTATGTATTAATATTAATACTGATATTAATTAATTATTACTATGTTCAAATTTAACTAGCTTCCAGTAATGGGTTCAGAAATCTAGAACAATTTGAATTTCCAGAATTTAAACTACTGACAACTTGAGTCACTGCTACCAACATAACAGTTATAAAATCACTACCAGTTGTATTTCTCAGTGCCGAAATTCGAAATGAAGTTGGCAAAAGAAAATTCAACCTGCAAACTAGAAAATCACCATAATACACTAGCATATGTAGTAATGGGGGAAAAATTGTTAGGTTTCACCCTTAGGGTATGAAGTAAGCTGGCAGCAAAGTTTGAATGTAAATGTGCAAAAATGCGACAACCATATTGGATTTCAGAAATGAAGATGGTAATGGAGAAAATGAAATGAGAGATGTGTTTGAACTAATCTGAATTTGAATGAATGCCCAAATCTGTGGAGTAACGGTTAGCGCGTCTGGCCGTTAAACCAGGTGGCCCGGGTTCGATTCCCGGTCGGGGCAAGTTACCTGGTTGAGGTTTCTTCCGGGGTTTTCCCTCAACCCAATATGAGTAAATGCTGGGTAACTTCCGGTACTGGACCCCGGACTCAGTTCACCGGCATTATCACCTTCATTTCATTCAGACGCTAAATAACCTGAGATGTTGATAAAGTGTGGTAAAATAACTTACTAAAAAAATTAAATGAAGGGAATATGTACATGAACGACCAAAAATATTATCAGAAAATGCAGGCTATAAATTTACAAAATTTTTAAAGAAAATGAATTCACGATTGGACAAAACTTACAAGGTATCACAACAACACTTATTAGAACTTAAATATCTGATAAAAGTATTAAAAAGGTTACTAATAATATTTTTCAAACCAGTTTTATCAGAGTAGTAAAAAAACTATAACATTGCTATGGTCTCTCTCACATGTTTAATATTTTTCCTGCATGTAATAAACACTTATTTCTGAAAAGTAGACTACTCTCAGAAATGTAGAGTTGTTAATTGTAATACAATTAGTTTTCTATTTGTCCTATATGAAATATATTAAAATTCCCATAATATTTTGTTACCTAATGTTTCTATTTTCAAAGAAGTGGGCATTATTGTAGTCTACTTTTTGCATAAATGGATGTTAAATCAGTGTACAAACTTTCAGAATTCTATCTCTAATGGTTATGGAGTTATGAAATAATGTGTGAAAAGTTTCAACTTTTGTAAAATTTAATTTAAAGTAAAAAGTGAATTTCTTAAAAATATTATTAGTAACTTTTTTATACCTTTATCAGATATTTATGTTCTAACAATTCTTGCTGTAGTACCTTGTAATTTTTGTCCAATTGTGAGTTCATTTTCTCATAAAATTTTATAAATTTAGAGCCTGCATTTTCTGATAATATTTGCGGTCGTTCACGTACATACACCCTTAAATGCTAATGGCATGAGCATCCCTATCACACACCGTTCTTTCCAGACAAAATTTACTAAGGTTGGATAAAAAGTAATGGCAACAGTTCGACATTTCTGACATGGCTTTATTCACAGGGATACAACATTTACGTACCTTCTATATAGTCGCCCCCCTATTTATTACCTTTTGCCAAATGTTTGGAAGGCGTCGTACACCATCAGCGCGTCCATCTTTGTTGATGTTCCGTATTGACCGCTCTATAGCACGAATAAGTTCATATCTGGTATTGTACCGGGTCCCTCGCAGTGGTTCTTTCACTTTGGCGAAGAGATCGTAATCGCATGGATCATATCGGGTGAGGACGGTGGATGTACCAGTACTCCGCGTTTTCCGTCTGCCTTGGAGGTACAGCGTGGTGCAGTATTACCCCATCAATGTCATACGCCACAATGAACATCTCCTTCACAGCACTTTGTGTAGGGCGCACTTTCTTCGGACGAGAAGATCCTGGATGCTTCCATTCATTTGATTGGCATTTCAAGTTTGGTTCATACGAGCGAGTCCAGGTTTCGTCCATAGCGACGATTCGTCCAAGAAAGTCGTCATCTTAACTTTGGTACCGGTCCAACAAGGCCTGTGCGACTGAATAGAGGTGCCATTGTTAAACCTCGGTAACCCAGAATGTCTTGCAGAATGTGGAGGACAGTTTTGTGACATACTACTCAGACTTCCGCTGCTAACTCACGAGCAGTCCATCGGCGATCAGCATCCAACAGGAAGCAAGGAGTTGAACTGTATTGTCCTCCATGCGGGATCGTCCTGTACGGAGGTTGTCCTGAACGGCATCCCTGCCTTTTCAGAACGCTTTAACCCATCGTACCACTGTGCGATATGGCAACGCTGCATCGGCACATGCTTCACGCAGTCCCTGAAAACATTCTTGTGCACTACGACCTCGTGCCACTTCAATTTTGATCCAGGAACGTTGCTCTAGTTTTGTAAACATGATCTTAGGACGCTCGCACTATCCCTATGAAAGTCAACGTTCTACACACTGCAGTAGATTGACAGAGTACTGTCGCCGCTGGCTGCACTAACTCATCTAACAGTCCTTGTTCATGTCAAACACAGCTGGCAACTCTCGAACGCACCATGGTCACGTCACAGCAGTGTTGCCATTACTTTTTATCCAACCTATGTATAAACACCCTGTATAATATAAAGTATAATATTGATGACGCTATTTTCTTTTACGTCCCTACATTCCATACAAGAATATTATGTTCTGCACTTGTCTTCAGGAGGCGCAAAAATGAAGAAAAATATAAGTAAATTACCAGTATTGCCAACTAAAAAAATAAAAATAATCTAAGTCAAACACGAAATCTATCCAAATTGAGTTGAGAATGTTTAATTTTCCTTAGACCTACCAAAGTGCCTATTTTTATAGCTACACAGACTTTGAAAACAGTTACATTTAGCCGACCTTGCAACGTTGATGTGTTCCTTTCGAACTATATGTATCTTGTAAATCTCTCCACACCTTTCAGACATGAAGCAAGTCCCCTTTCGCCCGTGACTTTCTCTGCACCCGGCAACTACTTGGATCGCGTCTTTTCTCATCCCTGTGCCGTACTATTTTTTTCTCACACTCACAACAAAGAGAATAAAACTATTATTTTTCTATTGTCGCGTGCAATAATGACGTCACGTGATGTGTGCCGTGATGCGGATAATGACCACTGGCGGCGGTAGTGCAGCTGATCCTCTTGTCAACGTAGCGTTTCCGTTCTTTTTGTTCGTCTATTAAAGCTGACCTACAAAACAAGCAACCGAATGAGGGAACTGCTGTAGTGGCGTCACAACACAAGAGCGGCTTAAGGCCGCCTCTTTTAATTTAATTTCGGGTAATTGTTAAAACGAGTAATTAACTTAAACTCGTTACACAACTCCGCCTAGAACTGCAGACAAGGCTTGTCGGGCGAACTTCTGCATAAACCTCATTCCGCAGTTACGCAATGTGGGGCCGGAGTTCGTATTGTGGGAAGGTCTACAGAGTCGTGGTCAGCTATGAGATATTCTGGTTAGGAATATTATAATACTGAAGGTGTATATTTCCAAGAATTTCATTTAATGTTCCCTTAATTAAATTCCCACTTACTTATTTATTTACTTGTTTCGTTGTTTAATTACTTGTTTCTTTGATATTTACATGTTTCTTTGTTTGTTTACCTATTTCTTTGTTTATTTACTTGCTTATTTGTTTATTTATTTGTTCCTTTTGTTTACTTATTATTTAGTTGTTTACTATTATTTATATTTCCTTCACTTGTTTAATTGTTCATTTACTTGTTTCTTAATTTATTTATCTGTTTGTTTATTTACCTCTTTCTTTGTTTGCTTGTTTGCTTATTTACTTGTTTCTTTATTTGTTTACTTACTTGCTTATTTGTTTACTGGTTTATTTATTTAGTTATGTGTTTATTTATTTACTTATTTATTTGTGAATTACTTATTTACTTTATTTTTGTTTTTATTTAACTTGAATTTATTCATTTACTTATTTAATCATGAATTATTTATTTATTATATTTTAATTTCAATTTAATTTAAATTTATTTACTTCTTTCTTTATTTATTTATTTATTGACGAATTATTAAAGTATCGTATTTTAATTAAATTAATTTTCTATTTATGAATAATTATTTATTTTATTTTATATTAATTTAATTCATTTATTAAATAATGATTTGTTTATTTACTTATTTATTTGTTTATTGATGAATTAGTAAAAAAAAAAAAAAAAGGTAAAGGTATCCCCGTAACATACCACAAAGGCACTTGGGGGCATGGAGGTAGAGCCCCATACTATCCATGACCTCGGCACTAGAATGAGGTGGTGTGGTCGGCACCACGCTCTGGCCGCCTTTTACCCCCGGAAAAGACCCGGTACTCAATTTTATAGGAGGCTGAGTGAACCTCGGGGCCGTTCTGAAAGTTTGGCAACGAGAAAAAATCCTGTCACCACCTGGGATCGAACCCCGGACCTTCCAGTCCGTAGCCAGCTGCTCTACCAACTACCAACTACCCGGCCGCCATTCATGAATTAGTAAATTATTTTATTTTAATTAAACTAATTTTCTGTTTATGAATAATTATTTATTTTATTTTATATTAATTTAATCCATTTATTAAGTTAATGATTTATGTATTTATTTATTTCATTTTATATTAATTTAATTAATTTATTAACTCAATGATTTATTTACTTATTTTATTTATTTATTGATAAATTATTAAATTATTTCATTTTAATTAAACTAATTTTCTATTTATGAATAATTATTTATTTCAGTTTATATTAATTTAATTCATTTATTAACTCAATGATTTATTTATTTACTTCTTTTATTTGTTTATTGATAAATTATTAAATTAATTTATTTTAATTAAACTAATTTTCTATTTATGAATAATTATTTATTTCATTTTATATTAATTTAATTCATTTATTAACTTAATGATTTATTTATTTACTTATTTATTTGTTTATTGATAAATTATTAAATTATTTTAATCAAATTAATTTTCTATTTATGAATAATTATTTATTTCATTTCATATTAATTTAATTCATTTATTAAGTCAATGTTTTATTTATTTAATTCTTTATTTGTTTATTGATGAATTAGTAAATTATTTTACTTTAATTAAACTAATTTTCTATTTATGAATAATTATTTATTTCATTTTATATTAATTTAATTCATTTATTAAGTCAATGTTTTATTTATTTAATTCTTTATTTGTTTATTGATGAATTAGTAAATTATTTTACTTTAATTAAACTAATTTTCTATTTATGAATAATTATTTATTTCATTTTATATTAATTTAATTCATTTATTAAGTCAATGTTTTATTCATTTAATTCTTTACTTGTTTATTGATGAATCAGTAAATTATTTTACTTTAATTAAATTAATTTTCTATTTATGAATAATTATTTATTTTGTTTTATATTAATTTAATTCATTTATTAACTTAATGATTTATTTATTTACTTATTTATTTGTTTATTGATGAATTATTAATTAAATTAATTTCCTATTTATGAGTAAATATTTATTTTATTTTATATTAATTCATGTTCTGGGAATAATAAGTTAATTAAGTGGTAAAATATCGCTGCAATCGAAAAGTATTGGGAATAAATTTGAATGAGGAATAAAAAAATGTTTCCTTCCCAGGGAGGATTCGAACCACGAAATCTTAGTTACCAGTCTATCGTGCTCTGGAGTGAACAAGGCTCTGAAATCAGCTACAAGGGTTGGTTCGGTTTTTTTGCCACTACTGTACATTTTCATATACAGCTAACATTCTTTTTACTGTATTTGACTATTTGCTGTGGAGATCTAATTGTGTACCTAATTTGAGGGAAGGCTTAGTCAAGAGCTCATTAATAGTTCCCTTGAGAGGTACTTAGCGAGATGAGACTCATACTTCCCTATGAGATAACAACATTAGCCATACAGCTGAAATGAACCTCGGAAAACATCCAACCAGGTAATTAAACCAAGCGAGAATCGAACCTACACCCGAGCGCATAAGGAATCACGAGTTCAGCTTGTTAACCCTGAACTATGCCGGTGGCCTTAGTGACGTTTTAATGACCCTAATAGTAAGGCTATTAAGAATAAACTTGTCAGGTGAAAATTTACAGCTCAAGAGGCCTGCCTCTTGGACAATGTTTGTCACTTATTGTGCAGCGATTAACACTTCCCACATGCAGCGCTACGTACTCTACCTGGCAAGCGAGGGATCAGCTACGCGGAAAATATCCCCCTGCAAACGATAGTTAATTACATACACAACGGGATCCGTGAAGTCCAGAGTTCATGTTACTTCCACTTGTTTTCCTCTTGAAGCAGAGAGGTGTTTGGAAAACGTTCAGGAAAAAAAAATGAGAGGGAATTCATGGAAAAACTATTATTGCGAGAAACGTTTATGCTGTTCGTGATTGTTATTGTGTGCATGTTTGAGGTTCTAATAAAGTTTGGGATTTTGAAATAAAAGTTCGATATTTCTTTTCATTTGTCTACCCATAGTCCTCACATTTAAACTTAAGAAGACAGGCCTTTTCGTTAATGACTTCATACAGTCGCAGAGTTCAATTAATATCTACCCAGCCTGCGTCAAAGACGGAGCTTTCCTTTCAAGACACACAGTTGCTACAGCTGACATAAAAATCCATATAGCAGGCATACAGTACTTATTTACTTACAAATGTCTTTAAGGAACACGCAGGTTCATTGCCGCCCTCACATAAGCCCGCCATCGATCCTATCCTGTGCAAGATTAATCCACTGTCTATCATCATATCCCACTTATCTCAAATCCATTTTAATATTATCCTCCCATCTACGTCTCGGCCTCCCCAAAGGTCTCTTTTCCTTCGGTCTCCCAACTAACACTCTATATGCATTTCTGGATTCATCCATACGTGCTACATGCCCTGTCCATCTCAAACGTCTGATTTTAATGTTCCTAATTATGTCAGGTGAAGAATACAATGCGTGCAGCTCTGCGCTGTGTAACTTTCTCCATTCTCCTGTAACTTCATTCCTCTTAGCCCCAAATATTTTCCTAAGAACCTTATTCTCAAACACCCTTAATCTCTGTTCCTCTCAAAGTGAGAGTCCAAGTTTCACAACCATACAGAACAACCGGTAATGTAACTGTTTTATAAATTCTAACTTTCAGATTTTTTGACAGCAGACTGGATGATAAAAGCTTCTCAACCGAATAATAACAGGCATTTCCCATATTTATTCTGAGTTTAATTTCCTCTCGAGTGTCATTTATATTTGTTAATGTTGCTCCAAGATATTTGAATTTTTCCACCTCTTCGAAGGATAAATCTCCAATATTTATATTTCCATTTCGTACAATATTCTGGTCACTAGACATAATCATATACTTTCTCTTTTCGGAATTCACTTCCAAACCTATCGCTTTACTTGCTTCAAGTAAGATTTTCGTGTTTTCCCTAATTGTTTGTGGATTTTCTCCTAACATATTCACGTCATCCGCATAGACAAGCAGCTGATGTAACCCGTTCAATCCCAAACCCTGCCTGTTATCCTGGACTCTCCCAATGGCATACTCTAGAGCGGAGTTAAAAAGTAAAGGTGATAGTGCATCTCCTTGCTTTAGCCCACAGTGAATTGGAAAAGCATCAGACAGAAACTGACCTATACGGACTCTTCTGTAAGTTTCACTGAGACACATTTTAATTAATCGAACTAGTTTCTTGGGAATACCAAATTCAATAAGAATATTATATAAAACTTCCCTCTTAACAGAATCATATGCCTTTTTTGAAATCCATGAATAACAGATGTACTGTACCCTTATACTCCCATTTTTTCTCGAATATCTGTCGAATACAAAAAATCTGATCAATGGTCGATCTGTATATCAAGAATATACATAAACTGAAATGAGAAGCGTTACCAAAATACATGCATTGAAATTGATTCACATTTGAGCTTCTAAGAATATACTTCATACAAACATGTGGAATCGTTTCTATCCGCCGTGTTCTATATGCTCGTGTGTGGAGGAAAGACTCAAACAGAAGTGATTGAAAACAGGGGCATTTGAAGCCAATATCGCGCTCGATTTGTTCCAGTCCTGTAGCCGGAAATTAAAACAGGTCGTTGCTAATCACTCGACACTGTCCACTTCTCAGTACCGTTCAGGTGAGCACCTCACGGAGGGAGGTCTACTTTCATATAATCATATTCCCACCACGAATATATACGAAACCAGCAGATCTTGGGTTCGAATCGGCCTACTTACTTGTATGTAACAGAAGTGTTTCATACTGTAGGCCTATTGAACAGCTAAATAGATAAACACAATATAATATTTGTTACTCAGTCAAATGACAAATCAATGTAAAATAATGACTTATATTATATGGTCATTAAGTTTTATATACATGAATTACAAATTGCAAACATTTTCGCCCATTCAGGCATCTTCAGGCACAATTATACAATATCCCAATATCAAACTATGTAGCTATTACATTGGTGGTAGATAAACTGTTTAAGATTAATGGTGTACAAAACATCTCCATAATTAAAATGTAATATTACAAGTCATAAATTAAATTAATGTTAAAAACCACGTAGTGTTGTAATTAAACTTCATAATATTCTGTGGAACTCTTGTTCAGTAGAGTCCAATGAGTGATGAATTATGTCTGAAATATATAAATAAATACCAAATAGAAATAGGAAATTATCAAACGTAAAAGTGTAATCGGAATTGGATTTATTTATGACTTGTAATATTACAATTTAATTATGGAGGTGTTTTGTACATCATTAATCTTAAACAGTTTATCTACCATCAATGTAAAAGCTACATAGTTTGATATTGAGATATTGTATAATTGTGCCTGAAGATGCCTGAATGGGCGAAAACGTTTGCAATTTGTAATTCATGTATATAAAACTTAATGACCATATAATATAAGTCATTATTTTACATTGATTTGTCATTTGACTGAGTAACAAATATTATATTGTGTTTATCTATATTAAGTGACAATCTGAATACTTCCAACCTGCTTTCTAAGTTATTGAACAGCGCTTCTCTGTCAAGGTAACCATATCATCTGGGCATATGTTACTTCTAAAGCCTAAATTTTATAAAATATTCTCCCTCTTTTTTTCAGTGGGTTATTTTACGACGCTGTATCAACATCTCAGGTTATTTAGCGTCTGAATGAAGTGAAGGTGATAATGCGAGTGAAATGAGTGCGGGGTCAAGCACCGATAGTTACCCAGCATTTTCTCATATTGGGTTGAGGGAAAACCCCGGAAAAAATCTCAACTAGATAACATGCCCTGACAGGAATACGAACCCGGTCCAGCTGGCTTCGCGGTGACACGCGCTAACTGTTACTACACAAGTGTGAACATTTTTTCTTCCTCTTGTGATGACGAGATGTCCCTAAGAGCATAAGTATTCAATTACATAATAATAATAATAATAATAATAATAATAATAATAATAATAATAATAATAATAATAATAAGGGAAAGGGATTTGGAGTATTATAAAGAATGGTGAAACGTAGTATAGATATTCGTAGCTCAGTGACTGTCAAGCGAGCTGCGTCACGGCGCATGGAAGAGTACAGTCCACTTCATACAAACTTACACGCAACGTCTGTAAATATATTTCAGAATACACAAATGGAATAGTTTAATGACATATAGTGACCTACATACATAATCTGCATTTCTTTTTGAACTACATGTGCTTTTCTTCGCAACGCACAAGACGCCAATAAACAACATTACAAATATACATAATTAAATATGAACCTCTGCATCTTCGCGTGTCAGTGGACATATTGATGTTGATAGACAGTTGTCTTCTGTATGGAACTCGCCTCTGAATATGTAGATCCAAACGAAATGGCATTTTCAATTAATGCTATGCCTTGTTATGCCTTGTTATAATAAATTGTAAATATTATTTTCAAAATTTATAGATACAACTTTGCTCTGTTGCAAGGAAGGAAATTTTGTAGCATGAAAAAACTCCGCTCTCCATCTGCAGAAACAATTAGAGAGTACTTGAAACAAGAATACGTCAATTAAATTCACATGTTGAATGACGTCATTGGGAAACGTCTTTGTTAGTACAGCTGAAATCCGACTAAGAGTATCGTATCCATCATTTTTAATCAAAACTTTGTTCATTTTTTCACCAACACGTTTTCCTATTTCACCTTCTACTGCACTCAGTTTATTTACAATAGTCCTCATAATATTTATTTGCTCAACTAGTTCTACTCCTGACTTTCCTAATTGAATAATGGCATCCGGTAAATATCCAAAATTTGACTTAATATCCGTGACTTCTTTCTCGATTGTTGCATCATTTAGCAGTTCCTGGCGTATTTGAATCGCAGCCGCTTCATCGGTATCGAAAGACTGGACCACTTTCTTCACAGATAGGAGGTGACGTGCGTAATAATTGCAAGCTTCTAACCATGACCCCCATCTCGTAGGAACTGGACATGGGGAAGCGAAATTTTGGGAATTGTTTCCTGAATTTTGATACTTGATCTGGAGGTTTTACAAATATAGTCTTTCAATACTGTATTGTTAGTTGGTTTCACTTTCGGCATTGTACCTGCACTTCACTACTGTGAACTGCAAACCTGCATGTTGAAGTTCTTATGCGACAACTGTCCCGTTCAGCTGTTGTTGACGTGTAGAGAACTGCGAGTATGTCATGGAGAGGAGGACTTGGTATAAAGGGTTGTAAACAAATGACTGAGTAGATGCCAATACTAGCTTTTACTACTCCAAATTCCGTTCCCTAATAATAATAATAATAATAATAATAATAATAATAATAATAATAATAATAATAATAATAATGAAGTTGATAATGACGGAACTCTTCTGCAATATAGGCCTATAACGAAACAGCTATGAATACTAAAAAATAAGATCTCATAAAATGAGAAAATTAAAAGAGGAAAATTTTCACAAAATGTGATAACATGCGAAGAAAATATACACCTATAATATTTTTAAAGAGTCCCGCGCCGTGGCGTCGTGGTCTAAGGCATCCTGCCTAGGACTCGCGTTACGGAATGCGCATTGGTTCGCGTCCTCATGGAGGAAGAAATTTTCCCATGAAATTTCGGCCAGTGTATGGGATCGGTGCCCACCCAGCATCGTGATACACTTGGGGCGCTACGTTAGGTAGCGAAATCCGGTTGCGAAAGCCAGTTATAACGGCTGAGGGAATTATAGTGCTAACCACACGATACCTCCATTCTGGTTGGATGATCGTCCACCTCTGCTTCGGCATGTGGGCGTGAGGCCAGTCCTTCACGGGTTGTAGCGCCACGGATTATTATTAATATTATTAACTAATCATCAGACATCGGATTCTAGGGCAAATGCCTATTTTGTTTCTTTAGGAGAAAAGTAAAAATAATTATTAATATTTGTGTTTCATGGAAATTGAAGGGTATTCAAAGAGTTTTATAGTGCCCTAAAATGCCCTAAAACGGTTATTAGAGCCTAATTTGTTAATATTCGCCTAAAAATGCCTAACTCACTTTAAAGTTTCGCATTTTACTCTTACTTTTTATAATTTATACATGCATTCACTGCGAAATTTAAGGCATTTAAAAAGTGGAAAGTTTGCTTCACACCGGCCATGAAACCATTGATAAAGGAAACAAAATGTTTTGAATCTCACGACACTCGCAATAGATTTCACCGAATTTAACATGTTTGGAGGCATAAATGCCGACAAAGAACCAACCTTAGTTTTGAAGCAGGCAACAATCACAACATGTGCTGCTACCGATTCAGAGATATACTATACTATAAAAATGACTGTTTTCGGTCTGAAACCGATTAGCTGTACTGCCCTTCAGAGTGTCATAAAATCACAATTTTTGGAGAAACAGTGTTTTTAAATATTTATGAAAAGTCGTAAAACTGCGAATTAGTAGGGTAAACCGTTACAAAATATTTAAAAGAATGATCCTCCTAGAGTTAACACTACCAGGAAATGCAACAATAAGTGGAACTTTGTATTTTTGTCCAATTGAATCTCAATAACAACGGTTCATTTGAATGCTCGTTAACAGTTGCTCTTTCCCTCACCTTATTTGTGTTGAGAATTTTCGAGCGGTAGGACGTTTTCCTGTGAAGTTTAACGCGATAATGCCGAAAAATATAAGTGCAAAATCAACATTGATCCGGCAATGGCTAACAGAATATTCAGAATTCACTTATGATGGAAAAATAATATTTTGCAAGATTTGTAGCAAACAGGTATGTAACAATAGTTGAAATATATAAATTCTATTAATTTTAATGAGTAGGCCTATAATATTTATACATTGACTGAGCTATCCTGAGGTATAATTCTTTTTAAGACCACTACACTTTAACCTTTTAAATTCCGATAGTTAAAGTATTTGCAGGTCATTAAAATTTTGATTGTTCGAACCCACTAACTTTGTGATAGAAATACGGCAATACAACAATTAGGATTTTATTTTAATTCAGTTTACTTTACATTTTTAGATTTCGCAAGAAAAGAAGTGCCACCTAAAGCAGCATGTGCAAGGAGCGCTCATAAGGCTAAAGCTCAGCAGAAAAATCAACTGCAACAAACTTTACTAACACAGCCTACTTCATCCAATCTCAGCAGCAATTTCTATGCTGATTTAACCAGAGCGTTTGTTGCTGCTAACATTCCCTGGAATGCAATTGAAAATCCGGTTTTAAGACAGTTTTTACAAAAATACTGCAAAAAAATATCCCGTCTGAGTCGACCCTAAGAAAAATTACTTAGACAGAATATACAATGAAACTTTAGCTTCCATTCGGGAGGATATAGGTGATTCTTACATATGGGTCTCTGTGGATGAAACCTCAGATCCTATGAATAGGTATATAGCAAATATGGTAGTAGGAAAACTTAGTCCTGATGGACCTTTGATTCCACACCTCGTATGTGTTAAGGAACTTTCGAAAGTGAATAGCCAAGCCATTGCTTATTTTGTAAATAAATGCCTACAGTCTTTATACTCAGGTAATATAGACGATTCTAAAGTTCTGTTGTTTTTTACTGATGCTGCCTCATACATGGTTGCTGCAGCTCCACTTCTTAAAACATTTTATCCTAACCTCACGCATGTAACCTGTCTAGCACATGGCCTTTACAGGGTTTCTGAAACAATCCGGAATGAATTTCCTCTTGTCAATTCGTTTATTTCTAACACAAAAAAATGTTTTTCTAAAGCCCCATCCAGGATTTCAATATTCAGAGAGAACTTTCCAGATATCTCACTCCCACCTCAGCCGGTTGTTACACGATGGGGAACCTGGATTCAGTCAGTGGTGTATTATTCTAAGTATTTTAAAGAAGTGGTCACAGTTATTGATAAATTACCTGAAACTGATAGTGCAGCGTGTGTGAAAGCAGTGAAAGATTGTCTGAATGACTCACGAGTGAAAAACGATATTGCCTACATAACATCAAACTTTTCTTTCATACCTGCAAGCATTGAACAATTAGAACTTGAAAAACAATCTCTTTTATAGCCAAATAGCAATAGTAAAGGAAGCTCAAGTGAACATACATTCTGCTTTGGGCGAAACTGGGAAAAAGGTTAAAAATAAGTGGGACAACGTATTAAATAAGAATGTAGGATTTTCATTGTTGGAAAAAGTATCAAGAGTGATATCGGGGAAAGTGTAAATGTTCCAGTAAGTATTGATGTTTCTATTGTACCTAATTTAAAATTTGCGCCTCTCACATCAGTTTCGGTTGAAAGAAGTTTTCTGCTTTCAAAATTATTCTCAGAGAAAAAGGCAAAGGTTAACTGTGGAGAATTTATAAAAAATTCTGGTGGTGTACTGTGCAGATAATTATAATAAAGTCTCAGCGTGGAACTGAATTTCAATAACTTAAAATGAATAATCTTGATATCAATAATCATTATTTCATTAGTTTCAATATATTAAATTTGTGCAGCTCTGTTTATAAATATAATATAGTATTCTTTTTTAATGTTTAAACATACTTTTTTGTGCGTATTTTAGTGTATAACTAAAAATTTCAGTGAAAGAAATAAGTATGATACCTTGATGTGCCTAAAATGCCTATTTTCATTAAAATAGAGCCTAATTTTACAAATTTTGAGCTTATTTTAGGCGCCTAAAACTGCAATTTTTAGTGCCTAAAAATCCGATGTCTACTTATCATTACGTTAACAATTGTGAAAATAAAACGAAATGGAGAAGTAATACAATTCACGTGCGATTCTACATGCAATCAAATTTTATAACAACACTTATTTCGATCTTTTTGGTACCTAGGGACATACATTTTAATTGCATCAGAATTCGTTATAATTTCATACAATATGTTACGCATAAACACACCGACAGACAAAAACATAGACAAAAAGACTAAAAACATAAATATAGTTATAGACAATAATAAAAGGACGACAAGCAATAAGTTAGAGAATTTGTATCCATTAATAACATGACCGCAAGCTTTTGTGTTCGGGTTGATTTTGCGTTTACGCCTCATTGTGAATGGGCCCTGAAATTGTGAAGAATTCCATTCACATGAGAAAAGCACTCTATAGGAGGAATTCGTTAACTCAATGACATTTAGGATGACTTACTTACAAATGGCTTTTAGAGAACCCGGAGGTTCATTGCCGCCCTCACATAAGCCCGACATCGGTCCCTATCCTTTGCAAGATTATTCCACTATCTATTATCATATCCCACCTACCTCAAATCCATTTTAATATTATCTTCCCATCTACGTCTCGGCCTCCCTAAAGGTCTTCTTCCCTCCGGCCTCCCAACTAACACTCTATGTGCATTTCTGGATTCGCCCATACGTGCTATATGCCCTGCCCATCTCAAACGTCTGGATTTAATGTTCCTAATTATGTTAAGCGAAGAATACAATGCGTGTAGTTTTGCGATACAAAACTTTCTCCATTCTCCTATAACTTCATCCCTTTTAGCCTCAAATATTTTCCTAAGCACCTTATTCTCGAATACCCTTGACGTCTGTTCCTCTCTAAAATTGAGAATCCATGTTTCACAACTATACAAAACAACCGGTAATATAACGGTTTTATAAATTCTAACTTTTAGAGATTTTGACAGCAGACTAGATGACAAAAGCTTCTCAACCGAATAGTAACAGGGATTTCCCATATTTATTCTGCGTTAATTTCCTCCTGGGTGTCATTTATATTTGTTACTGTTGCTCCAAGATATTTCACCTTTTCAAAGGATAAATTTGAAATCTTTGTATTTCCGTTTCGCACTATGTTCTGGTCACGAGACATAATCATATACTTTGTTTTTTTTTTTTTTTCGGGGTTTACTTCCAAACCTATCTCCTTACTTGCTTCAAGTAAAATTCTTGTGTTTTCCCTAATCGTTTGTGGATTTTCTCCTAATATATTCACGTCATCCGCATAGACAAGCAGCTGAAGTAACCCTTTCAATTCCAAACCCTCCCTGAAACCAATTTAAGAATGGGCTAACGAAATATTTTTCTAACAATTCTTGTTAACAATAATAGCTGTTTCAGGTTTCTCAGTGTTTAATGGTTATATATATATATATATCACAGAATAAATATTTAATTTATCTCACTATTATTATTATCATCATTATTATCACTATTTCTCACCAATATTTATTATTGTCACACTAACATTACTTATTCAACTTTCATTATTTACTTTCATGTTGTTTTATGGTCTAGATATTAATGTAATAACTATGTAAGCAATTGTATTCAATTAGAATTAGAGTCTGGCTGGGCGGAAGAGAAGGCCTATTGGCCTTAGCTCTGCCAGATTAAATAAATAAATTATTACTATTATTTTTCTGGACTTTCCTAATGGCATACTCTAGAGCAAAGTTAAAAAGTAAAGGTAATAGTACATCTCCTTGCTTTAGCCCACAGTGAATTGAAAACGCATCTGACAGAAACTGGCCAATAATTTTATTTTTTTTATTTTGAGTTATTTTAGGACGCTGTATCAACATCTAGGTTATTTAGCGTCTGAATGAGATGAAGGTGATAATGCCGGTGAAATGAGTCCGGGGTCCAGCACCGAAAGTCACCCAGCATTTGCTCGTATTGGGAAAAAACCTCAACCAGGTAACTTGCCCCGACCGGGATTCGAACCCGGGCCACCTGGTTTCGCGGCCAGACGCGCTGACCGTTACTCCACAGGTGTGGACCTGGCCAATAATAATAATAATAATAATAATAATAATAATAATAATAATAAAAAGATTACAAAAGCGACAATTTGAAACACAGGTCCTGACTTCATATAAAACATTATTTCCACAAGTACTGCCCATGCTGCCTTATGAAGTCTGATTGCTATTTGTAATCAAGATGACGTCACGCGCCTCGATTGTCGTCTCGATGCATGCACAGTTCTCCACCTGTACCATAATCACATCACGAAACAAAGCATCTTCCGCTGTAAATGGAATCGCATGGTAGTCATAGGAACAGACCTGATCCTTGCATTACAACATACGTTCTTCCGAATTGCTGAACATCTGAATTGGATCCAGTGTATTATCGTAATCTGTCGTACGGCATTTTGTGCCAAACAGACTCTTCGTATGCGAAGACACGCTCCTCACCCGCTGAGCAGTGGCTTGATCAGAGCGTCACCATAAAAAGAAATGCGGAGAGAAGAAGAGAAGGGACGGGACTTTCTGAATGAAACGCAAATGATGGGGCGTTCACGAAGCAGGCAGTGTATTGTGACGTCATTATTCCGGTCCATCAACTCCTCCATCTTCAGTCCTTTTTATTCGACTCCCGTGGCCGCTCTCCGTGTCTTTGACGAAAACAATAGGCAAACGATCATACATCAACAGGGGTGACAAAAACGCCCTCGGAATAACTGTTATTTATTTCTTTAGTCGAGAAACAATGAAAGAATATAAGAAAAACAACCTTGCATCACGTAATGCACAATGACAAGTTAACTGTTATGTTAATACAGTAGTCTGTACAGTTTCACTCTTTTTCCATCGCTTTACACAGCCTGTAACGGAATAGTGGACTAATTCTTAACGTTGAATAATGTTATTATTCGAGATTCAGTAGGATGAAACGGACAGATTTCTCGTAACACTGACCCAATTCCGTCTATTTACTTACTTATTACAGGGCAAACTCCCAATTATAATAGACACTACAAAATGGATTCGAAGACTTGAATTCGATTTCACTGTGGGCACACAAATTTTGATTAAGGTTAAATCCAGAGAAATCGCAAGCAATCGTAATGGGACATAATCGTCTACGAAGCACTCTTGATAGTGGTACTATACCACATAGAACAGGTATGCTCATTCTCTACTCGCGATTACGTTCTGTAATCACAACCTTCGAATTTAGAGCGTGCTGTTCCCCGTTCGAAGCTCGACGGATGGCTGCGGAAGGCAATTCAAGTACGAACAGTGCGGGACAATGACACAGTCAAAACCTTCTGTAAGCAAACGATCATTCCGTACAGTGTGGGAGGAAGACTATTTTTGTTGTACGTTCGGTGAAAACGGAAAGTGATTACTATATTGTAAGGTACTGTCAGGAATACTACTGAGCAACATAAAACTACATTATAGGCTCTGCTACCCAGAACATGTCGAAGTGACAGGGAAGCTGTTTTCTGTAATATAGCCTATTTTCATATACCAACGTTATTATTATTATTATTATTATTATTATTATTATTATTATTATTACTGTTATTGTTGTTGTTGTGCTGATATTATTCCAGCAGAAATAGATATTTTGATAAAATAATTTTTCAGGGATGCAACGTGTACTACAGCTTCAAGAATTGAAAGCACTTCATGAAAGGCCAAACAATGAAGAGAGTCGAACAATTCAGAGTCTATGTTTTGGAGCAAGTTAGCCTATGTAGTGTGTTGGGAATTAGTTAAGGCACTAAAACCCTTCACGGATGGTGAACTTGTAAAGAGATGTATGGTGCCTGAACAAAATATAGTTAATTATGTCTTTGTACTGCAACAGTTCAAATGTGAATTCACAGAACATAGATTTAGTGATTTTAGACGTATGGAGAGTGATATCAGTATTTTTGTTAATCTTTTCATAAATTTAGTACAATCCGTGAGAGTGCAGTTCCAGGACGAGTTAATTGATTTACTAAGTAACGTAGAATTCAGAACTAAATGCAGAGAATATGACTTGACAAGCATAGAATTATTTAAAAAATGAACAAAACTAAATATTACAAGATGAGCTTATTCGCTGCCACTATGCTAGCTACCTTCGCCTCGACATATGTGTGCGAACAATTATTTTCGAGAATGGAGGTTACTAAATCCAAACATAGGTCCCTATTAACAGATGAGCATCTTTAGCGCATTGCAATAAATTCGTTGGAAATAGATTCCCAATTACTTGCAGAAAAGAATCCAGATGTTGAATAGACCGCAAAGTAGGCTATATGGTGGAATATGAAAATGTTATTATCTATGATATTATTATATATAACTACATTAAATATAATAAATAATGTGATAACTGAATATTGCAGTGTATACTCTTTTCTTTTTCAAATTCAGTTTATTATCCGTATTTGTAAGAGTGTAAGAACTATGCCACGGGCGGTGCTGCAATGTAGTTGCGGAGCCCAGTCCGTACACTGTGTGTATTATGCAGTGTAACATCATCCGTGTAATCGGGGCTTTTACAATTTTGAGCATACCTGACTTATAATATTGAATGGGATTATTGTTAAATACAGTGAAACAGTTAAAAATCTCGGCATTTTTATGGATAGCGATCTGAATTGGGTTGGAACACTCTAGTAACACACACTTGCAAAAATATTTTCTCAACATCACTCTTTGTTTCATATGAAAGAATTTCTACCACTTAGTCTAAAAAAGAATCTTATCCAGACGCTTGTAATGCCCCATTTTCATTACTGCGACTCCTTGCTAACTAATGTAAGTTCACTCTTAGCTGAGAGACTACAACGTGTTCATAATGCGTGCATACGATTCATCTGCAATACTCGTAAATTTGACCATATAACACCTTCCCTCCAGTTACTTTCATGGGTGCGTCTAAAGGAACGAATAACAATACATTCACTCTCTCTTCTGTTTAGAATCAAGCATACTTCTGCTCCGAATTATCTATTATCGCGCTTTCAATTTCTTACAACTCTTCCAAACCGACATCAAGCACTTCTTTCGATCCCTCATCATAGAACGTGTTTATACTCATCTTCCTATACTGTAGAAATACCTCGCCTCTGGAATTCGTTACCTAATGACGTCAGGGACTGCCGGGCTTTGTCACAATTCAAAATGAATTAATTAGTTAATGTTTTTTAGGTATTGCTAGAAGTATTGATTTGTGTTTTTTTTCTTTTTCTTTTTTTAATCTAGATTAAAATTGCAAGTTTCTTGTTTGTTAGTTAGTTAGGATACTATTAATTATGATACTTAATCACTCATTTCTAGTTTGTGTGACTGCAACCTGTGTATATTTTTGTGTGGCTTTACTTTGTTTATAGTGTTTTCTCTCTCTCTCTTTCTCTCTCTCTATTTCTTGTGTAGCTTTACTTTGTATATAGTAGTGTTTTTTATGTTTATTTCTATTATTGTATTTGTATTCCTGGTGTTGTGGAAGAGAAGGCCTGATGGCCTTAACTACACCAGAATAAATAAATAAATAAATAAATAAATAAATAAATAAATAAATAAATAAATATAGCTCAGTAATTCGGTCTCCCACCTGTAAATCATACAGTAAATAAGTTGAAATTAGTTCAAAAACGATTTTTTTTAATGTTATTACTCTGCTTCCCAAACAAAATTTCGTACAAGAGTCTACAATCTACTTACTGAATTTAGTTGAGTATCTCTTGTTATTCGCAGATTATTTGCAGAGCAACTTTCAATATATAAAATATGTAACAGTTCACTGGACAATAGTCTCTTAGCTCAGCAAATTTTGCACACTATTCCTGAGTCAACAAAATTTTCAGTACACATCTTATCAGAAGTACCTTACTTACTTACTTGCGGCTTTTAAGGAACCCGGAGGTTCATTGCCGCCCTTGGTCCCTATCCTGAGCAAGATTAATCCAGTCCCTACCATCATATCCCACCTCCCTCAAATATATTTTAATACAGTGCGGTCGTAGCTCGGCCGGACCGTTCCGCGGCGGCCTTGGACTGGGTGAAGATTGGCGCGTCTGCCGCCAGAGTAGCGCTGTAGCTACCGCTGACGCGCCAGTCAGTCGAGTTGGATCTGTCGTGAGGGAAAGACGTCTGTGCGCGTGTTGTGAGTAAAATAGTGTTGTCTCGTGGTGGTAAAGTATCTATTAACAATGGTCGAATACACTTTAGAACAACGTATTTTTCTCTATGATGCGTATGTGAAATAGGCTACTCTTCTGCAAGAAGGTGTCGAAGAGAATTTGAACATCGGTTCCTAGCAGGTCAACTATTCATGACCTTGTCAATAAAGTCAGACGTACAGGATCTTTTTTGAACAAGAAACGTGTTCAACAATGCCGTGTACTGACAGAAGAGAAGCTTGACTGTGACGTTCAGCACAAGAGGTTAACATTTCCAAGACGTCAGCTTTTGTGGCAACGAAACTTCTGAAACTTAAGCCGTACAGGGTAACAGTAGTTCATGCTTTACAACCACAATATCCTGTAAGTAGGGTTAATTATTGCAATTGGTTTGTGCAGTCCGTTCATAATGGCGACGTGAACCCACTTTTAACGTTCTTCACTGATGAAGCGTGGTATCATCTTCACGGTCACGTTTCTACTCAAAACAATAGATACTGGGCTACCGAAAATCCCCATATTATTCATGAAGTTCCTCACCACGCTGCAGAGGTTGGGGTTTGGTGTGGAGTGAGTGCGAGTACAATTATCGGTCCCATATGTTTCGACACAACAGTTGATTCACATGTTTATGTAATTTCAATTTTAAAGAATTTTTTTTCCGCAACTAACAAGAAATGAACGATTGAGTGGCTGGTTTCAGCAGGATTCAGCTACAGCGCACACTGCTGCGAATTCTATGCATGAATTGCGAAGTGTGATTGGTGACAGAATAATTAGTCGAGGATTTTGGCCACCTCGTTCCCCTGACCTATCTTCATGCGATTTTTATTTATGGGGAACGTTAAAGGATAAAGTGTACGCATCAAATCCGCACACGTTACAAGAATTGAAGGACAACATCACGAGAGAAATACAGGCAATCAGTCAACACGAACTTTTGCGAGTGAACCAGAATTGTTTTCGTAGATATAGGGATGTGTTCGAGTTGAAGGTCATCACTTTCAACATCTGTTGTGATACAGGTAAGCCCGATGTTAGTAGAGTAGTTAGTGTTCAGTACCCATGACTTGCCGGTTGTTTACGTGTAAAGACTGGTTCACAATAAACCGGAAACGAGAATCGGAACGAAAACGAAAACGGTAAAATTCTTAAAATGTGTACATTTAAATGTGAGCATTCACAATTAACGAAAAGCTTGCCGGAGCCCGGGATCGAGAACGGAGTGTTGGCCAAGTTTCAACTTTGGCGTTCACGTTTCCGATCACAGCTCACTAGATTCATTCTATTGCCATCTAAAAGCTATTTTGTCGTATATTTTGTAGCAAGAAGACCGTGACATAACCTATGCATTATTTTGTTCTGTGCTGTGCATCATGGAGCAAGTTTTATTTGATGAGATTTTAATATTGAGTGTTGAGGAAAATCCTCACGTTTACGATAAGCGGCGCGCCTCGTATAAAGATGAGAAAATGAAGGAGAATACGTGGCTTTCAATAGCTGCATCTTTGAACACCGATCGTAAGTGAATCATATTTTATTACTGTATTGGTTGTATTACACACTACTTATTCATGCTTCAATTCAATAACTACTGTTGCGTTCATTTTTGTTCTATTACAAATGTTTCTTCTCTAATTATTTTACTTTATGGTAGACTTAAAATAGGTTGTGATAATAAAGATGCATAGGCATATTTATAGTACCGTTCAAATTTTGAAGTTGGTTAACCCGTGTTTATGTTGGCTGTCTTGTACTCATGAGAGAATGCCATTGGTCAATTATACACAAATAACATCAGAATGCGTAACATCGACTTTACATATCGTTATTGACATCATATCAATATGCATAGTCGTCTACGTTATCGGTTTATTGTGAATCAAAGATTTTCATGTAGAATAACTCTTCTCGGGTTCTCAGCCAGGTGAGTTGGAGATTAGCTTCAAGCTTTCGACGGCTAGCTCTGCCATCTTCTTCGTCCCTGAAGAAGATGGCAGAGCTAGCCGTCGAAAGCTTGGAAGCTAATCTCCAACTCACCTGGCTGAGAACCCGAGAAGAGTTATTCTACATCAAACGTCGGGAAAGCCTCAAGTCATACAAAGATTTTCATATTCACGTTCTCTGCTTCTCGTTTTCACTCTGGTTCTCGTTCCCGGTTTATTGTGAACCAGCCTTAACTCTGGCGATAGGAGCGCCAATCTTCACCCAGTCCGGCCGAGCTACGAACGCACTGTATTATCCTCCCATCTACGCCTTGGCCTCCCCAAAGTTATTTTCCCCTCAGGTCTTATCCGATGTACCAGCCTCTCTAGTTCACTACTATTTACTATTTTATCTACAATGCTAACATCTACGTATGTCATGTCATGTTTTCCTACAAGTATTTTCCATTCCCTCCGGAGTTCAGACTTCGCATTCCTGCCTCAAGATTTCAATTACATCCCCACTACACCAATATATCCGTTGTCTCACTTCGCCTCAACAATCTCTTAGATTATTTATACTTAATTCCCTCGGGAAAGCATACGGACGTAATCAGATATGAAGCAAGACAGCCAACAAACTAAATGAAGATGGAAGTCCGCGTCCCGCCTTACATATTGACCAGGCTCTCCCCTTGGTGAATCGAAGCTGATTATGACAGCAACCCGCCACCCTCGTAGCAGAAGGGAAATGCAGACAAGGGTTGCAATTCTGTTCCAGACAGATTCTGCCCCGCAAGCGGATGTGAGAACAATTTGAAGTGTACACACACGTCGAGGGAAAGCTTCGGTAACTGACACCACTTGATTGGACGAGTCTCTGACAGATAATTGAGTGACACTGTAGAGGGCAAACACGTGACGACGCTGTAATCTGTTTGTGAGTTTGCTCACCTGCGTGTGTTGCCATGGTGAAGGAGTCGCCCCTGCAAACTGGTATCTCAGTGTGATCAGTGTTGAGAAGCAAAGGGCATTACAAATTTGTCTCTGCAGTAATTAGTAATTGATTATTTAACGTCGCTTTTCAACTACTACAATAATAATAATACTAATAACAATAATAATAATAATAATAATAATAATAATAATAATAATAATGATTTATTTAACCTGGTAGAGTTAAGGCCATACGGCCTTCTCTAACACTCAACCAGGAGTAAAACCTGCGTTACAAAAACACTACAAATTTACGAAGTACACTACAATTTTACACACAAAACTGAATAAGATAATAATAATAATAATAATAATAATAATAATAATAATAATAATAATAATAATAATAATAATAATAAAAAATGTAAACAACAAGTAAGTAGAAATCAGACATAATATATAACATACAGAAAAAATTGAAAAAGCATAATAAAATGTGAACAGCATGTCAAAATAAATGAGACAAAGTATAAAAAATAAGACAATTAATAATAATAATAATAATAATAATAATAATAATAATGATAATGATAAAAAATAAGAATAGCAGTAGGCCTAATAATCATAATCATAATAATAATAATAATAATAATAATAATAATAATAATAGTAATAAAATAGTGCAGTACAAAACCTACAATAAATACAATATTTTTAGGTACACACAGTAAGGAAAATTATGATTATATATAGCTCAACTTATCACATTATAGATATACCATTATCGGAAAAATATGAAAACAAAAACATAAAATAAGTTAAATATCGCTAGAACATAAAAAAAAATGTAAATACGTGGAAACATGCAATACAACACTTGTCATAATAGTAAGTTAGTTTGGCAACTCGTCATAAGATAATTTTCTAACTTGGATTTGAAAGATTTCAATGTTCGGCAGCCCTTGACTTCAGGCGGCAGAGAGTTCCAGTGACGAGAGGTAGCAACAGTGAAAGATGAGGAATACAGAGATGATGCGTGAAGTGGAATTTCTAGTGTGTTTTCGCGTTGTGATCGAGTATTAATATTATGATAGCGAGAGAGAGTATGAAAACGAGCGAATAAATAATAGGGGGATGAAGTGTACATAATTCGATATAAGAGAGAAAGTGAGTGCAGATTTCTCCTCTCATGTAACCTAAGCCATGATAACTTCTCGAAAGAAGGTGAGATATGATCATAGTATCGAACATTACAAATGAAGCGGACGCATACGTTCTGAGGAAGTTAACTTAAAAGCTGGGATAACAGACATGGTAGGAGCAAATTGTAGTAGAAATGACTGACAATGAGTAAAATGCATATAGGTAAGTAAGTACAGATATGGAAATACAATTTGGAGCTCCCTTTTAGTGTAAGTTTCGCTTACAACACACTGTGCAAGTGCAGTAAACTAGAGCCCCTGTATACAGGGTGATTCACGAGGATTTACCGTCTATTATAAAGC
Organism: Periplaneta americana; assembly: GCA_025594305.2. Lineage (NCBI taxonomy): Eukaryota > Metazoa > Arthropoda > Insecta > Blattodea > Blattidae > Periplaneta > Periplaneta americana. The sequence goes on from JAJSOF020000001.1 coordinate 196,167,202, forward strand.
TTATTTCCGAAGACATTCTTAGCAAAAAATATCATATAAACATTTGTCCTAATCTCAATATTTTCAGAATTACACTAATTTTAAATTGTTTGTAAAATACAATTATTTTTTAGTTTTAAGGGTAAAAGAAAATTAAAGATAACGAATGAACTATTCAGGAGTATCACTAATTAGCTAATATTCTGAAGCTAGAAATGTGTTGTGAATTCCATAGTAGCTTCGTACAGATTTTTTTTTTCGATTTTTAACTACAAAATTATATTTTCTTACGCATTTATCACAACAATGTTTACAAATCACCCATTCTTGTAAATTATTCAAGACTGCGCATTAGGATGCATAACTAAACTGTAAAGAATCAAGTTCCTAAAGTCGTAAGATTTGTAACAATTTTTGTAGTAAGTGCGTTAGAATGATGTAATTTTTACTTAAAAATTGAGAAACAAAATCTGTACAGAGCAATTAACAACACATTTTTGACTTCAGAATACTAGTTAATTAAAAAATTATACTTATGAATAGTTTATTCTATATTTGTAATATTTTTTACCCTTAAAACTAAAGAAAAAGAGGTATTTTACTAACAACTTCAAATTAGTGCAACTCTGAAATTTTAATATCGACATTAGGACACATGGGTATGTAACTTTTTTGCTCAGAATGTCTTCGGAAATAATCTCCATAAGCGATGGTAAATCCTCGTGAATCACCCTGTATATGCTAGTCGAGGAAAGCCGTGTGAAATTGTTGCCGTGTTGTTGTGGACTCCCATCAAGACTCGCTCCAAATTTTAATTCCGTATCTGTACACCTTTTTTTAATTTCTTGAAAAATTACTCAATTTCATATGAATAAATATTTATTTTTAGTGCGTTATTTTACGACGCTGTATCAACATCTCAGGTCATATAGCGTCTGAATGAAATGAAATGATTCCGAGGTCCAGCATCGATAGTTACCTACCATTTGCTACTATCAGGGACTGGAATGCTTTACCTGCAAACTTACTAAAGGCTTTACCAACAACCAAAAATGTATTTAAAAATAGGCTTAAGGACTTTATTAATAGACGATAATTATACACAGTACTTAAAGGGTGTAATTTATAATTTGTTATTGAAGTGTTCTATCAGTGAAGAATTATGTTGTGTCAGTGAAGTGTGTTGAGTAAGTGAAACGTGTTCCTGTCAGTGAAGCTTTATAGTTTATAGTGGCAGTGCAAAGTATTTGAACAGTGAAATGTTTTTGAAGTGTTAGTGAAATCAGGATAGAATCAGTGAAATGTGTCGTAGTTCCAGTGCAGTGAGTGAGTTGACAGCGAAATGAGTGTAGTGAACATATCATACTCGTGGGTTTTAGTTCGAACATAGGTTTAAGGTACAAATTAGATTTAGTTTAAATGTTATTTTAACTGATCGTGCTTCATTTAATTCAGGATGTTCCTGTTATTATTATTATTATTATTATTATTATTAATTATTGTTAGTATTAATTATTAGTATTATCATTAATTGTATTTTTATTAATTGTGTTTATTATTGTCTTTATTGAGTGTAATTAGTTACCACTGCCACCGGGTATATACCCATTACAGTGTGAATAAAATACATACATTTGCTGGTATTTGGTTCTGGGAAAACCCCGGAAAATCCTCAACCAAGTAACTTGTATCGACCTGGATTCGAACCCAGGTCACCTGGTTTCGCGATCAGACGGGCTAACCGTTACTCCACAGGTGTGGGCTAAATACGGCCTATTTGTTACCCTCAGCTCAATTATTAGTAGTTCCTCACAATCAGAGTTCTTGCTCCAACGAAAATTCGATTCTTCGAATGACTAAAAACAAGAATAATTAATCAGAGAGGAATAAGTTCTAAAATATTTTGAACTTACTTCAGTAGGGTGACCAATAAGCGAGTAAATGTGACATTTGAGATTGAGGCAGAATAGTTTTTTTAAGTGTTTTATTTTACGACGCTTTTTCAACTTCTATTGTTACCTAGAGTACGAATGCGTTCTGAAAAGGAATTTTAAAATGTTATGTTTTGTTCGGATCAAATTTCTGCATATTTAGAAAGCTTCTTTCAGTCATTTATTATCATAACACACTGTTCTCTTAAATTGACTAAGCATATTTATTTATTTATTTTATTGCTAGTAAGTTTGAAATGAATACAAGTTAATAAATACAATGAAAGATAAACTAGCCCACTCCTGAATGAGTAAGACTCGTGCTCAGGAGGGGATTCCAATATGGACAAAAACAAAATTAAAATTGAGAGTGAATACAGATTAAAAAGTGTTTAATATGTTCAGAACCAAACTATAAATCCAATACAATTTTTTTATTTTTTTATTAATTTGGAGAGGATTCGTGGTTAAAATAATATTGGAATAAAATTTGTTCAATAATCTGGGACCTTGACTCATGCTATGATAAAAAGCTGCATTGGTTTTACATTTTGGTTCAGACAAACGCAGAGAATTCATATTTTTAGTTCTATATTTATGTATATACCTTTCAAAGTTATTAAAATTTCTATCAAAGTATTTTAATAAAATAATACATTTGTTTAATATTGAAAACTTTGAAGCGTTTAAATAACAATTCAGTTGGGTAATCTTTCTGCTTTTTAAAACAAATTTTAATACTTTTTTCTGTAGTAAAATTAACGGATTGGGAATTTATAGTCGCGACGCTGTTATTCCCAGCGTGACTCCTCCTCTTTGCTTACGTCTTAAGAAGTGAAGGCACTATAAAAGTCTATGTAGTAGTATCGTTCGCCATTTTTGTTCTTTCGTTGCCGAGCTACCAGACGAGGAATCTATTTGCCACACCGTTAAACATTATCATGTCGTAGCTCCTATGATAATAAATCAAACGCACTGTAATTCAGCAAACAATTGAGCGGCAAATAACGTCCTCGTGTGCTTTCTGCGAACGCAAACGAAAGAGCCAAAATGGCGAACGATTATATCAAGTATTTATCGAGCCTTAGGAAATGCATTACGTCATCATCAGCGAATCACAAGACGCACACGTTTAAATGTAGCAGACCTACAACGTGATTGGCTGCCGGAAATAAGAGCGACGGGACTATAAATCAATGGCTTTCCTAAACACGTTATGAAATGTTTCACATAAAACAATTTTTATCTCGAAAAGGAGGCAAAAACGAACAAAATTAAACTTTATTGTTTCAAATACTACACAGTATAACTCCCTGAAATTTATGACGTTACTTACGATTCACCCTGAATATTTGCACATATTAAATATGAATGAAATCCTTATAAACATACATTACAGCACTTTTTCTTCTTGAAAACTTAACTAATGGACATTTGTGATCTTCTGTAACAACCCGTAAGAGAGAGTGAACCGAAGTAAATATCAATCCTGTAATTAGAAGACAATACCTTAAGCAAACTTATTCAACCGTGAAGTCACAGCTTTACCTAAACAATGTGTAGAACGGAAATTATTTAGCGGGCGATGAAGCGGGGACTCTCACATCACGACAACTCCTTTCCGAGGAGTCCCACCTCCACGCCACGCTGATGTGGACGGGACACACGCTGCGAGAGAAAGTTCCATTATGTTACGCAACTATCAAGCGCCGCGCTCACATGGCAACTTCTCCGACAGAGCTGTCATGCGGCAGACCTAAACACAAAACACAGGGGCGCGGTGACAGTAATAATTGTGAAACAACAGCTGTAACCTGGTCACGTACTAGGATGATGCTTCCGGAAGTTAAAGGCTAATTCTCTGTAGTAAACAGAACTGGAATAACAGCATCGCTGCTTGGCTGTAATTCTTACTTCATTCTTTCTCCTGTTACCATTCCTCCTTTCCCCACTCCTGGTCTTCTTCCTCTTCTACCCTCCGTTTCTATTCTCCCATTCCCCTCCATCTCCATTCTCGATTTCATCTCCAAAACAACGATGTCTTCATTCTCTCTCTCAACTTCATTTCCATCTATATCTACTCGTACATTGTCTCCTTCAAATCCATCTCCATATATCTCTCCATTCTTTCTTTCAACTTCGTCTCTATTCACTCTCCATTCTCTCTTCTCTCTCTCTCCATTATCTATAATATCTCCCGCAATATTTATCTCTCCTTCAACTCTATATCTACCTATCTCTCAAGTGTCTCAATTCCATCTCCATCTATCTCTTCATTCTGTCCTTTACGTACCTCAACATCTCTCTCCATTCTCTCCAATTTCACTTCCGCCTATCTCTGCTTTAACTCCATTTTAATATATTTCTTCATTCTTTCATTCAACTTCGTCTCTCTCTATCTCTCCTTCTCTGTTTCATCTGCATCTTCATCTATCTCTCCATTATCCCATCTTCCGCAACATTTATCTCTCTTTCAACTCTATATCTACCTATCTCTCAAGTATTTCAATTCCATCTCCGTCTACCTCTTCATTCTGTCCTTTACTACCTCAACATCTCTCTCCATTCTCTCCAATTTCACTTCCACCTACCTCTCTTTCCACTCCATCTCCATATATCTCTCCATTCTTTCATTCAACTTCGTCTCTACCTACTTCTCCATTCTTTCTCTCCATCTCTCGCAACATTTATCTCCTTCAACGCTATATCTACCTACGAGTATCTCTCAAGTGTCTCAATTCCATCTCCATCTATCTCTTCATTCTGTCCTTTACGTACCTCAACATCTCTCTCCATTCTCTCCAATTTCACTTCCACCTATCTCTCCTTCAACTGCATTTCCATATATCTCCATTCTTCCATTCATCTTCGTCTCTATCTACCTCTCCATTCTCTGTTCCATCTGCATCTTCATCTATCTCTCCATTATCTCCATCTTCCAACATTTATCTTTCCTTCAACTCTATATCTACCTATCTCTCAAGTGTCTCAATTCCATCTCCATCTATCTTTTCATTCAGTCCTTTACGTACCTCAACATCTCTCTCCATTCTCTCCAATTTCACTTCCACCTATCTCTCCTTCAACTGCATTTCCATATATATCTCTCCATTCTTTCATTCAACTTCGTCTCTATCTACCTCTCTTTTCTGTTTCATCTGCATCTTCATCTATCTCTCCATTATCTCCATCTTCCGCAACATTTATATCTCTCAAGTGTCTCAATTCAATCTCCATCTATCTCTTCATTCTATCCTTTACGTACCTCAACATCTCTCTCCATTCTCTTCAATTTCACATCCACCTATCTCTCCATTCTCTTAATCATTTTCCTAAACATTTCTCTCTAGTCCCTCCAATTTTACTTCCACTTATCTCTCCTTCAACTCTATTCCTTTATATTTCTTCATTCTTCCATTCAACTTCGTCTCTATCTACCTCTCCATTCTCTGTTCCATCTGCATCTTTATCTATCTCTCCATTATCTCCATTATATCTCTCAAGTGTCTCAATTCAATCTCCATCTATCTCTTCATTCTGTCCTTTACGTACCTCAACATCTCTCTTCATTCTCTTCAATTTCACATCCACCTATCTCTCCATTCTCTTAATCATTTTCCTAAACATTTCTCTCTAGTCCCTCCAATTTCACATCCACCTATCTCTTCATTCTCTTAATCATTTTCCTCAACATTTCTCTCTCCAGTCTCTCCAACTCCATTTCCATGTAACTCCTTTATCTTCCTCAACATTAAACTCTCTATTCTCTCCAACTCTATTTTCATCTATCTTGTCATTACTCCCATCTTCCTCAACATCCATTTCTCATATTCTTTCCTTCAACTCCACATCCATCGATTTATCCATTCTCTCAATCTCCTCAACAACAATATCTTCAATGTGTTCAACTTTATCTATCTCTCCAGTTTATATTTAATTTCCATCAACATGTAGCTTTCTATTCTCTCTCTCCTTTCCGTCAAC